>OY986438.1:50929252-51529252 GCA_963920525.1 Dichetophora obliterata | reverse complement strand
TTATTTTTTGTTAATTTTAAGGGCGTTGGTCCAAGACAAATTATGCAGAAATCGACAACGGCATCGTCATCGTCATCCGAAGTTACTTTCTTCTGTGTATTTTTCGGTGGGCGGCATCGATTCGCCTGTGGTGGTGGCGGTGGTTTCGCGTCCACTTTTTCGATATTTTACGCATTTGCGGCGTCTTCGAAGCGTCGCTTTTTGTTTTGTTTTTCCCGCAAATCATCGCGACTTTCGGGAGATGTTAAAACTGCGCTTTTCATCGGACGTCGTCCCCGATTTTATTTGGCTGTTGGAGCGGCTGCTTGTAGAGGCCCGACCAATGACAATATTAAGGAATGGGTGGACTCCCGAGATGAAGACGTCGAAGGCAGGGAAGGCGCTTCCTCGTACGAGCTACCGGCTGTTTTGTCTTGCATTTCGATATTTTTCGCAACGTCTGCGTTGGGTTCAGCCGGGGGCGAATCCAAAACAATAATGCGGCGCTGCAAATCTCCCTCGGTAATTTCGGCTTCCATGGCGGCTCGCTTGTTTTCTCCACTGTGCACGGCTTGGATGAAATCGGAATCCATGAAAATGTCGGGATTGTACGGGTAAATTCCAGTGGCAAGGAATCCTGCTTTCATATTTCCCCGTGTTAATGCCAAGTCCAACGAAGCTCGAACGATACCTGGGATATGTCGAATTTCGAGAATTTTCCCTGCGTGGTTCTTCTGTCAAGCATTGCATTGCGATTTATAATAAGCCTTGACGGGACCGTATACAGAAACGTCCAGGAGTTGTAGGTGATGGCTGCAGTGGAGGGGGGAGGAAACGACAGAGCGGTGACTCCATTTTCAACGGAAAAATCTAAGGCCTCAACGGAAAGGTGGGAGGAAAGCAGCAATAACTTTGGTGATTACTTCAAGGCCTTAATTTTTTCGACGAAAAACTGGATGTACTTATTGAATTCCGTTTGTTGCATCCAGCCGGAGCCATTAGCAAAACCAATCGCCCCAGGGGATGCATCTTCCAAAAATGTGGATTGCATATTTTTTTTTTTGCAAACAAAAAGAATGGTGGAATGGAGTATCCTTCGACACTACTTGCTTAAGCCATCGTGATCATCGATCTTCGTTCTTGTGCCGAGATTTGCCCTACTTTCCTCGCGCCTCGCATCGAAATAATTTTCCCAATATTAGTCGGTACCGTTGAAAAGCCGGTTGCGTCCATGTTCCAAATGTCTGCCGCCTGATATGGATGTGTTGACAAAACAACATCTAGATTGCAAAAAAACATCTCGACATTCGCCTTAGAAAACGATTTAACGCGGTTTAAAGTCGTCTACTCTGGAGTGCGCAATGAAAGCTCTTGGTGACGTCGCATGAATCCATAGTACCAATCTCGTCAAGACATTTTTTCTTCATCCCATTTTGACGGATACCGGATCCCGATTTTTTTTTTTTGCGAATTGGTATGCCAGTTCTCTCAATTCTGTTATGTTAAGCCTGTAGTAATGATCGCTGCGTTTTTAGCATACCCGACGAGAGCTTTTTCTTCTTCAGCAGAAAAAAATCTAAAAAATAATACCAAATAAAAAATGCATTTTCATACCTATAAATTTTTCGCGACATGCAACCGAATGTTATTTTGCACAAAGCATTAATCTTTAAAAATATGGAATCCAGATAAAAAAGTGAAAAGTTCACGCTGAATTTGAGTAAAAAATTATGTTATCTCACTTTTCTCAACCAAATTCAATATTTTCACAGATTATTGGTTTCTATAAAATTACATATATTCATGTATTCAGCTAACTTATACACTTACTTGGTGTTTTTCAGTAGATGCAGCGTATGCAACAAATTGTGTTATAAATCCAAGCAAATCTTTATGGGAGACAGCGGAAAGGTCATTATATTTCTTCGATACTTTTTCAATGCACCGCGTCAAACTTGAGCGTGGCACTTTAAATTGACCTGCTGCAGCTCTTACCGAAGCTTAACTTACGATTACAGCTTTAATCGCCAGGGAAATATCCTTTGCATTGAAATTGGCCCTTTTGGAAACTCGCTTGTATCGAGAAGCACTAAAAAAAGCAATTTTTTATCTTAAATTCAAATGTTTATATTATTTGTTATTGTAAAAATGGTTATTCATTAATTTTTTAGTCATGAAAGAAGACTTTTATCTCTATAATTTATTATTCTAATGTTTAGCAGTGCGAAAAACATGCTAAGAAGTAATATTTCACTGTTAGAAAAAAAGGAGCGTGCCCCTGACTACAGGAGTGACCCAACTCTAACAACATTCGTGTTTTTTATCGGAACTCTCTACAGCCGAAGAGGTTAAGGAATTAAGATTTCCTTTTGGAAACTTGTTGTTAGTTGACCTAACAATGTAATGAGGTACTTATTTCAATTGCGACATGGTTTTTTCCGAGTTATGTGCACTTTTTTCCGAGTGTTACAAAACTTTAGAAACTATCGAAAACAAATCGACGGCATAAAACTTTTAGGAAATAATTTCTGCGACTGTCAATGTTTCTAAAAGTTAGCTGTCATCGAGACGAATAGTTTCATGCATTTGTAACGATGGCAGCACTTGCCATTTACGAAATACAGTGGTGGCCCAACTTTGACAGTGGCCCAACTCTAACGACATTCCCCAATACATTAAAAAGCGAAAAATCTGGCTTCAAAGATGGATCTATCCATGAAGGAAATGAGGGAGAGTGGAAAGCATAAAGCAAGAGAGCACGATGGGGCAAACACAAGCAGAGGTGTACTGGTTTTAAGCGAACACGTACATTGAACACGTACATTGATTTTAAGTGAACACGCAGTACGCAGGTCCCATCCGTCGTCGAAGACATGACGAAGAATAGTCTTGCAAGTCGTTTGGCTAATTTGTTCGAAATGGTATTCGACCACAGCTATAGGATTAGAGCGATCTGTCCTCGAAGACTGAGTGCTGTCTTGAAAGACGTCTTCGAAGACGGATACATTTTTTCTCCACTTTCTTTGAAACCAAGTGGATACAATAAAAATATCTAGTATTTTTTTTTAAATTAATTAATTGTTTAAAGTAGCGAAACAATACAAAAAGCAAAACAATAGCAAACAATATAGCAATATGTACTACTTATATTTATCGACTAATTCTAGAAATTGAAAATTGCAATTATAAGGATTTCTCAGTATAAAATGATATCGAAAGCTACTTGACAAAACTGTCAACACACAAAAAGGTCTAAACAACAAATATTTATATGATATTTTTGAACTTTCCAACTTCATGTTAAAAAAAGAATTTAAAAAACTACTTTGTATGTTAACTTACGATTGCAATTCACCAGAATAACGCCTTTAGTTCTCCATTTGAAAATTCCCTTTTATATGTACGACCAAGCAAAATGCTTCCCTTTTTCCCTTTTAGCTCACAAGACGATTGAAAAATCCCTCAAAAATGGAAATTACCCTCAATCTGGCATCACTGCCAATACACGAGCAGGCTCCTGGGCGAACTGGGCGAAACTTATCACAAGGCACCAATTGTTTGAATGTTCACAAGCACTTAAACAATGCCTTTTTGATAAATATAATTTACGAATGATAAGCGATTCAAATATTGATGCAGTATTTGCTAGATATATCGATGATATGTAATATACGTTTGCTATTTTAGATATCAAAACCAACAATTCCATTAATAAATTTCCATGATAATAATTCAAAACATTTACAAAAATAATTAAAAATTATGTAACATGTAATCAAATAAAATAATAATGTACTGGTGTGAGTATTAATGTGTATTTTTTGAAGTTAACTTTTTGATATTTAAAATTTTTTGATATGAAAATTATTTTATTAAAAAACCATTAAATTATCAAATCTATTAAAATGCGAAAAAGCTTCGCTTCACTCGTGTGTCCAAAGACGCATATGTTTTTTTTCTAATGTTTACTGATTCATAATCATATTATTTCTTATTGCAGTTTTTATACGTTCATGATGACTTGTCCGAAACTCGTTTATTGCATAAGTCACCAGCACTAAATCCTATTTTTTATGGACACTCCTTAAATCCTCTGCAAAATACCTGTTTATGCTGCATTTACCTTACTTCATGCATTAATATGGCCTAGAACACCATTTTCTTATTGGCTTATTGCAAGCTAAGTAAACTTCAGCAAGTTAAGGATAATGACCCATTTCTTGGTGCTGCATGCATAAATAACGAGCCTTACGGCTTTTTTTCCATTGAGATGAACTCTGGAGCGACATCTGTTGTCGATGCTGTAGGCAATGAATATGCAGACAGGTGAGTGAGAAAATTTCATTTACTCGATTAAGTTCGTAAAGCAAATTTAACAAATAAGTAAATTGTTTTTAGAGTACACCCGAGGCAATACGAGTATTTATGCCAGATAGCTTGAAACTTCTTCCATTGCTATAGCAATAAAAACAAATGTTTTGGTTTTTACAGCAGCCATAATCAAATAATTGGGCTTTTCAAAGCAGTACATTTGACAAAATTATGAATATTTTATTAGAAAAGTTGCTTATGCCAAACAGTCTTAATCGAATTGATTCAATTCATATAATAATAATGAGAAAACTATGGACACATTGAGAAGAAAGCAAATACTTGATAAACAATTGCTATACTCGTAAAATATCGTTGAACAGATACCACTTTAAACTTTATAAGCAGGGCTAAATTTAAACACCTCGCTTTCCATTAAATGAAATATTTTCAGATAAGTTATCCAAAACTTTGTTTAACAAGTTTTATTATAAAAGCTTTATATATTTGAGTAAGTTCTTTTAGTGGATGTGGAATTTATAAATAGAACACAATCTTCTTTGAAAGGCAAAAAACATTTGTAATGATACTGAAAAGTTAAAAAAGCCTTCGGGGCAACATCTTTTATTTAAGTGAAAGTACTAATAAGTTCTTATAATACCAGTTCACGTGCAGAATTTCTCTGATAAATCCACACCCCAACTTAAATACTTTACTCAAATACCAGGACGCCTAAAAGTAGCTAATTTTGTATTTTCTTTTAAGAGAAATTTGAGTACGTAATGCTATGCATTGTCATCAAGACATTAAAATCAGTCGGAGCACAAGCAACTTTAATTATGCTCCCGCACCGCCGGTAATGAAGCTCATCATCATTGACACCCACATTTTGTCTTTAACGTGCTGCTTATCTGCGTGGAATAAGCAATTTGATCTGATTAAAAGTGTTACCGAAACACCTGGTGACTGAACCCATTATCTTATTTTCATTGTTTTTGTTGTTGTCGCTGTTGCTATTGATATTGCTAGTCTTGCCAGTGTGCTGCTTGTCTCTATTGCCTACTCGCACGCCTTGCTTCGAAGCAAGGAAGGATTGTATATCCTGTGTGATTAGCACGCAATATGCACATGCCAACGATAATGATAACGATTACAACTATATTAATTTTCAATTGATAAGAATACCTGAAAGCTATTCCAATTATAATAATATTGTTATGTCTAGGTCAAAAGATGTTAAATTATTTATATAGATACGAAAACGAAAGTACTTTTAAGCACTTAAATTAAACTTAGCTAGTTAGTTTCTTATTGCGTAGATAAGTTAATTCATAGTTGATAATTTTTTGTACATGATATTATTATTAGAATTAGTTGAAAGCACATAAAAGTTTAGAGATGTTTTTCATTCTCAAAAGGTTGATTTGATACAATTCAGCTCACAATTATCTAAATTTTAATAATTAACAATAGGAGAAATTGTGAAATTTAAGAAATCGACGGCTTATTTGTATGGCATTAAATATTCTTATTATATGGCATTAAGATAACTGCATACTTAGTTTTTTAAATATACCCTCAAAATCGGGATTTGTGGTCAAATAATCGATTTTAGATAGGTGCAGTTTGTTATGAACTCCGTTTTGTCTAGCTCAATTTCAAAAAATTTAAAATAGATAAAAAGAAGAATAATGTAGCTTACAAGATTTTTTTATCGAATGACAATAGTTACAGGTTGCAAATTGACAAAGTTACAGGTAAAATCATTTGAAAATTTCAGTTTTGTTTTTTTAAATTTTAACAACGTTTTGTTGACAAATTTTTTTCTGTGGTACCATTAATTTTGGCAAGATTCTAAAAGCCTGTTTAATTTTGCGTTCAACAAGTTATAATTTATTTCAATCGGCTGAAATGATAATGCACTGTGGAACTTTTAGTATTCGTAATAAAACGTAAAAAAAATTTTTGAAATGAAAACTTCTTTAGGCGCGTTGAACGATTTTGGTAGAGGGTAAATCTTTGGTTTGCGTCATCGTATTTTTCCGAGGAACTCTCGTCATCGATACAGACAGCAAGGATAACAAGATAGGTAGATTAGAAAACATAACCTCAAAAATGTTTGCATGTATTTGTGCATAAAAAATCATTAATGATCGTCACTCTTGTTCTTAATCGCCCGCAAGCTTACAAAGAATTCACTTGGCAACTCCTGATATTAATGTATATAATCCGTTTGTTAGTATATAAATACATAAGTTTGGTTGCAATAAGATGTTTGTAACCAAAACTTATTATTAATTATCTTTGTATTGGTCTATATATGCTTTCAAAGTTTGGCAATTTCTTCAGTTGTTGTATTTTTCAACATTTTTGATAAATTTGATTAAACTTAAACAGCTGCTATGCATGGTGAGATTTAAAAATGGAACGATCTTCTTTTTTTCTGTTTTTTTTCTGCTGGAACTTCGTTTGCAAACAAGAAAAAATAATGTATGGATTGAGTATTTTAACATTTTAATGTTGTTAAAAAAGCTTTTTTTTATTAATTTTAAACTACTTTTTTATAAGTCTTGGTCAAATTTGATAATTTATTATTATATTGGAAGTCTTATTATTTGGATTTTTTTTCAAATATTTTTATTCAGGGACCGCCGATAACGATTGTCGCTATAAATCAATAATTTAATAAAAGTTCTTATTTATCGATATTTTTTCAATCAGAAATAAAAGTTATTTCGTGGTCGTTATTTTTTTCAATCAGAAATAAAAGTTATTTCGTGGTTGTTATTTTGACGTAGAATTACGTCTTACAGCGCGGTTTGTATTGGGGTTATTTTCACGAATTTTTTCAAAATGATATTTGACACTTTGGGGTATACCTACAGCCTTTAATATTCATCGTACAAAGAAAAAAAATGCCAAAATATCAGTTTTAGTGGGAATAAAACGAACATCTAATAAAATAGCAAAATCTAAGAAAAAATCTTTGTATATTCGTATGAGAAATGCACAAGCTGCTTCAGTAGCTGCTTACGTTGTTTTTATGGTTGTTGTTGTTGTTGTGTGGGTTCGTTTGGTTCATAATCATGTCGTTCCTTGTTGTGCTGCTTTTGTTCTTGTTGTTGTTGTCAAGAACATCATACTTAAATTAAGTAAAGATAGAAAAAAGTTTCTACCGCAATAAAATAGTATCAAAAAAAATCCCGCGATCATTAAAAATTACCACAAAAATACCACGCGTCTTAAAAATACCACCACAAATTCCATATGCATTTCAAATTGCCACAAAAATCTCATTCGCATTAAAATATTCAACAAGAAGTCCCATATGCACAAATAATTTTAAAAAACCTTTAGAAATACTACAAAGAAGTATTACTTACTAAAAATAAAAAAATTTTAAGAAGAATATTACCAAACTCCCACGGAAATTCAAAAAATGCCTCACTAAATTTCCACGCCAATTAAAAAAAACCACGCTGAATTAAAAAATTTAATAGGAATTCCAAAATACAAAAATTCCTAAGGGCAATTAAAAACTACCACGAATGGGATTTTTCCAACATTACTGGCAACGTTGCAACTAGCTGCTGATATTGATGTTTTGGTTCTGCATGCGCTGCAAAGGGCCGTTCTTCACTTGGCAATTCTATGAGCAACAATTGCTTTCGCCACAAGTGGTTTGTTGACTACTCGGGTTTAAAGGTGACTTTCGTAAACCTTCTCATGCGGGCGAATTATCAACAAACTGCTTGCGGCAAAGGCAATTATTTCCGAGTGAAAAGCGGGTGAAAGATATCTTGCTACCAGAGCAAGAGAATTATTGCTCTCGCCGCAAGCTTGAGAATTTTCGTGTGTGGCGAGTGAAAAGCGGGATATAGTAAGCAAAGTTCTGTTTATTTTCAGTGGACGATTCGGTTCATCACCTCTAACGCTGCTCAACCGCTGTGTTCATGCTGTTTTCTGTGCGTCGTTGTTTAAGATTTGCTCGGTAATTGTTGCTGATTTAGTTAGCTGAAATTTCTTTAGATGTTTTTAATTTTTACTCGACATGAACAGCTGATTTTGACAACTAGCTCACTTTTTTCTACTTTCTACTTTATTCCTCTCCGAGTCGGCCCTACCTGGTTCTTATGCCATGAGTTGGAGTACGAATAAAACGAACGTCTATTTTCAGCAAGATAAATACAATAGAGAATACAGATGCGTGTAGCTACAGATGCAGTATATATGTATACTACCCAGGTTAGCACATGCGTTACTAAGCATTTAAAAACTCCAGTTATTTTTTAAATATCATAATATATTCGAATTATTTATATGCATTATATTTTTTCCATACTAAAAATTTATTTTGTTAACTAAGATTTTAATTCTTAATTACTTTTGAAATATATATATATGTATATGCTCTTTACTACAGGAAAAATAAATAATTCGAATTTACCCATATTTATTTCCATTAATCAAACATAACTTTGATTTAATTTCAACCAACAAAACAAATGAACAAGAACAACAAATTCATCACCAAAAATACCAAACGAAAACTTTTTATAAAAAAAAAGACACAGTTTCGATATTATCGTAAGTATAGACGTAGTAGAATTCCTTTTTATAGAGTAATAGAGAAAAATTCTGGTTTTTTCATGTTTATTCTTCAAAACTTTTTTAAAGCATTTCATCTTCTAAATAAAAATTATTCAAAAACAAATTTGTTGTTGTTGTCCTTCTTTAAATTTACCTGATCTAAAAAGCTCACAATTAAATTCATGTAAAATTTGTTTTGTTTTATAAAAAATTTTCATTTGATATTTATGGTGATGAATTTGTTGTTTTTTTTCATTTATTTTGTTGGTTAAACTAAATGTAATTCAAAGTTATGTTTAATTAATGGAAATAAATATGGGTAAATTTTAATTATTTTTTTTCCTGTAGTAAAGAGCATATACATATACAGTGGTGGTCACGAATTTAGCACACACTGTGTTAGTAACTCTAATTTGAAATTTTTTACATCTTAGCTTGAGTATTGTAATCAAATATTTTTTGTTCAGTATTGTTTATGAAGTTAACTCTTTGTACCGTTAGTTGGTTTCTTAGTTATTCTTAAATTTTCTGACATATTTCAAGTAGTATGAATCAATGTGGTTTAAATGCTGGACACGAATTTAGCACAGGTTAGAATTACTGTTCCATATCGTATTTTATTTTCGTTAATTAAACTTTACTAGTAAGATATACTAAATTTATTAAGTTTCTATTTGAGTTCTAACAAAAAATTGCAGAAAGATATGGCGAAAGGCTACTGATGTTCAGAGGCTCAGCGGCATTTGATTCAGCAAATGAAAAATGGTGGAAGCACAGTTTCAGAGATTGCTCTGCTTCTAAGATGTTCGTGAAAGCTTTTACATAACGCATTACAACATGTAGAGCAGTATTAGAGCATTTAAAATGTAAAATAGCGACCAAGAGCGCGGAAAACAATACCAAGAGAGGGCCATTTGATTTATAGAGCTTCACTTAGTGATCCTTTTAAGACCTCAAATAAAATTTAAAAAGAAATTTCATCAAAATATGGCATAAATGTATCCTCAAAAGGCATAAGAAGACGCTTGAATGAAATCAATTTCAGTAGCTTTATAGCCCAACAAACACCACATGTGTCGAAAAAAAATATTAAATGCAGTCTTGCGTTTGCAAAAGAATATTTAAAAAGTCAACGAATTTTTGGAAAAATGTGCTTTGGAGGGATAAATCAAAGTTTTGCCGGTTCGCATCTGACAGCAAACAATATGTGTGGCGTCCTCAAAACATGCAACACAATCCAAAGTACACGCTAAAGACGATTAAACAGGGTGGCTGAAATGTTATGGTATGGGCGGCGTTTTCTTGGCACGGAGTTTGTCCGATTGTTAACATTTACAAAAAAATGGATCAGCACGCTTACAAAAACGTACTTGTCAATACCATGATACCGTTTCAAGAGGATAATTTGCCACTTTAATGGCGTTTTATGCAGGATAATGATCCAAAGCACAGTGCTCACATAGTTAAGAGTTGCTTGGAAGACAAACATATTGATATTTTGAAGTCGCCATCGCAATCATCGGACTTAAACCCGATTGAGAATCTGTGGAGGGATGTCGAGCAGCAAATACTAACAGTAAAATCCAAAAATTTGCTAGATTTGTTAAGGAAAATCCAAAGGATTTGGGATAGTATTCCAAAGTACCGTTGTGAGGCTTTGGTCAAAAGTTTACCAAGGATATGAGATGCAGTAACTAAGAATAAGGGATTTCTTACGAAATATTGAGTTTTATGCAATCAATTTTGATTATATTTTTCATCCTAGATATTTTTTCGCTACTGTGCTAAATTCATGACCAAGTCAAAATGCTTATTTTTAAATTTTATTTGATTTTAAGTTCTATAAGAAAAAGTTTTGAAATAAAAAAATGCATATAAGAAATAAAGAAGACATAATATATATAATATATATAACACATAATATATATAAAGCATATATATAAACCTTTGCCGCAAGCAGTTTGTGGATTATTCGCCCGCATGAGGGGGTTTACGAAAGTCCCCTTTAAACCTGTGTAGTCAACAAACTACTTGCGGCGAAAGCAATTATTGCTCATAGAATTGCTGAATGAAAAACGGCCCTTTGCAACACATGCAGAACCAAAACAACAATACCAGCAGCTAGCAGCAACGTTGCCAGTTATGTTGGAAAATCCCATTCGTGGATATTTTTAATTGCCCTTAGGAATTTTTGTTTCTGGGAATTTCTATTAAATTTTTTAATTCAGCGTGGTATTTTTTTGATTGGCGTGTAAATTCAGCGGGGTATTATTTAAATTTCCGTGGGAGTTTGGTAATGTTCTTCTTACATTTTTTTCCTTTTTTAGTAAGCAAAGTTTCTTTGTGGTATTTCTAAATGTTTTTTAAATTGCTTGTGCATATGGGACTTATTGTGGTATTTTTTAATGCGAATGATATTTTTGTGGCAATTTTAAATGCATATGGAATTTGTGGTGGTATTTTTAAAACGCGTGGTATTTTTGTGGTAATTTTTAATGATCGTGAGATTTTTTTTTTTGATATTTGTTTTATTGCGGTAGAAACTTTTTTGTTGATCTTTGCAATGGTAATTTTTGTTGTATTTAATTTATGTTATTACGAAAAAAGTAACTTATTGTCGGAATGGTTTTAAATTTTAACTGGCAACCATAGCTAGTAGTAGTACATTTTTTTGTAGCCACATACTGGCTCTCTAGCTACATGCAGCTGTATTCTCTATTGTATTACAACCCAACAAGCCATGAATGTCATTGTGTCAGCTAAACGATACTTAAAACGGCAGTGTCTGATTTGCTGGTATAAAAACAATATGTTTTTGTACCTTTAAACCGTTCTCTATATAATTGTAAAGTCCTTTTTTATATTTATCAAGAATCGAATTGAAATTTATGTCATATTCGCTTGATGTGTCGTTTGTTCTTGTCTTTTTTCCTTCTCTTTTTCACCCGTTCGCCAAAAAACGCTGAAATATGCATTGAATCTTGTATTGAAATCAAGGTAGTGCAGTTCAGTTGCCGTTTATTGTTTAGTTTATTGTTGCAACTTAATAAAAACCATTTCAAGAAAAGGTTACAATTGTTTAGCAACAAATAAAATTAATATACAACTTAAAGTCTTCTGTGTGGCTTTGTTATTTATTGTGTTGATTTTCTATGATTTAAATACAAATTCTAATTGTTTGATAGTTTAAATAATTCTTGATTTTAAATACAAATTCTAGTTTCTTGATAGTTTAAAATCGTTTATTGAGGTTTAGGTCAGGTTAGAACAATTAATTGCTCTAACTAGTTAATCAATCAGCCAACTATTTAATCAGCTAGTGATGTTTTTTTCTTCTTTTCATATTGAAAATGTTGTTGCTGTTGTTTCTTTGAAAAAAATTCGTTATAGCAATTAATTGTTTGAACCTGACCTAAAGCTCAATAAACGATTTTTATTTATCAAACAACTAGAAGTTGTATTTAAAATCAAGAATGCTTGAAACTATCAAACATTTAGTATTTATATTCAAATCATAGAAAATCAACATTAATATGCAACTTAATAAATGGTACGCTTATATGAAACACAATGCATAGTTTGCTGACAACGAAACGGTCCGCTTCAGTGCTTTAAAAGTGCACACCGTTTTAAACCGAGCCGATTGGCTATCTGAGAAACGAAAAAATGAAAGCAACTGATGTGTATTTATATTGTATATGTATGGTTTACATATCATACATTTTAATATAAACAACAAAAACAAACAACAAATGCAGCACAACAACGAACGACGTGATTACGAACCAAACAAGTAAACACAACAACAACAACCTTAAAAACAGCTCAGCAGCTACTGCAGCTAAGCAGCTAAGCAGCTTGTGCATTTCTCATACGAATATATGAATTTTTCATCTTCTTAGATTTTGCTATTTTATTAGATATTCGTTTTATTCCCTTTAAAACTGATATCTTGGCATTTTTTTTCTTTGTACGATGAATATTAAAGGCTACCCCAATGTAGTTATGTAGTTATACCCCAAAGTGTCAAATATCACAAAAATTCGTGAAAATTACCCCCATACAAACTGCGCTGTAAGACGTAATTCTGCGTCAAAAAAACAAATTTTTACATGAATTTAATTGTGAGCTTTTAAGATCAGGTAAGTTTGAAGAAGGTCAACAACAACAAGTTTGTTTTTGAATAATTTTTATTTAGAAGATGAAACGCTTCGAAATGGTTTTGAAAAATATAAATAAAAAAACCAGAATTTTTCTCTATTAGTGTATAAAAAAGAATTCTACTTCTATACTTACGATACTATCGAAACTGTGTATTTTTTTCAAACAGAAATAAAAGTAATTTCTTGGTCATTATTTTTTTCGATCAGTAATAACAATTAGTTTTTACCGTTATTTTTTTAATCAGAAATAAAAGTTATTTCTTGGTCGTTAGTTTTTCGATCAGAAATATAAGTTATTTTCTGATCGTTATTTTTTTCGATCAGAAATAAAAGTTATTTTTTATCGATTTTTTCGAACGATTTTTTTCATTTCGAGAAAAACATTATTTTTTGACTGAAATAATTTCTAAGAAAAAACTTTCATATCCATTAGAGAAAATTTTGTATAAATTTTATATTGTGAGCATGGCAGAATAACCAGGTAGGCTCACTGGAAACATGCTCTATACGACAAATAAAACAATAACAAATGCGTAGCTATAATGTCAAAATATATTTTGTCAATTCAAAGCAGCCGTACATAGCGACACAAACAAATTGGTTACTGAACATTCTAACTAGTAGTCAAATGAAAATTTTATTAAAAGTTAATTTTGATTTGCTTTGTTTACAGCCAAAATACAATTAATTCTGTATTATAACTATAAACACAGCTCATTTTATTAAATTTGTAATGATTTTAATAAAAATTTTTTATATTTTCACACAAAAAATCTGGGTACTCGCTTTATTTATACGGTTACGAGTAAATTATACATCCATATGGCTGAACGAATAAAAATAAATTGTCAATAGTGACATTATAGCTACGCCAATGTTTTGTTCTCTCGTTTTTTGCTCTCCGAATTGCATCTACCTGGTTATTCTGCCATGATCGTGAGAATATAAAAAAGTGGCAATAAAATTATGAATGGCACTTAAAGTTGGAAAATATTGACAAAAGTTGAAAAATTTGAACGACAGTTTGAATTTCATAAGTATAACAAATACTCGTATAATACAAAATTTAATTCGATTTTTTCAGTTTTCCGTTTTTTCGGTCCTGAATTTCAGTTAAATGTTTTTCTAATTCAATAAAATAAAAAATTTGTAAAATGTTGAACTTTTTTGATGGAAAAAATATTTAACATAACGTATATTATAGTTTGTACACAAAAAAATAAAAAAGATTTTTCAACAAAACAATTTTGAAACAAACAGTTTTCAAAATTTAGTAAGTTTTTTAAAAAAATCATTTGGAGTGGGGGTTTTCTCACATGTTTCCTTACACCAAAAAAAAACGGGGCTTGGTTTTTTTTTTGCTTTTTGATTGTTTGTATTTCGTTTGTTTCCCAAAGAGAAAATCAGATTTATTTGCTTTATTTCGTATTTGCTGCATTTTAATTTCGCTAATAGAGATTATGTTAAGAGTTTAGAAAAAAATAGAAAAGTCATGAGTCCCACCGAAAAAATCGATCAAAAAATAACTTTTAATTCTCATCGAAAAAAAACGGCCAAAAAATAATTTATATTTCTGATCAAAAAATTCACGGTCAAAAAATAACTGCTGATCGAAATAATGGTCTGATCGAAAAAATAATAACCAAGAAAAAACTTTTATTTCTGATTGACAAAAATAACGTCCACGAAAAAACTTATATTTCTGATTGAAAAAATAACGACCAAGAAACAACTTTTATTTCCGATCGAAAAAATATCGATTAAAAACAATTGGTTTGAGGTGATTTTTATCTTCAAAATTATGTAAAAAATGAAATCTCTAGCTCCCTAGCGTCACATTGCTAAAGTTAAAAGAATTATACAACTTTTTATACATGATTTTTTGATCTAAAATTTAAAAAATAATAGTTATTATCGGTCCCTGGTTTTATTATCTATTTATGGAGCATTTCATACAAAATTTTGCCACCAAAACTTTTTGTTATGGTTCATTGGTCAAAAATATTTGATACGTATTTTTTTTATTTCATTTTTATTTCATTTTTACAAGGAGTTTTAAAAAATTTTTTCGTAGTAGGAGTTTTAAAAAACGTTTAGTAGTATTTAAAAAAGGGTATTTTTTCAATCGTTTTTACTGACGAAGATAGAAAAAAATTGTCTGAAAGTCATGTGCGCCTTTTTGTAAGCATTCGAATGATGTTTACTAAAACTTAATCATATTATTTTTCAGTTGCCAATAATAGTGATTTGCAGCAAATTGTTTTTTTTAATGTGAACCTAATTTTTTTTTTTGTAATTTAGAATTATTTTTACTTCGTAGTGATTTCAAAGTTGGTTTTGTTTTTTGTTTTGTTAAAAAGTTCATTTAACATATATACTTTTTTGTACTTTAATGATTGGTTGATTCAATATCACATGAGGAGCTTTGGGCGAATGATTTCCTTCATCAACATTTTTTTGCAGGCCAAAGAAATTTATTTTTGCATAAGAAAACAATAGCTGGATTTGACTTGAATATAGAAACATGCGAGCTAAAATATAAGACTTTGAATATAATATATTTCCACAAAATGCCAAAGGCGTGTCCTACGGAAAAGAACTATGCATGCTAAACTAAATAGAAGTACAAACCCTGATCACTACAAATTTTGATTGAAAATTCTTTATTATTTGGTTCGCCTTTTAGAATGCTTAATTAACCATTAAAATATGTCAAGTATGAGAGGAAAAGAAAGGAAATTCGTCGAAAGCAAAACACGTATTGAAAGGAAAAAATAGGTCTAAGAGTTGATGTATTCAAGGAGGGGTTCGGTACTATACATTATGATAACACAGCTCGACAATTTTTTTCTGAGATTGACATTGCATTTGATATTGCAAATATTGGGGGTCTTATTTTGCAGCAATTGGATTGAAAATGAGAAATTCAGTGTGCTTTTTAAAGAGACTAGAGAATTATATTTAACAAATTATACTTGGTATACCTAGTTCGGTACACAAAGTTTTGATCCACGGATGTGTTGTAATCAAGTGATCAAAATTAGAAATCTTCTCTGGTTTCCTTTTATTAGGCTTTTTCATCTAGCGTAACGTTACTTAAATTCCCATTGTAGTTTAATTGGGTAATTAAGTTATTAGGTGTTTAAGTAATTAAGTAATGTAGTATATTGTCCTTTCCTTGCCTCAACCAATTTTTCATTATCTTTTTCCAATGCAATCCCTTTTACTAAAACAAAAAGTTTACGTAATAGTTACTAAACATTTACGAAAAAGAAAAACGACATTTGTGAAACAGTGCAGACGGTTTGAATATCATGGTTAATGAATTTATGTAAAAATTGCTTAAATTAATTAAATCATCAAATAATAAGTTTTTAACAAGTTTTAATTTTTTGGTCACGGTAGACTTTTCTGTGGAAAAGCCCATATAATATACAAAAAGGTATGCTCAAAACTGACTTAACATAATACGGGTGTTAAAAGCGTCCCTAGTTTGGGTTATATAAACATTAAAATAAACTGAATTAAAAGAAATGCTCATATTATAAACTGGGTCCCGTCTACCATAGTTTGTCCTTCGATAGGGAATATGAAAGAAATGTTATTGCTTAAAATTCCTTTAAAACGCATATACGTATATTGAATAGTGCTAGCAATGGTGCAAAATCGAACCGATTCATCAATATATCACGTGCGAAAATAGCCAAAAAATATTTTCTTCTAAACTCCAATGTTTTTACGCCAAGTAGTGCACAACGAGAGTCATAAGTTGGCATAAAGTTCCAACGAAGCTGTCTAAACACAAGCCGAGTAAAACTTTTTTGAATATTTTCAATTCTAGACATGTATGTGCACTAGAGTGTGTCGAAAAAAAAGTTTTAAAAAACCACCCCTTACATCAAAGCTGACCTCGAGAGAATTCCAAAAAAAAAAAACAAAACATTTTTTGGATCACAGGAAAAACAGATGAATTGGTATTTTTTCATAACTTTAGTATAACATGTCCGATTTTAAAAAATCGTGTGTCGTAAAAGGGCTTAACAAATACTACATTTCTTTTTCAATTAATTGTTCTAACTTTGACCTTAAGCTCAATAAACGATTTTAAAACTATCAAACAACTAGAATTTGTATTTAAAATCAAGTATGATTTAAACTATCAAACATTTAGAATTTGTATTTAAATCATATAAAGTCAACATAATAAATATAGAGGTCATTTAGAAAAAACTTTAATTAAAAAAATAATTTAATATTGTGGGTGGCAAACCACACAACCGTACTCCAAGTATGATTAAACTAAAGAGAAGAAAATAAACTTTAGAGTAAAAGGGTCTGAGAACTCATGTGTTTTACGTATAAGGCACTCCATCATTGCATTCACCTTAGAAATGATAGCATCGTTATACTTTGTAAAGACTTGTTTATTGTCAAACAAAACTCCCAAATTCGTTTAATATTTAACTCTTAAAAGGTATTCGATGTTTATAGCATAATTTCCTGCAATTAATTGCTCCTTCATGGTGAAAGACATAGCTTTACATTTAGCCACATTAAAATATAATCTGTTAGTTTCACACCACTACTGCAAGCCATATAAGTCTTGTTGAATAAGTAAACAGTCATCTAAGGAATCAACAGCCTTGAATATCTTTACATCATCAGCGTACATGAGGCAATTAAAAAACTGGATATAATTCGGAAGGTCATTAATACTACCTTGGCGTACCCCAGAAAAACTATCAAAATGTTTGGAGAATTTATTCCCTATCTTAACCGCTTGTCTGCGACCAAACAGGTAATTCTAAAACCAAGATAACAAGGAAGAGTGATATCCTAAACTGCTTAGTTTTGTTAGTAAAACAGCGTGATGGACTCTAATGTCCAAATCTGTGAAAATTGCATCAATTTGTTGGTCTTTCTCCATTTCACTAGCTAAAAAATTAATAAGATTAGTTGAGGTAGATTTGCCGGAAACAAAACCATGTTGGTCCATTCGATATACCATTTTTAAGGCATGCATAAATCTCATTTTTTACCAGAGATTCGAATAATTTAGGAATAAGAGGCAATCTGGATGTTGGTCGATAGTTTTCAATATTTTGCCTCGATCCTGCGCCACTGAGCCAGCACCACTGAGACCTGTAACTTGCTGTTGATTTCTTACTTCTTCGCTCTCACTCAAATTTTTTGGCTTTACTCCACACCTCTCGATGACGACACCACGTTTGACTCGCCAACAAATTCTGAATACAAACTGCATGAACAACAAAAGCGTTTGTACACCTAAGCCAGCATGTAATGATCCAATTTCTCAGTCTCTGCGCCAAGAAATGGAAGAGCGTCTAAGTAACAACATGAAAACTGAGATTAAACAATTAGAGGATCGTCTTTTGCAGAATTACGACAACTCATACAGCAGTCTCTCTGCAGATGTTGCACACTTAGAAAAAAATTTGACGTCGAAAATCGAGACTAAGGTGAGTGCAATAAAAATTAATATATGCGATTTTGATGAAAAAAATCCTCTCGCTGGAGAGCCAACTACGCGTGTTGTCCTCTCGGTGCGAAGAGATAGAAAAATTAAAAACTGAGTTGCTAATAAATAACAACAAAAACAGCGCCATTAATTCTGTACCTGATATTCTGTCAGATGTTGTCTTGTTTGAAGTGCCATACTACAAGGAGGAAAATTTAACGAGTGTTTTCAATAAAGTCTTCCTCTACATTGAGCCACCCCAAATCAAAGATATATTTCGAGTCAAGCCAAGCCCCAAAAATTCAAACTCTCTAATTATTATTAAATTCTTATCTCCGTACGATTACAGCCGCGTTCTGAAAGCTATTTGAGATTTTCGGAGGCGATATAAATCAGCTGTAAGTCTAAGAGCTGCGGGTTTTAATACTGACAATAATATCTATTTACATGAAAGTTTGGATGCGGAGACTCGTAAGATACTTCAAGCTGCGATTGTCTGTAAACGCCAAAAGAGCATTTACAATGCCTTCACGTATCGTGGTTCCATTTTCATCAGAATGGAAAAAAATGCAGATGGGATTCGTATCAACAGTGTGGATGATCTGCACAGAACTATTGATGGGTTTTCAAATGATGCTGCTTCTGTTATTTAAGTTTTTATTTCTTTTATTGATTATTAACAAATTTATTTTTGTAATTCTATTCTCTTCTTTTAACTCTTCTGCTTATCTGTACTCTTTATCACGTTGCCTATAATTAACTCTCCTTGTTTTTCGCTCCCATGTTAGGCTCTAGTCATTCGTCTGTTGGCGCTAATGTAAACCATAAGGTTTTAATACATGTGTTATGCACAACATACTGGCACAACATACTGGCCTTAATGTAGTTCATTTTAATGCCCGGAGCTTTAATTCGGCTAAACTGGACTACATTGAATATGTTTTTGAAAACTCAACAGTTGACATTATATGCGTTTCTGAAACTTGGCTGAGTGACTGTATAAATGATTCCATCTGTGATATTAATAATTATAAGTTGTTCAGAAATGATAGATATGAAAAAAAGGGAAGAGGAGTTGCTGTTTATTGTAAAAATAATCTGACAGCCAAAATAATAAGTAAATCGTGTGGACATGGAATTGAGTTCCTAAATTTAAGTATATCTGACAATAACACCAACATTTTGTTATCATGTGTGTAAAACCCCAATAAATGTCATCCTGTGGATCCTGTGTTTTGTGAACTGACTAAATATATTACCAATCATGAAGTTATCTTATTGTGTGGTGATTTTAATGTTAATCTGTTTTCGAATGATTCAGTAAAACAATCGTTATGCGATAAAATTTCTACGTTAGGATTATCTGTTGTTAATGAAATTTTGCCTACTTGGTTTTCCGAGTAGAATCCAAGTCTTCTTGACTATTTTATTGTTTCTGATTCGTTTCTTGTTTCTTTGTTTGATCAGATCTATTTTCTCTCTGATTATGACTTAATTTTTTGTACGTTAAATGTTATTTTGTCTCGTAATGTTTCTTCTAACTCATTTTCTTATCGTGATATCAAACACATTAACTATCCGTCTTTGTTCAATGACATATTTTTGATTTCTTTTAATGAATGTTATCGCTGTAAAACTGTTAATGACAAGCTTAGTGCCTTCTTAACCCCTATTAAATACCTCTTTGAAAAACATGTTCCTCTGCGTACTTATCGTGTGATAAATATGTCTTGTCCTTGATTTTCCCAATATGTTCTCAACGCAATCAAAAATAGAAACAAGTTGCATAAATTATGGAGAAGAAACCCATCACCTGCAAACTGGGAGCAGTATAGGTTAGCGAGAAACGAAGCTGTCTTAATAACAAAGCAGTCTAAGGCTAGATACTTCTCAGCTAAGCTAAACCTATCCCTACCTTCAAAAACTTTTTGGGCTAATATTAAAAAACTGGGGGTGTGTAATAAGAAAAAACTCTGACTGCGAAATTAACCCTGAAACACTATATAATTTTTTCTTAGACAATTCTTCTCTAATGACTGATAATAATATGCATGTTAGTTGTGAGTTGTCCAACCAGCAATCTTTTAATTTTGTGCCTGTTAATGAATTTGACGTCGGTAAATGTGTGATGCTACTGAAATCGAATGCGATGGGTGAAGACGAAATTCCTATTAAGTTCATAAAAATCATATTACTTCATATCATTTACCAGCTCACACACCTTATTAATTTCAGTTTTTCATCGTCATCTTTCCCGGGCATGTGGAAAGTTGCTATTGTGTTACCTGTGGCAAAAAAACCAACCCTTCAGGGCCTACTGATTTCAGGCATATAAGCATTCTCTCACCTTTTGCAAAGATATGTGAAAAGCTAATGGCTCAACAAATAAATAGCTACATTCGCGATAAAAGACTTATCCCCATTTCAGTCGGGTTTTCGGGCCGGGCATGGGTATTCCTCAGCTGTAGTAAAGGTGTTGGACGACATAAGGTTGGAATATGATGCTGGTAATATGACATTGCTAGGCTTGCTTGATTTCTCTAAAGCTTTTGATAAAGTAAACCATAAATGTCTGTGTAAAAAACTCAAGCTTTTATTTGGTTTCGGTGAGAGTGCTGTTAACTTATTTTCTAGTTATCTGTCAAATCGGTTGCAAAGAGTTAAAGTTGGGAATAAGTTCTCGCAGTATAAATCGGCACAAAGTGGTGTTCCAAAAGGTTCTATTCTTGGCCCACTATTGTTTTCCATATTTATTAATGAAATTTTTTCTGTCTGCAAAAACTCATCTGTTCATGCATATGCTGATGATGTTAAGTTGCATCTTTCTCGCCGTATTGGACTACTTGATGATCTTTGTTGCCGAATGAATGAAGATCTAAATAACATCAATGTATGGGCCCAACGAAATGGTCTAAAATTGATTGCTGCTAAATTTTACCTATATGTAAAAATTTAACGTGTGTTGTTGATATCCCTGACTTGTTTATTGGGACAAACAAGCTGAAATTAGTGTCAAAAGTTCT
Organism: Dichetophora obliterata; assembly: GCA_963920525.1. NCBI lineage: Eukaryota > Metazoa > Arthropoda > Insecta > Diptera > Sciomyzidae > Dichetophora > Dichetophora obliterata. The sequence continues at coordinate 51,507,707 of OY986438.1, read as the reverse complement.
AAATCTGGGTCACTTCTGTCAATATTAGACGTAAGTTGGTAGTACAGTTGGTACTACCTGTGATAACTTATGCTGAGTTGGTTTATAGTAGGCTCGACTCATCCTGTCAGTTAAAATTACAAATTGCTTTTAATTATGCTACGCGCTATGTTTATGGCTTGCGCAGGTTTGACCACTTATCTAGTTTCAGAAACGCCATACTTGGGTATGAATTACCTTCCTACCATGATGCCAGAAACTGTATTTATCTGCATAAGCTGATCTATACAAAAACACCTTCCTACTTATATGATAAACTTCAATTTAGCTTTTCCAGACGAAGTAATGTTCTTATAGTTCCAAGTAATACTTTATTAACCTCTTCGCGCTTCTTTTTCATAAACGCCATCAGACTGTGGAATGCACTGTCACGTGGACTGAGAGAGGTATCAGGGACAGGTGTTTCTAGGCAAGCTATTCTTACTTATTTGTCATCCAACTAAGTTTCTTCATTCTTTCTTTTTCTGTCCAAACATCGAAAAATTATTTTTAAATTCACCATCTCTTATTAAATATTCTATTTTTAATTTAATGAACTGTTATTTACTATTTAAAAATTGATATTAAACAGATATTGTATCTTTAGTTAAGTAAAATCACTAAACAGTTGTTATTATACTTATATTGAATGTATTTATGTTGTGCTATAAAAGAACTTAGTTCTTACTGCACTAATGCTTTTGTTAACAATAATAATAACAATCCTGATTTATGAATAAGAGTGATCTCCGAAACTTTTCATATGTATAAAAATTCCCCATTCTGTAGGGATTGATTAAACGGATAGGTAAATGACTATGTTAGTGGCATAGCTTTGAATATTCCGTCCTTGAAAAACATATTTTTTGGGGGACACATAACATTCTTTTTGCAATTCAAAAAAGACAAAAATGCTTTCGGGTTGCACTTAAAGCTTAGTATGCTGTAAAAGCGAAAAGAAATCTTCCGTTAGAAATGCATTGCATTTTTGACAGCGAAAAGGTAGCGAAATTTTTTTTCGTTGGTCAGTATGCTGTTGAACCGAAATATTTGTTCAATGCAGACAAGTTCACAACCAAATTTCGCTGTCTTTTATATGTCCGTACATTTAATTGGAGTGGAAATTTGACATTCAACAATAATTTTCAACTAACATCAACAAACAGATTATAGGAAGTATATGTTAGTGTTGAGTCTACACCAAAATTTCGCGCGTAGAAGTAAATGCCTAAAAATTTTCGTTCCAACAGCATACTAAGCTAAATATTGGATTTTAGAGCTATCAAATGACTCTCACACGAGAACAAAAATTTCTTAAGTAATTCATATTCTCTTCGTGCTTCTACTACTATACCATTTTGGCTTAGAGCTTGTAAGAACCTTTTTCAAAAGTATAAACCTGGTAAAAGTTTCATTAATGGAACTCACTAAAATATAAAAATAGCGTAAATAGCCTTATAAAAATCAAATTCATATATTTTTTCCCAAAAGGGGATTCTGTAACGGTATAATATCAAAATTAACTAAAAGCGATTTGTGGTGAACGCTATTATTAGACAGAGTGAATTCTTCTTCTCTACTGATGGAGTCGAGCTCCAAGTCAGAAAAAACTAGGTCTGAAAAAGGTCAGAAAAAATTTTATTCAACCCATTTCCTACGGAATTTATTTGGTGAATTCCTAGGGACAGATATATATCATAGTAACTAAAGAAAGTCTGCAGAGGAAACCATTAATGCGAAATCTACCTTTATCACAATGTTTTATTTTTATTAGCCAGATATCTCAAGATCTATTGGTTCTACGGAAATTTGGCACATGGTCTTTTTAAATTTGAGCAAAATTAGTTTTAGATCCATTTCATAGAAAAAAATTATATGGAACCATGAAACGCTTTTAGCACGAACACAATATTGCAACGAACCTTGAACAGTTATTTATAATGCCTAAGCACAATTCTAGCAAAAAAAGTCACGATTTTTTAGCAGTTCTTATTTTCCTGAGCTTATCAAACAAGAAAAAGTTCCTACTCTCATTCACGGATATAATTATTTTGCTTGAATCCAGCAAAATTTTTTGTTTAAAGCAAATCAGCAATACTTTGCTCAATCACGGTGTAATTTAGAAAAAGATTTCTAAATTGAAATCACTACTTATGTGTTTAGGAAAAAGCAAACTTTTGATTAAATGCAAACAAAATTTTGCTAAGTTATTAAAAACTGCATAAGCAAATTTCTACTTAATTCAAACAAATATTTTCTAAGTTCTAAATCTGTTAGCAAATTTTTATTAAATTTAAGCAAATTTCTTCTAAACACACGAGCTCACGTTTATTATTAATGAAGAAAATTTGGCGACGTTTGGTTAACAAATGCGATGGTCGAATGGAAAAGCCCATGCACTTACACTCACGCGGCCGAGGTTCAAATCTCCAGATAATGGTAATTTTGAAATTTAATTTAATGATAATAATTCTTTCGCTTAAAAATTATGCTAGATTTCAGTAAAAACCTATCAAAATTTGCTATTCCAATTAATAATAACTTAGCAAATTTTTGCTTGAATTAAATAGAAATTTGCTTTTGAGTTCTTATCAAAATTTTGCTTGAATATAATCAAACAAAATTCGACTGTTTAAAGAGTGCTTGCGTTTAATCAAAATTTTGCAAAGTTATTATAAACTGGAATAGCAAATTTCTACTTATATTTTAATTAGTTTTTGCTGAAATCGAGCATAATTTTGAAGTGGCTGAGATTCAAGTGCAACCCAGAAGGAAATTGCGCGAGTACTGTATAGTCTCTTGAATGGTTTCCTACATCACTTCCGCAGCACTACTTTTGTGTACGAAAACAGAAGTACATGCAGCAATCTACTGCTTGATACTCGATGTATGCTGAATCTGAGCACAAAGGTTTATTTATATACTTTCTCACACATTTTTAATGTGAAAAAAGAAGCAATAGAAAATAAATTATTCCGTTATTTTCTTTGCATTTTCTTTGCTGCTGACGAAATGTATCAAATTGAATCAGTTTTAAGCTGACTTTTGCGTGTTGCGTTTGCAGTGAAAAAGTTATCGTTTTTTCAATAGTTTTATTACAGAAATTATAGTTCTTTTTTACCTTGCAAGTTAAATTTTTTAAATAAAAAAACAAATTTTTTAGCTATATTCGACTTATAATTTTTTAATCCAAAATGTCACATAGTTTTTCCTTTCATTCAAAACCATTTTAAAAACTGGATTCAGTTTTTATTCAGTTGTAGTTCGGATCGATGCTTTTCCGCACACAATTTTATCGAGTAAGGTTTATCTATATTTCTAAAAACTAACTGAATAGTATTGCAGCTTGGGTTGATACTTTTCAGCACACAGTTACATCGACTTACTACTAAGTCTGCTTACTTCCCTATGCATGGACCGATTATCAAGACTTGATACTTTGCCGCAAACAATGTGTGTTGAAAATTCATTGATTCTGAGGCGGCCAAGTACTGTGTAAAGAAATGGAAATTTGTATTAGAACTTGAAGCGCTTCGTGCTTCATAGTGTTTAACACAGCATTGATTGTGTTTGAGCGCGAAGCGTTTCGGTACTTTGTACTTAAAAAACTTCATTACTCTAATTTTTTTGTAAGTTAAGCCTACAAAATGTGTCATTAAGACAAAAAATGTCAAAAGACAGAAAAAATATAAAAATGTAATAAAAACTACTTACATAGTACCAAAGCGCTAAGTAGGGGGCTAAAGACGGGGTGAAAAACATTTTAAATTGGCCACTAAGTTTCTGTCGGTCCGTCTGTTTTGATTTTAATATATTACTCAAATTCAGGAAATAAATTATCCTTAAATTTAAGTATCACAGACCAAATTTTTTCAAAACTGTCTTCTACTTAAAATTCCTATTATAATTTTAAGAAAACATTTTTTTCTTAAAATATCTACCTAAATATGACCAATGCTATGCAATGTCACGTCCTCAATCTGACATAACACTATACAAAACATGCTATACAATGTCATGTCTTCAATTACGGCATAACACTATACATCATTAATCATGGTATAAAATTATAAACTAACTAAAACCGGAAAAATAATATAAACCTGAAAAAATTAATATATAAAAAGATAAACATCCCATCTATATTTAGTGAAACAACAAACCTAAAACCTAAAATTCTTGCCGTGTAGGCTTAAAGGCTACCTTTAAACGTTTTTCGACCACAGCTACGTGGTCTCATCAGAAGGCTTTAAAAATTCTAAAAACCTAACCAACCTCTAATTATGAATGCTACGCATTCGAAGTAAGCTAATCTAATGACAACTAAAATAAATTTTCATACAACACATGCATGCAGCACATTCAAACATACATATGTATCACATATCATGTAACACATATGCAGCACATTCACACAACTCATTCGAGAGAAAACCTATAAAATTAAAATCTAACAAAATTTTAATAAGAACCTAGTGAAAAAACTTAACATAAATAAATAAAACCTTAAAAAATAATAAATAATTAGTAAAACCTGAAAACTTAATATATAAAAATATACTGCTCCCGCAAATCCCACCAAAAACGCTCCAAAATACGGAACCGTCCAATAGTGGAACCCGCAAGAACAATACGCCTAAGAAAGGTAAGTAGTATGTGTGTGATAGGCAATAATTTTTATTGCTAAGGAGCATCACACTGGTTCTCCTTAGCCGCCTTCTAGGTCCCCCAAAAAACCTAACAAGAACAATTAAAAATTGGGTAAACCCCCACTTTCCCTGTATGATTAATATGCCACTGTTGACAATCAATCATTTAATGTTTTTCATCCATAGTCACTCACAAGCATGTGGTGACTAATGGACCAGAGGAGGACAACAAGAATGCCTAACGAATAACTATCGCCAAACACCCTACCGCCGCTCCACCACAGGAGATGAAGAAGCAACCAAGACTTAGAATTGCGGGTCCATTCCCAGAACTATCGCCCCCGACGACAGACAGAAAAAACGTTAAAATTGACAAACCCCCTTACGTTGGTCATCATGGGCCCACCCTCAATCAAAAATCCTTTTGACCATTACAGATTTTTGACTGTTATTCTTCCTAAAGATACAACTAATTAAGAATCAAATTTGATTGTGTTTGAGCGCGAAGCGTTTCGGTACTTTGTAATTAAAAAACTTCATTACTCTAATTTTTTTGTAAGTTAAGCCTACAAAATGTGTCATAAAGACAAAAAATGTCAAAAGACAGAAAAAATATAAAAATGTAAATAAAAACTACTTACATAGTACCAAAGCACTAAGCAGGGGGCTAGAAGTTTTGCTTAAACACAATATAAATTAAGCAAACAGTTTTCTCCGTGTCTGTATCAGTGGGGTAGCGAGGGTGTGGCGAGCGAGGCGCTTGCCTCGGGAGCAATTGCAGGCGGGGGCGCCGAAATTAGGTTTATTTTAAAAATGTTTTCACTGAACGATTCTTCGCTTCTAACAGTAATATTCTGGTAAGTTGACAATGCTCACGACGTAAGCAACAAAGCCATAATCTTCGTAGCTTATCGACCAAATATAATACTTAAAAAAATTTGTAAACATGAAATGCTATTTTTGCTGCTCTCACGTGTATAAATTACTTCAATTAACACTACATTCATTTAAAACCTATTGTCTGCGAACGAGTTAAGCCACTTTGAGATCACCGCTAATAATTTTCATCACTTAAATTTGAATCTGTACAACACTTTTCATAATTTTTTTTAAAACCCTCAAAGTTTCAACCAGGCACTTTATTTTTTTCTTGATGTGTGGAATCAGGTACTTGGTCAAATTGACCGCTTCACTATAGCTTTACAAGCAAAAAGTTTGTCTATCAAAAAAGGTGCACTCTTGATTCGTGTACTGAAGAATTCAATGCAAGAACTTCGTAATACGGAATTTGAAGAAAAATTTATTCGCGCAACTACGTTGTCTGATACTCTTGAATTGAAAAATACTTGCGAACGATCAAGAAAGAAGAATTGATTGGAATTGTTATTGGAATATTGTTGTCAATTTTCTCTGAGAACATTAAATCTGAAACGGTTATAGAATTACTACAACTAATCCATGATTATGATTTAAGAAAATCATACCAAAACGTAGATATTGCATTCCGATTATTTTTGACAATGCCTGTAACAATAGCTAAGTGTGAACGCAAAACTTAAACTTATTAAAAATTATTTGAGATGGGACTATGCGTCAGGAAAGATTAACAAATTTTGCAATTTAATCGATTGAATATAAAGTTGCCAATAAAATTAATTTTGATGATGTCATCGATGAATTTGCAGCAAAATCAAAATATAATCATGTTTTAACATTTTTATTCTACAGGACTGTGTTCTTTTGTTATTAGCGTTAGTGTACAATATTCGTGGCCATTGTGAATTCTGTAATAATTAAATACATAGCTACTTATCTGAACTAAAATATTTATTTATTTTTAATGAAACTTTTTAAACTTGTTCCTTTGTTGGGGATGGGGAAGGGGCGTTAACTTTGTATACGCCTCGGGCGCCAGTGAAGCCTGTTACGGCTCTGGAATGTACAATTAACATGTGCTGGTTTTAAATTAAAAAAAAATTGTTCTTCTCCAGCCATGCTCTTTTAAAATCATTTTAGTAAGCTAACGATTTTACATTTTGTACTTCTATTAAATAACTTTTAAATGTAATTCTCCTCACAAGCTTAATTTTCCAAGCACATCACATCACATTAATGAGTAAATTAATGGCAACGTTGTGTACAAACATATGAACGTTAGCACCGGAACTCATTCTGACAATGCTTGAATGATATCATAGTGGGTGAAGTCAAGATAAGAATGTGATTACAGCAAATTAAAGGCTTTCGGAAACAATGTGATTAAAGAGAAGATTAGCTTGGAAGTTTAATTGAAGTTTTGCCAAAATGGCTGGCATGTGCCCGCATGATGGCAGGTTGTACTCACTGGCAATAGAAAATGCAATCTTTTATCTAATTCGATTGTTTGGCTGTCACAGCATGAAAACGCAACTAACGTTAGAAAGTGATACGAGCGTCTTTATCAGAGCGAAAGGATCAAAGCTTGACACCCACATGCTTCTTGAGTGTTTATGAGAAAGTGTTTGAGTCTGTGAAAGGATATGGCACTGATAGCTTTTCATTAAGATTGCTAATGGAGTTTTTTGCCATGTATTTTCAGGCATTCGCTGCTAGTGGTAAAAAGTTGTTGTTTTTGTCGAATGCCGGGTGCTTGGAGCGTAAAATACAAAGTAACTCATAGCAGTTTTTACGTCTATTCAGTGTTGCTTTCTTTTTTTATTATTTCATTTCTGCTTTAATTCAAACACCGTTGTAGGTGAACACGAATTGCAATTGAGAATCTGTTCAGTTGCATCAAGGATAGTCCAAGAACGAAAACGAATCGTTGCAAAGAATGCTGTTCGCGCAACACTAACTCTTAAGTGGAATTCACTACAGCTGACACAAAGGGAAGCACTAGATTACAGCGCTTCCGAAACAGTTTTTAATAGTTCTGCCGTAAATTAATATATGACAGAGGAGAGAGAGATTTTAATTGTAACATCATGATTTTTTTTAAGTATAGGCGAATTGTTTATATCATATTCAATAGATTCATATCGCAAAAAGCTGTCTTATTTATTGTTCAACATTTGTGAACATCTGGAATTTTGTTTGGCATCGTGTTTAGAACACGCATGCCAGACTTGCTATCTTATTTTGTGCAAAACTTTTTCGTAATGGATAATGCATAGATTTTCCACCAGAGTTCGTTTCTTTTATTTCACATTTTGTATGTTTCACACATGAATGTGATTTTTCTTCTTAGTTTTCTCTTTGAAGCCAATTTGGAAACTTGAAGTGACATTGGGGAATAATATATAAAAATTGGTGTAGGATTCAAGCGTCTGCTGAGTATTGCGAGCAAAGCAAATGAATTGAGTAAGAATAGAAAGAAAGTTAGAAACACGAGAGAACTTAAATGCATTGTAGATCTAATTCAACTTGGATTAAATACAGCAGGTATAAAATGTATGTATCATTGTTTTTCACAATCTGATAAAATAAAAAAACCATCATATAAACTCTGTTGCAAAAGTATAAAGTCACTTTTAGAAAGTCAATTATTTATTAGTTTAAATTATTTTTGACAAGCTATAGATTCTTCCGATTTACAATATTTAAATCACATATAACAGTATTCATATTTAAATCACAACGCATTCAGATTCTACTTTTCACCCTGTCATTTCGGTAACAAAAATTAATAAATATTCAAGGTGAATTTTTCAGCGTTTTAAGAGTTTTACTAAAGCTGAATAAATGAGAAAAATGTTCCGTTCCCACAAACAAAATGACTCTCTTATGATATCGTTTACGAATCGCTTTCATCCACTAGCAATTATCATATACGATTCACATATAATATCGCTAGCGGGAGAAATTCCTCCTTCGAAAACGAATCGTTAAAACCGAAAAAAGCAATTCGTGAACGCGTCACTAAAACAGGCGCGTAAGCAGAAAAAAATTTCGGGGGATTTTTAATTTTTTTTTTTGTTTACATAATATTTTTTTTATATAATAGGGTGATGTAGACAGACGTGGGCCACAGGTTGGAGTGGGCCACCCAAGTAATTTTAAGATTAGTGACATCTATGTGAAACCGCGCACATTAATTATCGTATTTTGACCCAAGGTCACTTTTTATAAGCATTTGTGGGTTATTAACCTGCTTTCGTACTGTCCAGAGAAACGTGCTGCAGATTTTGGCGAGAAAGTTTTTACCCTCGTACCCTTTCATACGATTTGTGATCGAATTTTTACGAGAAATACTCAGGTAAATATGCAATATGTTAGTTAAACATGTTATCTTTGTAATGCAAAGTGATTTTTGCCCATCATTCACGTTGTGTTTTTGTGGAATGCATATGCAAAAAAAGGGGCTTGTAGGCAGAAGTGAGCCACTATTTGTGGACAGACATGGGCCACTTGAGTAATGCCGTTCTTTGCACGATGAAGTGTTTTTATTAATTATACAAATGTCTTATTCACTCATTTTTATCATTTTAGCCATTATGCCCCCCAAAAAAAAGAAACCACCAAAAAAGTGGTAAATTATGAAAAATTGATTGCTGATATAAAGCAAGTAAGGGTAAATCAAACATCGGAACGTGTTGCTTCTGCTGCTGCCGATGTTAGCAGATCAACTTTTCAACGCTACTTGAAACTTGTTTTCAACCGATTTCCGATTGATTTTTGTATGATTTGCACTAAATTGATGCCGACAAAGCTCACAAAAAAAAATTCTATCGAGTGCGACATTTGCGACCGCACCGACTTCACGTGCGTCAATTGCGAGTAAGATCAGTGCTTTATCACTAAGAAATGTTTTTTTCACAAGAATTTTGTAATTTCTACTTCATCACTCCTTTTTCCAGACATTGAATAAACATTATTAAAGTCCATTTTTTTTTTAATTTTTGACCCTCATTTCGCATCAAGTATTTTGAATTTTGTGAATTTGACAACAGATTTGTGATCAGCGCCTCTAAAAACCCCTAGAAGAAGAATTTGAAACAGATGGCAGCATTTTTCAGATAAAAATTTTGGTGGCCCACTTCTCCCTACAATTTCGGAAAACTCGAAAAATACACTTTTCTTTTACATGAAAAAGGAAAATTCTTTACAACTGAATTTAAGAAATCTGCTGTGATGGAAAGTTGAGGTACTCTTGCGGTACTTGAGGTCTTGAGGTACTCTTGCGATTAAAAAAAAATTTTTTGAAAATTTGAATTTTTCACCACTTTACAACCGAAAATAAAAACATGGCCCACATCTGTCTACATCACTCTATATAATAAAAGGATAAGTGTGTAAAAATATTTCTTCATCGTGTTTTGTAAAAACTTTGCCCATTCTTGTAAAGAATTTTTCTAAAATTATGTTTTCTAACAGTAAAGTGTATGGTATGCTACGTGTTTTATGGACAACTCAATATTTTACGCCCCTTAGAACACGTATCTTACTGGCTAAATCGTACCTTATGCCTACCCTGCTCTATGGGTGCGAAATATTTGCTAACTGTGACAGCTTATTTAAACACAAACTAAATGTTCTCTTCAACAACATTACTCGTTATGTTTATAGCTTAAAACGTAGAGATCATGTCTCCGTGCATGCAAAACGTTTATACAATATGACTCTCGACAATTTACTGAAATTTCGATCACTAATTTTACTGCACAAGGTGGTTTATACTAGGGAGCCGGTTTATCTGTACAACAGACTCGGGTTTGCAAGATCACGAAGATCAAACGTTATTATACAAATGCGTCATTCTTGTCTGGCATCGGAAAGACAATTTTTTGTGTATTCAATCCGTCTTTGGAACGCTCTACCAACTGATCTAAGAACAATTACCAATGCTGTGCAATTTAAATTTCGATTGAATATTTTTTTCTCCTCATTGCAATAATTGTAAATTGTAAATTTTCAGTTTTTACACAAGCAGAATTGTAATTTAAGCTATCAAGCAATACTTTTATTCGAATTTAAATTCAAACATTACTGTTTTATATAAGCTTTATTATTAAGTTTTTTTATTAGTAACTTGTATAATTAACCCTGTTATCACAAATACTGATGAAATTAGAGGCTAGTGCTTTAATTATAAGACAGTTGCATTAGTATGCCAATAAAATATATAAATAAATAAATAAACAATATATCTACGCCCCTTTTCCAATAACGGCAACTTACTTGACCGTAAGTTGCTATAATTGTGGCTGCACTGTTCTTAATTCCAGTACTCTAGTGCAGTGTCGGGCAGCTTTGCACACTTGAGATTGTGTTTGTGCAGTAAAATATGTATTCATCTCACCAACAGAACGATCAAAGCTTCAGTGTTCAAGCGAATGTCAAGCAGATAGTATCTGCCACAGATAACCAGATAGGAAACTTCGATGGGCGAGTTGTAGAAAGGGATGGCACGATGTACGATTTTACGTCAAATTTCCCCAATACTATCTCAAAATGTTTATATGTGGTCGTAATTTCCTGGGGTGAATAAGAATAATGCGGTGCAGTGAAATGCTGTATTATTTCATACAAAATGTTAACGTAGAGGACAAAGTTAGTAATTGCACCGGAAAACCTCCCTGGTTTCTTGAGGTGAATAAGAAAATCTGAAATAATGCGGTGCAGTAACATGCTGTATTATTTCATACAAAAAGGTAACGTAAGGTATGAAAAAACGGAAGTCATAGTAGCACCGGCAAACGTCCCTGAATTTATGAGGACCATGTTGAAAATCTTCGACTTCAGTGTTGCCGTTTGGCTGCAAATAAATCAATTTAGATACTTTTCTCCTTTAAAAATGAATGAATATTTTATTTAAGTCTTTGTGTAAGTAAGGATACTTTTTAATCTAATATATAAAATTCTTCTGTCACGGGGTACGTAATCGAACTCCTCCGAAACGGCTCGACCGATTTTCATGAAATTTTGTATGTATATTTTGTAGGTATGAGAATAGGTCGTAAAGTATATTTCAACCTCCTACTAACAGTGGGCGTGGCACCTCCCATACAACCCAAATTTGCGATATCGAATATCTTTGGAGTTATAAGCCGCTTAGCCTCGGAATTCGGTATTCGACAATTTACACGTGCCGCTTCGCAGATAAAATTTTGTGAGAGTTGGACAAGGGGGCGTGGCACCTCCCATACAACCCAAATTTGCGATATCGAATAGCTTTGGAGTTATAGGCCGCACATCCTTGGAATTCGAAATTCGACCACAATTTACACGTGGCGTTTTACTGATAAAATTTTATGGGAGTTGGACAAAGGGGCGTGGCACCTCTTATACAACCCAAATTTGCGATATCGAATAGCTTTTGAGTCAATCAAACAAAGCAAACAAAGCCTCGGAATTCAGCATTCGAACTCAATTTACACATGCAGTTTTACTGATAACTTTGTATGGCGTTGGACAAGGGGGCGTGTCACCTCCCATGCAACCAAAATTTGAGAAATTCTACAGCTTTTGAGTTATAGGTCGCACAGCCATGGAATTGAGTATTCGACCACAATTTACATATACAGTTTCACTGATAACATTTTATTCGCGTTTGGCAACGGGGCCGCGGCAGCAACGCGCCGGGTTTAAGCTATCTATATATATAAAATGGAATGTGTGTTTGTTTATTTGTTTGTTTGTACCTTATAGGAGACCAAACCTCTGGACCGATCTTCCTGAAAATTTCACAGCATTTAACTGGGACTCTGGCATGATTAATAGGGTACTTTTTCGACCGCGCCCACTTTTACGCCCACTTTTTTAATTCAGATACTTACTTATACCACTAACAATGTTTGCTATACAAAATACTTTTTTTGTAATATGTATTTACCTAAAGTTTTATATAGTTTTTATCAACAGGTAAGGTAGCCATAGATTTTTTATTACCAAATCCCCCTTTTTCGCCCCATTTTACTTTAATTATAATAAATCTGCTTTCAATCTATATATATAAAAATGAATGTCTGTCTGTTTGTTTGTTTGTTTGTTTGTGCTTTATAGGAGGCCAAACCCTTGGACCGATCTTCCTGAAACTTTCACAGCATTTTACTATGAATCTGGAAAGAATAAAAGGCTATATGAAGTCTTTATTTGACAAAGGGGCGTGGCACTGCCCATATAACCTAAAAATTTAAATCGCCATATTTTGGGCATTTTTTGACCTACGTTGATGCTATTTGGTACATATGGTATTGGCATAGTTAGGAATACGTACCAGGAGAAAAGTGGGAGGGACCACGCCCCTTTTTAGGAAAATTAAAAATCGCAATATAGTCTTAACTACTGGACCGTTCATCATTAAATTTTCACAATAGGATATTCTTACGAAATAATAAATTCTTGATTATATAAAGTTGTGAGTGGACGAAGGGGCGTGGCCTCGCCCATATAACCCAAATTTTAAAATCGTCATATCTTGGGCATTTTTTGACCAACGGCGGCAGTATTTGCTATATATGGTATTAGCATGAATAGAAATACGTACCAAAAGAAAAGTGGGCGGAGCACGCCCCTTTGTTTGCGATATATTGGAGGCTGGACCTGATAACCGATCTTAAATTTTCACAGCGTTCAGCTTTGACTCAGGAATACTTATTACATGATAATATTTTTCGACCATGCACACTTCTGCACCTACTTTTTTACTACGTTTATTAACGGCTATACCACAAATCATGTCATTAAAATCATAAAAATACATATTAATTAAAATAGTGGGGTAGCTCAATTCTCTTTCTTCTACCACTGTCTTCAAAACAGCTGATTTTATAATACGTGTTAATTAAAATAGAGAGTGGGGTAACCCCATTCTCATTCTCCCACAACAGACGGCGAAACAGCTGATTGTGTAATTGCTGCTTTTTGATTGGTCTAAAAATAAAAAGGGGGAGCATGAAGCAAATTACATGCGATTCAGCGCTGAATTCTAATTGGTTTACAACAAAAAAAGAGGCGAAGCATTGCAATAATTAAATTAAATAAATAAATTTTTGTAAATATATAAATACTTTTAATTTTATTTTAAACGAGGGGGTAGCGAAGCACACCGGGTTCAGCTAGTATGAATATATATTCTTGTCTGCAAATATATAAAAAAAAATGGTAGTTCCTTAAATTCGACAAAAACTATAAAGTAACTCTTTACAAATAACTTTCAAATTTTGTGATAAACATTTTAAGGTTTTCTCAGCTGATTTTTTTATGTAATTTAATTTTTCTTATTTAAAACTTACAGTAAACGATAAGACTAATAGATTTTAAAATAGGTGAAAATATATTTTTTCAATATACTAAGAAACGAAAAATTTTGAACTTTTAAATTTTAAATGAATAAAAGGCAATAGCTACCCATATTGTTTACGTTACATGAAACTTAATAAGCTATTCCATTTTTTGTTCCTTTTTTATGTAATTATATATTATCTTGTATATTGCTTTTTATATAAATATTATTCTTATAAAATTAATGTAAATAAAAGGCAAAAGCAACACATTATTTATATAAAAGACTGAAATGTATGATCCTTTTTAAGGCATTTGGTGGTCTAGTTTTTCTAATATTTCAAAAGTATAGGCTTTCGAGAAAATACTTTTAAATTTTTTAAGAATACTGAGGTTATTTCCGCTTCCACAGTCGTTTTGGAAGGTATCGAGCGCACAGTACAAATATCCATACTCACTGTTTTAACACTTATTTATCTCAAAACTACTTTTTTCGGCGATGTGTTGTAGAAAAACAAAATCTATTCAGCCGAAACATCTGAAATATGTAATTCACAACATCAGTGGCTATCGCCATCAAAGTTTTATTAAAAAAAATCGTATATTACGTACTTAAAACCGGTTAAAAAAACCTGTTTTTTAAACTTACATTTCAAAAGCACGTCGTTCTGTTATCATTATTAAATAATAGCTGCGTTCCTTTCGCCTTAATATAATCGCGATAAAAAATTTTCTCAAAGGAACGGCAAGAAAAACGACTCGTAGAGGGCATTAGCGTTGCAGTCAAAATTTAATTCAACCAAGCAATCATGATACAATAGCTTTTAGGTGTCATGAGAACGTGTGTCGTTCAAAACTGTTGTGAACTGTTATGGTAGCGATACCTTAGTGAACGATGTTTTTTTCTGAATGTGTTTTGCTCTAAACGTCAGAAAAATTGTAAATTATTTAATTTAATTATTAATATTATGCAATTATATAAATAATTTAAGAGCAATTGTTGGCTCCGCTGAATGCACCCAATGTGTGTGACACACGCGGTTTGTTTTATTTTCTTTTGTTCAACATTCGATGGTCGCAGCTCGTGAGAAAATAGGTAGCTGTCATAGCTACCTTCTAGTCATTGTATCAAACAAACAGAATATTCAAAAAAATAAATGACAGCTCAGAGAAATATACAGGTGCGACACCTGTGTTTCAAATTTTATAAAGGCTATATCACAATTTTATATGGATAGCAAAAATAATCCCATTTGTTATAGGATTATTATTTTTGTTTTTGCTTTGCATGTAAAAAAAAATAATCTGGATTATTTTGAAGCGAATGGAACGCAGCTAATAATGGTATTCAGTAAAATTTGTTCGGTCCTGCTAAACTGCTAAATTGTTTAAGTTAGCAGCTATTGATATGAATGACCTTCCTAAGACATTTTACAATTAAGTGCTAAACTCATATGTCAAAATCAAAGGACAGACTTCTACAGCTAAAATATGTTGTTTTAATAACTCGTGTAACCAGCACTAAGTAACAAAAACTGTATTTCAATTTTTATATTACAGTGCGTTAACCCATTTTTAAACATTTGCTACTCAGAAACTTTGAAATGTTTTACATCTCTACCAACCCCGTTGCAAAGTTTTTATTTTTTTATTAAGAAAGAGCAGTTTTTAGATTTTGAAGCTACAAATCAAAAATAATTTGGTACTTGTTCGAACTCATTCCAAAAACAATTAATCACTACACTTAATAGGTTTGACGTTTCCAAATTAACAAATGGTATCTGTTAAACAAAAACACAGAGCTGAGCTTGTTAACTTGCTAAATCTTTTCCCATACAAAATTTTGACAGGACTTAACAAATTTGTTAAGTTTAGGAAATTAGCAGGGCTTAAATAATAGTGAATACCATTAATATTTTTTGTTTATATTTTGAATACAAATAGCAGAGTGAAAATCTACAACACCGTCCAAGCTCTTTCTTTGAAAATTTAACAAAATAAAAAAAATGTTTTTTTTTTATGTGGAGTGTTACAATATACCATAGTATAATTATTATAAAGTAGGAGCGACAATTTTTGCTGCGATAGACGTATGTCAAGCAAAATAAAATCAAAATGAGAGCATGCTATGGTTGCTATGGAGATATCAGAAATGTTTTGTGTCACAAAAAGAAAAGAAATAAATTTAGTTTGTAATGTATGAAAATTAATAATTTCCATAACTAATCTTTGTTGTTAGAAAGTAAAACTCCACGATATGATGTCAGCGAAGGCAGTGGTGCTTTAAGAAAAGTATTGAAAAAACACTGTTATTGAACGCTCGTTTTGTTTTCTTTTGTTTGACGTTCGTTTATCGCAGCTCATGAGAAAATAGGTTGTTGTCAAGGCTACCTGGTACATTTTTGTATCATGCAATATACCTTAAAAGTTTTAAAATCGTTTTTTAAACATTAAAAAATTCATTAAACATTAAAAAAAATCCTAAAAATACATCAAATTTTCCAGTGTTAGAAGTTTTTATTATTTTTTATGTGTACATGATTTTTTCTTGTAAAATTGTTATTTAAGTGTCAAAAATTGGGTTTCATAGTTTGAAAAATTTTAAATTTTATTTTTATGTTAAAAAAATTAATATATTATTGATTTTTCGAATTTAATACGTGGATGCTCTTTTTTCTAAAGTGGATACATTTGGGACTTTTTCAAGGGTACTTTTTTAACTTCGTAGCAGCAACACTGTTCGACTTCACTGTTTATAAAATTCACCACTAAAAATGTTTTGTGTCAAACAAAGAAAATAAATAAATGAATTTCATGTAAGTTGTAAATAATGTATGCGAAGAATTGTATTATTAATTGTTTAATTCATTTGTCTCTCATTAGAATTATGCCAGAATTGACGGAGACCGTTTTGTCTGCATATCCTACTCGCATGAGCTTTCCAAATACGGCATTAAGGTCGGTCTTGCCAACTACGCTGCCGCCTACTGCACTGGCTTGAATGTTGAACCTGTCGATGATGGACCAGGTGCATTCCGTTGTTACTTGGATGTCGGTTAAGCACGTACCACTACTGGTGCCGTGTATTCGGTGCCATGAAAGGTGCTGTCGATGGTGGTTTCAATATTCCACACTCCGTCAAGCGTTTCCCTGGCTACTCTGCAGAGACCAAAAGCTTCAATGCCGATGTTCATCGTTTACATATCTTTGGTCAACATGTTGCCGATTATATGCGCACTCTTGAGGAAGAAGCCTTCAAACGCCAATTCAGCCGTTACATCAAGTTGGGAATCCGCGCTGATGATAATGATTGAAGAAATTTACAAAAAGGCTCATCAACAAATTCGTGCCGATCCTACTCAAAAGGCAGTAGGAGTAGACGGACAGGAGTTTCCAAGAAACGGTGAAATGCTAAGGGCCAATTTGTCAGTACGAGTTTAAACTCTAGTCAAATTAAACCTAGCTTAACTCACCAAAATTGGACGTTTGAACTCCGTTTAGGCAAAAAAGAAACACATTATACCTATGATATTTTAAGTCAATTTAACATCAACGAATGCTAAAATATCTAGATAAACCGAGTTTAAACGTCCACTTTTGGTGAGTTAAGCTAGGTTTAATTTGACTAGAGTTTAAACTCGCACTGAAAAATTAGCCCTAAGAAACTTACCAACCCTGAAAGGAAGTCTAAGCAGAGCACAAGGCCGCCTACATCACCAAGCTTAAGACCGAAGCTGAGGCTTAATTCGTGGGAGTGGTCTTTAATGTTTATCTATACTATTATATAAAATTGAAGTGAAAATTAAAAGTTACGACTTTACTGCAAAGCTACTGGTCCGATTTCTATTAAAAAATTTTTAAAATATAGTTGTGCTACAAATTTATTGAGAGTTATTTTTCTTTCAAAATTTTAATAATAAGAATATTTAATTCGTCCAAATTTAAAATGTGTTTTTCATATAAAAATATACTTAATCAACAGTTGTTTTCTAAATTCTAAATTTGGACGATTACAGCTCTGCTAAAACAAAAGATACAAAAATTGTTAATATTTCGTTGGATAAACTGAAAATTTTAGCTCCGCTACAGCACATGACACGATAGTTGTTAATATATTGATTGAAAAACTTATATTTTCTAAAATACAAAATAATATTTTTTATTTTAGGCTGAGTAGTCCAGATTCTAGATCAATAATACTAAATACTAAGATTAAAAATATTTCTTCTATATACATTAACACATATCGCACACCCACTTCAAAAGTGAAAGTATTTAATTATTTTTTTTTTGTATCATTTTACATAAAATATAAAAGAATCATATCTAAGTTATTTTAACGAGGATTTTTGTGTTTACCAATGCATTGCTGGAGTTTCTGTACAAGACGTCAAAATTAAGATATGTTGTGAGAGTTACTTGCTCTCACCAACAAAAAAAAACAATACGACGGAAGTTACTTTTTCAGTAAATGAATGAACCGAAAAACCCTTAAAAAATTAATAAGTGACAAACATATCGCACACCCACTTCAGAAGTGCACAGCTCAAAATTTCGAAATTTCGACCTTTTCGTGTAAAACTGTTTGTAGTGATCATCCACATTGGCAGTCTTAATTTTGTACACATATTCTTACTGCATTATTCTGTATCACGAAGATGCTCACCAACGAGGAAAAAGACACGAGAAGCAATATTCTCTTCCATACAAAATTGTATTACTTCTCGTGTCTTTCTCATCGTTGGTGTGCTTGTTCGTGATACAGAATAATGCAGTAAGTCTTTAATTAAAAAAAAATCGTTTTGTCTCTTTTTGTTTTGTATGAAGTCACTTAAAGAAAAAAATTGTTTTTTGCTCCTCCTGAATATGTATAAATTTTGAGTTGTGCACTTTTGAAGTGGGTGTGCGATATGTTTCTCACTTAGTAATTTTTTAAGGGCTTTTCGGTTTATTCATTCACTGTAAAAGTAACTTTCGTTGAATTGTTTTTTTGTTGGTGAGAGCAAGTAACTCTCACAACATATCTTATTTTTTGATGTCTTGTACACAAACTCTAGCAATGCACTGATATACACAAAAATCCTCGTTAAAAAAACTTAGACATGATTCTTTTGTGTTTTATGTTAAATTATACAAAAATAAGATAGATAATCACCATTATTATGAATAATTTTCTAATATAAGCTCAAAAACATTTTAAAATTTTTAATGCTGATTTGTTGATAAACCGTTCTTTCTTCTTCATATATCTTCATATATAAATATCTTCATATTTTCGCCTAAGCATCTCCTTAATTGGCAAGCTATATAGCTCATCAGTTTCGTCTGTGTTCATAGATTCGCGCAGCTGTAAAGTACATAGCACACAATTATATTTAAACTAATAAAAATGTTTCATAAAAATACCTCTTGTTTGATCATCAGCGTAGGTACATTTGGACACAACAGTCGTTTCTTATTCTCCGCCTCTATGCGTGCAGCCTCTTCTCGTTTTTCCTTGTCCGCAATGGGCAGCAACATAGCCAAGTAGCGTTCATACGGACTGATGAATTGAATTTGCTCTATCTTTTTAAAATTTCCCTTGACGACTTCGGCTGTTGCAAGAATTGGCTAAGAAATATATCAAAGTTAAACCAACTTATATTTAAATTGTCTTTTTACTATCCTACCTTCACCAAGGGCTGCTCTCGAGCACGCAGCACAGTCTGATGCAACGTATGCAGATTCTGACGCACCAATGGAGGTATCGAACTGCATCATGACTAAATACCTTGCATTTCACTTGGAAAACTCTCAGATCTGCATCATATGATTGGCACGTAGCCGTAACTTTTATTTTCCAGACGAGCAACATTATCGCGGAACGCAAAAATCTGGCGCAGCGCTAACTTTTGACGATTATCAAATACACGCTTTGACTTACGAAACAGCTCCAAATGGGTATCCGGCCCAATAGTAGGTTTAACATAGCGCTTCTTACAGATCTCAGTGCTACGTTGGTAGATGGTCGCCAAAACATTTGTTTGATTGTGCGATGCCTCTAGGATATAATTTGTTAGGCGCTCATAGATATTCATCAGAAGGTGTAGATCCACTGCAGTCTTCCTCCTTTTTACCAGCATCACAAAGGATCTGCGCTGGCAAAGTTGCCAAAGCCAACAACAGCACACACATCAATTTTCTGTTTGCCATTTCTTTATTAATGATTAATTATTAGATTTTCTGTTATTTTTCACACAAGATTCTTTAATAATGAAACGATTTAACTGATTAACACAAAAATTTACAATTTAGGAAACTTCGATTTTTAGCATCCGACATTAAACAATATTGACAGCTATGAGGTAAAAAAAGGTGAATTCACGTACACAATACGTGAGTTTCACAAATTGCAAAACCAATCTCAGATCAGCTGATTTTTGACTGCAAAATCGAAGTTTCCTATCTGGTTATCTGTGGTATCTGCGCTATATTGAATATTTAGAAAAGTATATATATTAATTCTTGATAAGCATCACCTCCTGAGTCGATTTAGCCATGTCCGTCTGTCCGTATGTCTGTCTGTGATCACGATTACAGCCGTAATTTTATAACTAAATTTAATATATATGCTTTTTATACAAAAATGGAGGTCAAGTTTAAAGATGAGCTAAATCGGATGAAAACAACGCTTACCTCCCATACACAGTGACTTTGCCAAACCAGTAAAATCTCTTTAAATTCCACATAAATTAATCTAATGACTTAAATTTGCACTTTAAAAATTTTAGACATTAGCTTTAATCATTAATATGAACTTTGAGTATGAAATTTGTAAAATCGGATGAAAAGCACGCATACTTCCCATACAAAGTGACTTAATCAAAACGGTAAATTCTCTTTTAATTCCACAAAAATTAATGTAATGACTTCATATTTTGCACATAAGCTTTAACTTTAAAGATGCACTTTGAGTATAAAATTTGTAAAAGTCGAATAAAAATCAAGTCTACCTCCCATACAAAGTGGGTTTGCGAAAACGGTAAAATCTCTTTAAATTCCACAGAAATTAATCTAATGACTTAAATTTTGCACATAAGCTTCAACAATTAATATGTGCTTTAAGTATGAAATTTGGAAAAACTACGGCTGCTTCCCATAAAAAGTGACTTTATGAAATCAGTAAAATCTCCCTTATTTCCACAAAAATTACTACAATGGCTTAAAATTTTTCAAAATTACTATCCACTCGATGTTTGAAATTAAAAAAAAAACGAAAATACAAAATGACTTAATCATACTAAACCCTTTATAATTTCCAAAAAAATAATGTTTGTACTTGATGTTGCACACAAAAGTTTTAATAAATAAAAAGGACTGTGAGTTTCATTTATGAAATATTTGGATAAAAACCGCAACCAATAAAAGTGACATCATCAAAATAATACAACATTCAAGACTTCAAATAATTTAAAATTAACTTCGATTCAGTCGAAGATAATTCCTAAAGGTGCCCCCAGACTATATGTTTCATACAGATGACATGTCAAGAAAATTATATATCGAATTTAATCTGTGTGTCAAAATTAAGTTTTTGTTAGACAGCTTTTTTCTTGTGTTTCCACACTATCTGGCACGTCATTTGAAAATAAAAATCAGCTTTTTAAATTTTATAAGCCGTTAAGTTCTTAAGTGTTGTCCTTTGGCCATTTAAACTAAAAATAAATTCATTATAAATCAATTTATTGAATAAATATCTTAAAATTCACCTTTTCTTCCATTTTCAAAAAAAAAAAATTTTTAAATTTATTTAACGGACTTTTTGTACAGATGGAAAAGCAAACAAAATTAGCGATGGTTCTAATTCAAAAATTTACAGACGCAAAAACAAACGACATTTCAAAACCATAGTTTCATATGTTCCACACTATCTGGAACTAAAATCATTTGTAATTTTTGGCATGTCACATTCATGAAACATATAGTGTAAAGGCACTTTTACTAGTTTTAGATCTCTTTTGGCTTAGAAGTTATTAAAACAGCTATGTGCAGTAGTAGAAATGCTCTGAAAAAAATTTGTGTTTTTGCTCTCCTGAAAAGTTGCTGAAAAACACATAACCATTTTTGTAGGCGCAGCGACGATATGTGAATCCAACTTTTCTTATATATATTTAAGCTTAGTAAATTTTACTGGCTCGAGAGGAAGGAGTTTTGGGAGCAAAGAACTTTTCAGTAAAACCAATTATCAATTTGGGCAACCCATTGCAAAGGTCTGATGTCACAAACAAAGCAAATGAGTTGCTCCATTAGAGTTTCGCCCGCTAGCTCCTACCATGTTTGTACCAAGCCATTTTTGCCATTCAACCCCCCCTCCAGCCATTGAATAGCCCGGCTACGGTCCTTTTAGGAACACATGGTTTATTTTGACTGTTCAAAACCTTTTGATGAGTAACGAACTTACCTGCCATCATCTATCTTTTTGACTGACTAACAGACTGACGGACGAAGGTGCATAATATATATGTATACATAAGCTGTTTTGCTTGGATTCATTAACGATGCTCACGTACGTTTGATGAACGTTGCAAAATGTAGTTTCAATGCGAATGAATATACACCAAATGTTGTCTCAGCTCAACTGGTGCTCAAAATGTGCTATGAAAGTTCGTAAAAACGACGTGATGCTTTTCTTTTTCTAGCGTAGCTACACTTGAATATACAACTTTATGTGCGATGTAGTATGTTGGTGCTAATAGTTGTGCTCAGCAAAGCGTTATAAAATTGCTTAAATTCATCACAACAGTGTGCTGTTTCGTTATATCGTTATACCATATGTTGCTGATGATACAGCTAAGAAGAAAAAATTAAACAATTCATCAGCGCTTCCGCTGTTGGAAGTAACAGCTAAAATAATACAAATAAATGCTTAAACGAGTACTAAGAGCGAATTACAAGTAACTTAACAACAACCTTAGAATAACTTCAGGTGCAAATAGAAAAAATTCTGTAAAAAGTTGAGGACAAAAATATTTAAAGTTTAAATGAGAAAATTGATATTAAAATGTTCAATGCTTCAATGATCTATTTTGTAAGAGCTTTTCGATATCTGCTCGTTTGTTTGTAAATTATGTTATCTGCAACTAATAGTTAACGTAAAAAGAAACTTCAATACTCGAACATTGATAAACTTCAAATCCAATAAAATACAAAACTACCACTCCAAATAAGTACTTGCATCGTATTAATTTTGATATTATTATAAAATCTTACTGCTGTTGAGTTTAATTATCCTTACATAAAATCTAAAAATATTTTGAACAAATACTTAAATTCCAATCTTCCCTTCACTTATCTCGTATTTGCTGCACTACTTCAAACTTGATTGTCGAATAAAATAATTGATGTTGGTCATTTTATTGGACAAAAGTTTTCACAAACAATTAAGTGAACATTTAGCACATTGATAGACTCTCAGGCGAATGAAATAAGAAAGAGCACAACTGCTACTGCTGCCCCAGAAAGCATGCTTCATTAATTTGGAGCAGAAGATTGCACCACAAATTTTGCTACAGCTTTTACTTTAGCCGCAAACGAACAAAGCAAAAGCAGCTAACATCAATTTGGAACATCGAAGGAAGGAAAAAGTAAAGGTTGTGAAAATTGTTTTTCATAGATTTTTTTATATTTTATGACTGTGGAAAAGAAATAAACACTCAATACAATAAATCTTCGACTCTGTAAGACTCTTGAGACCAGATACCCAAAAGCATCCGACATACCCAATATGACGCCGACAATGACGATGATGATAATAATGATGAGAAATATAATGATGTTGATGCTATTGGTAATGACGTTGTTGTTGCTGTTGTTGTTGTTGTTGTTGTTGTTGTCCATGACTGTCTAGAATATATTGTATGTGAAAATCTGCAACTTGTTAGAAATAACAGCTCGAGAGTAGCTGCCGCTGCTTGCGGTAAGCTGAAACCGAACAAATTCTTTAAGCAGCATCATATTTTTTAAACACACCGCAGCAACGATAGACAACCAACTTTGGATAAAAACAAGAACGCCATCGACAGAGCAATAACTCAGCCGCAAATCGATGTTGTTGTTGATTTTTTTTGTGTTGCTTACTTTAGAGTCCTTTTTCAGTCTCAAACATTTTTCACACACATACACATTCACGCACACTCACACAAACGCAGTTAGTCTTTTTCAAGAAAGGAGTAAAACTCACACTTGCCGTTAGAGCACCCAGTTTCCGACATGTTAACAAAAACAACAACATTAGCGGAAGTTCGAACACTAAATCAAAGGCTGCCTTCGCAAAATTCGATCTTTTGCACAGCTACAAAGCGAAAGGATATGTAATATCCTTTTTGGCTTTCCGGTATTTTCCAATATTCAAGCACCACCAAATTCAAGGGTCGCATACCGTAGGCGTGACTAGAAACCAGACAAACACACACACACAGACTGGCACACATTCACACACTCTCTCTCCCCTTCTACATGGCTGTGTATGTGCGCTTATACACTCACGAAAATAAACAAACTTCAATCGTTTATAATGCGAAAACGAAAAGTAAAAGTGTTTCCTGTAGAAAATTATTCGCAAATAAATAAGGAAACCCTTTTTTTGCAGTAATAAATTTTCCTTATTTCCGACAGAATTTACAGCAGCTTCTGTCTTATGTATAGATACGAGAGCAGCACTGCAAGTAAGGATGTAGTGTTTCTTATAGTTTTTTGTGCTCTTTTGAGGCCTGAGCTATTGACTTTATTGATAATTGGCTTCGGCAAACTGGTTAGTTTTGGCGAATGTTACTGAATATCAATAAAATATGCGAAAGCATAATACATATTTGCATATTATCGATATAAAAATTTTAATCTTACCGTTACGTTCGTTCAAAACTTATGCACTGAATTTATTTCATTTCGCATAAACATTACATTTGACTTAAGACTTACTTAAGATATAGATATTTTACAACTGTAGTATGATAATTTATTACTTTCTAATATGATATATAAAGGCGGTCCTTAAAATGATAAGTTAAAGAGTTTGTAAATAAATTTATTCTTGTTATGTGAATATATAAAGTAAGGCAATGTTATCAAATATTTTTACAATTTTAAAATATAAGTAAAAAGTGAACCACGTTTTCTTAGTTTGGAAAAAATAAGAATGAATTTTTTTAAAAAAGAAAAGTGTAGGATTTTCTATTTGGATCAGAAAACTTACTTACATTTTTGAAAAAAAAATAATTTGAAAAAAATTTAATACTGCCTACTTAAAGTAAATGTCAATATCTTAATGATTGCAGTAGTCATTGTCACTGTCATTGTCACAACATTGTATGGAAATCTGACATTTAGTTATCAAGTTAAAATGAGTTTTATGAAGTTTTTTTTATTGCGTTACTAATTTTTAACACGTATCGTTTCAAGATTAGTACTTTTTTAAATCAGGTGGCCGTAGCCTTCTGAACAAAGTGCGTGGCCCGCATGTTAAAAAACCGCGGTAGTCCGGGTTCAACCCCCAGCTCAGACTCAATATTTTTTCAATTAAATTAATATTCAGGGAAGACAGAAATATGCACGAAAAAATCTAAAATAAGTATGCTAATATGCTCTAAAAAATGGCAAAATATGCCATCAAATAAGCACGAAAAATGTCGAAGTCGGAGTTTTATTATTCAAAATTTTATTCAATAGTTCATAAAAAAAAAACAAAACAATAGCCCTTTCAAGGCGTAAAAGTAAATATTTCAATTTAAATAAATTATAATTTTAATTATAAAGTAAAAATTTAATTCTATTTTAATTATTTAATGAATATTTTGTTGGTAGCTCGAAGCCAATGCCAAAAGTCTCCTTCCGGACGAAGTCCATTATTTTATATGGTGCTAATAGCAAAAACAGTGTATTGCATTCAGCGATTACACTGAACAATTAAATGCATTTTTATATTATCAAAAAGAAATTTTCTACGATTTTCAGCCAACAATGTTTTGTATTGTGAGAAAGACCGCTCGACATCGCAGGATGTGGCACCATTTAAAATAAGGGACTTCGTTCGGAAGGAGACTTTCGGCGTATGGATCCATTGTCTGTGAGTTTTTAAACAAAATATTTTTTATACATATATGATATAATATCTCTTTATAAATATATATAATATCAAAGAAATTACAATGTTGCCAGATGTGAAGGAAGTATCAAAATTTGCCCGATTACAAGCTAAAATCTGTTCGAAAAGTTAAAAATATGTAAAAATATGCACAAATAAGCACAATCGTTATAAATATGCAAAATTATTAACAAAACCTCCAAATATGCAAAAGCATATATTATATGCATTTGCATATAATTGTCTTCCCTGTTAATATTACTGTTCGGCTTTTACCTCTCTGCATACAATGACAAACCTCAGAGAGTGAAAACTGCCAAATCACAAAGGTGCGTTAGGTATCAGTTCAGCAGACGATGAAAAAAAGAATATTTGTGCGAAATCCATAGACGCTTTAAATGGAAACACCCGGAACGAAATATCTGCGTGGGAGATTTTGTTTTTCTCAAAGACGAATTGCTCCCCCCCCCACCGAATGGCGGCTCGGCCGCATTGTTAAAATCTATCTGGGACCCGATAAGCGAGAGCGAGTAGCCGACATTAAAACGCAGACCGGTGTCGTTACTCGTTACTCGTCCCATAGTAAAACTATGTATTTTATCTTCTAATTAAGATTTCAATTTCAAACTATTTACTCTGTACGATATAAATGCTTACACCATTTTTTTTTTCTAGGCCATTGTACCAATGCCGGCTGTGTAAGTGATACCACGCCATACGGTTTTGCAAACTATTCTTGAAAATGGAAGTAATACAGAGAATGCAAACTATAAGGAAGCATGGGTACTACTCTAACTGCCTTGCCAAATCCCACCACCTTCGGAAAATACACTTCCAAGATTGTTTGCAAAACGTGTGAAGACGTGCATCATTCGCCTCTTCATAAGCACAAATATCCTCAGTGAAGATTCCTCGCATCAGCTTCAACACACCGCCGAACGACCAGCGAGCCAAACCTCCAACAAGCTCTGGATCAGCACAAAGTCTTCCTCAGTCTTCCAGCACGGCAGTGACCATGGGTCTTCCGCCGCAGCGACGATCTCGACCTAGAGAACGCGTCCTAGAACGCGGTAAACGCGATCGAAGCAAGGCGGGCGCTATGTCGACGTCACGAACGTTCGTACTCCGTTCTAGCTGATTTATATTTTCTTATTTAATGAAATTACGTAAACTTACCAAATGAAATGAATTACCTTACGTATGTCATATCTTACTTTTTGTATTATACCTTATGCTTGTATAAACTTTTCGAACTTGTATTAGAAGTGTAGACTGAACATAGCCTTAAGCGATGGCTGCACTTCCTTTATTCTTAATCTATCGTATTATTAGAAACCACAGATTGGTAAGGTTGTATTCGTATTCTCCAATCATATATTATTTCTAAAAATCTTAATTAATTATAAGAAATATTCTTAAATTCAATATTTTCTAAAGTCGTAATGGTACTGTAGTTTTTGTTCTTCAATTGGGTATTCTCAAAATAATACCAAAATATTCGCTTATTAACTACTATATTTACTAAGTTTGTCTCAATATATTTGTACATACTTTCCTGCTCTGAGAAAGGAGCTAGCCAGATTCTGGATACATCAGTTATTGCGATTTTACACAGGCATATATTGATTGTTATCGGTCATTCCATGTAAAATCGGACGCTTTTCGAAACTCACATTTTTAAAAAAGAACAATATTTGCATATTTTTTATAATTTTTAATTTTTTTTTTCAGTGAAAAATTATACAGTGAAAAATTATAAAGAAAATCAAAAATTGTCATTCGTACATGTACTCCAACAACTATATCTTCTAAACCTTTAGTCCTACAAGAAAATGTTCAGAACATATTTTAAATTGGTCTTTTTTGTGGTGTACTTTTTTAAAAAATACTGGTGTACTTTCATGAAAAATTTTAAATTTTTTGACCACTAAATATTTCATTCACATTTTTCATGGTCAGCACCACTATTTTTTTGGCGCTTTAAAAATATAATCGTATTGAGGCATTCAATCCAAGCGCGTCAGAAGCTAGTTTCATCTGGGGGGTAGTACAAATAGGGGTGCAAAAGAAAATCACCAAAATTTCTTAAAAGAAACATGAATATGAATAAACAAATTTATTATTTTAGTTTCAAAATAAAAAAAAAAAATATAAAACTAAATAAAAAATATTAAAATTTCATTATTTTTAAAAGTTTTTCCAATTATGGTTGCCACTTGCTTATTTTTACCAAATAGGCGACCGTAGCCTAGTGGGTGGAGTGCGTGGCCCCTAAGCTAAAGAACCGCTGTAGCCCGGGTTCAATTCCAGCTCAGACAGAAAGTTTTTTCAATTGAATTTATTTTTCTGTTCGGTCGTCACCTCTCTGCAGACAATGGCAAACCTCAGAAAGTAAAAATTGCCATGTAAAGCTTCTTGAGAACATAAGCCGTTCGGAGTCGGCATAAAACACGTAGGTCCAGTTCTCGGTCATTTGTGATCAAACATTTAATAACACGCACAACACAGTTGATCAATAGAAGCTAGGTCAAAGTCCTTCCAAGGGCTGAAATGGCCAGTTTATTTATTTATTTTTTTTAGGAAAAAATGTACCAATTTTTTTTTAATATAATAATTTGATAACATTTATTATAATAATTCACTAGAGTATATCTGTTTACATACCAAACATAACAAAAATATTAAGTTATGTAATACGCTATTAACAAAATAATAAATACATCAAAATAGTTCTTTTGCTGGCTAAATATAATTAGATTTATTGCGTTCGGCACACAATTTTTTTGAAAGCTTTATGTAGTTAAGTGTTTTATATTCCAATTTATTCTAAGTTTAGTTTTCATCAGGCTAAAATAAAAAAAATATTGGTTCAGCAGCTGCTGAGCTGTGTGAAAATCATTAAAACAAATTTCCCCCAATCCATTCTTCACGACCCAGACTTTTTCTCAGAATACCGAAATTTTTTCCAACGACATTACAATTTTAAAAACTAATATTTGAAACCTGAACAAGATTCCTCTAAATCACAATACCGTCAGGGTAGCGTCTTAGAATTACTGAATTATGACAATAAAGAAATTTTGTTTTCTGACATAACTTGTAAAGATGTATTATATTCAAAACATTTAGATCTTCTTTACCTAAATCGAACTTGTATTTAATTTGTTTTAAAATATCTTTGGTAATAAGAGAAAAATTTCCTGATTGGAAATATTTTTCTACTTTAGTGGAAACTCTCACAAAAAATCCTTAAGTCTCAAAAAGTGTCTCAAAATATGTGATTTTTAATATATATGACAAGAAAAGCATATAAGCTTTCAACTTTTAGAACTTAATGCAAGGAAAGTTCCACCAAACATAGGTCTGAACATTTCTCCAGTGCTACCAAATTTCGCTTTTTGTAACAAGTTGTTAAATTGTAAATCTTTTACAAAATGTACCAAGGTACCAAGTTAAAATAAATGTACCAATATTGGTGCAATTGTTCCAAAGTGGCAACCGTGTTTCCAATTTCGATATTAGAGATAATTTTTTAAAGGATCTTTCATATGGTATTATGAAAATATAAGAAATAATTGTTGCTTTTATACAGCAAGACTAGGCATATCTTTACATGGTTTAAATGCAATAAGGTACAAAAAGTTAAATCAATTTAAGCCTTCCAAAATGTTTTTTTCTGTTCTTGCGAGAAACAAACTCTTTCACCACCTCCATTGAATTAAATTCTTCGGTTTTATCTCTGTGAATATGTATAAGTGCCACATGAGTGAGTCGTTTCTGTGTCATAGTTGCTCGAAGATAAGTTTTAAGTCATCTTAGTGCATTAAAAGAACGCTCAGATGGAGCTGCTAATGCAGGCACAGTCAAAACCAAAGCAAAAAGTAACAAGCAACAAAGCAAAAAGATTTTTTTCAAATTGGAATTGCAGTAGAAACTCTACATTTTGTTCTATATTTTTGCAAATACAGAGAAAGAAAATGGTTATTCGAAAGTATGCTTATGAAGAAGAGAAAGAAGAGTAAAATATATAATACAAAAATATTATCGTTGTAAAAAAACTGATATTTTGGATAACTTTTGAAGTTTTCTTTTGATATTGTTTATCCAGCTAAATAAGCGGGGGGCAACTGCCCCCTTACCCCCGCTTGCTACGCCAATGATTCAATCTTAATGCATTTCCAAAGTTTTATGCTGGAGAATAAAAATTTACTATTTTAAATGAATTTTTCAAAAACTGACTACACATTTTTTCACGCAGCGACGATACGTACCTAGTTTAATCAAAAAATAATAAAAATTCAATTTCTAATTAATAATTAAAATATTTTGTATTTAAAAATTTTGAAGTCAATTTTTGAAAATTCATTTAAAATAGATTCTGCAGCATATAATTTTTAGAATGCATTAAGATTGAATGCTTCAATACATTTAGTGGTAAAAAAAAATTCACGAAAGTGTTGGTAAAAAAGTACACCACAAAAAATACCAATTTAAGATCTTTAAAATATGTTCTAAAATTTTTTCGACTAACGGTTTAGAAGATAAGGCTGCTTTCGTACATGTAAAAAAAAAAATTATAAAAAAAGTATGCAAGTATTTTTTGTTTTTTAAGGGAAGGTTCTCCTGGATTTTTTTGAAAAAATCCATTTTTTTTTTACATAAAATGAAAGTTACATATATGTAGAATGTTTGCAAACGTACCCATGTCACGCGCGCGTACCAACTTTCTAAAAACTTTAAACGCGTTTTTCTCGGAACCATGTTTTCTAATCTAACGGACAGCACAGGGCTTGTTCTATTGATCCGATTTCCTTTATTCAAAGAATGTTTGAAAGTATATACTTTTTTGTACGCCTGGAACCTAACATTGGCATAAAAAATTGTTTATTTATAATTTTTAAACGAGATCTAAGTAAAAAAAAAAAGCAAAAAATTTCAATTTTTTTTTTAAAAGTCCATAAAATTGGTTTTTTTTACCAAACTTAATTGAAGTTAGGTTCCAGGCATATGAAATATTATCAATTTTAATAAATTTTATACATTTCTCATTTCAGTTCACTACCTGAGGCCCCACACTGTCCGCGGGAGGTCGATGTTTTGCGCGCAGAGGTCGACGAGATCCGCCATTTTCAAGCCGCCATTTTGAATTTTTCAAATATCTTTTTTTTTTTTACTCGTCAATAAACCACGAATCAAAGTTCAAAAGCATAAGTTCGTATGTCTTTTCATTTTCCCACAAACCATTCTCAAATTTTGCTTGTTTTTCGGCCAAATCCAAAAAAATCCAGGAGAACCCTCCCTTAAGTACTATCGACGTGCAAAATTTGAAATCAGTTTTATCAGTTTTTGAACAAAAGCGTCCGACATGAAATCACCGATTTGAGAAGTGATTTTTCAAACTTAGACCAATCTGTCAATCTTCAATCAGCTTTTTGTGTCGAATTATAGTTAACCACTGTAAACAAAGGCTTACCATCTAAAGTTTCTAAACTCTCTTAAGCTCGTTTGTCAAATCATAAAATTTGTAAGAAATAAAAAGATTGTATATGTATTTTTTAAAAAAATGTAATTCAAAGCGAAAAATATAAAAAAATTATAATAAATTGAGTTACTAAATTATAATTATACTAGCAAATACCCGCTGCTTCGCCTGCTATAAAAATATTACACTCCATTTAAAAATCTGAAATCTTAAAATTAAAGTTGAAATCTTAAAATTTTGTTTTAGTTGCCATTGGCGAGATATACTGTCTGTTGTCTATCTGTGAGATATGAGTCTTATAGATTTACTGCAGATGAAGAAAAATTGTGCATATTTAAAAGTTTTTTAAATTTTACGGTCCACTGAATCAAAAGCCTTAGAGTGATCAAAGTATATTTGGTATAAACTTTTTTATTCCAAATAATTAATAAGTTTTATACCACTCAATATTATAAAAATAATAAAACAAATATAATATAAAAAATTTACATTTATATCATGTGTAAATCAAAATATATTCTCGGGTCGAAAGTAGAAAATTCACCGAAATCGGGAAATTTAAAAATATTTTGGTTTCGATTGGTCTGACGAGAAAAATGGTCTGGAAAACTTTATAAGATTTGATGGTATAACTTTTAAGACATTTTTGGTTTGGATTTGTATGTATACCAAATAGTATAAAATTTATGCTCATATTTTTTACTGTGTATGAGTTCTGTTATACAGCTACGTTTCTGTCTAAAACCTGATTGAAAATTATTAATAACATTATTTCTAGCAAGGAATTTATTTATTTGTTAAGCTATAAGAGATTCAAAAGCTTTTGACAAATACGGCAATATCGCAATCGGACGAAATTCTTTATCTGATTTTGGCATTGGAAAAATTTTAGCTACCTTCCAAGATTTGGAAAATGTGTATGTCATTAATGCAGTATTAAAAATGTTACATATAACAGCAATTTTGGTAGCAGACTTTTTAGAAATAAGGGGTGGATTCCATCAATTCCACAAGCGTTAGATCTTATGCTAAGAAAAGATTCTAAAACATCTAGCACATCAACACGACTCAAACATAATACACTCTCAGAAGACAGCTGACTAACAGTATTATTGTATAGATTAGCACTAACAGTTTTAAACGGGATATTGACAAATTTTTCTTTGAGAACATTCGGGCTAATATTAACATTACTGCACTTAACATTTTTACCTAAGCCGATATAACGAATTTCTTTCCATGTTTGTTTACCAGTTAAAGCTCTACTAAATTTTCCTTCATAGTAGTTTGCCTTAGCAATTTTTATTTCTTTTACAACCCGCCTCTGAAGGTCTTTATATACCTCAGCAAAGTGAGGTGTATTGAAACGTCTCAAGTGTTTATATGCTACATCACGTACGTCAATCAACGACTTTATTTTTTGGCTAAACCATGGTTGTTGACCTTGCCTTAAAGTTCTAGTTTTAATTGGAAAAAATTCCTCAAATAGAGAGTTTATATTAGTTTGGAGAAACTCCACATGATCATTTACAGAGGTCATAAATATAATCTCATCCCAATAAATTTCTTCTATTTTATAACCAAGACCTAGGTAGTTGATGTTTTTGAAATCACGGTAGGTATATGTAATCGGAGTCTCATTAAGGTTAATGTCATATGTCAGGAATATAAGTTCATGTTTTGAGAAGCAAGGGACTGAAAGTTGATCGTAGACATTTATTTTTGGTCTGTCATCAATCATAAATAAATCTAAGAGAGTGCTATTTGTCCTAGTGTAGTGTGTTGGAATAGTGCTGTTTGGTGTGTGTAGATCCAATGTTGTCATTTCATTGATAAGTACATCATCACTTAAAATGATACAGTTAAATCACCAGCAATAATTTTATTATTGAAATTCAGTGTGTTGTCCTGATTAGTATCGAAAAATGGTTGCAAGTTGATATTTCGGTTGAGCCTATAGTCACAGGCAATCAGAATATTAACATTTCCCATAGTAACACTTCTCGTCAATTTTATTAACTAAGCTCTGCGCATTTATATGGCAAGTCTTTAAACCTTTGCAAGTACACAAATCATATTGTAGTTGCTATCATTGGAACCCGCCCTAATATTAGTTGGTATGTTCATATAGACTTTTCAAGAAGGTTATTAATTGCAATATAGACATGAATAGTAGGTGCAATAAATGTTTTAGAGAAAAGACATTAGAGAGGTAGTACTGGTTTTTGCCACAACTGTAGCGATTGAAGTTAGACATAAGTAGAAGATGCAATTAATACTTTAGAATAGAACTATTTAAAAAGGAAGTAGTAAGAATAGCCATAACTGTAGTTCTTTACGAAAAAAAACGAGAAAGATTATAGACAAATTTTTTTAAGAGAAAGGAATATTGTATAGGAAAGGAATATTGTATATATGTGTAAAATGTTCAGAAATAAAATTATTTACATTACTGCATAAAAATATATAAGTTAAGAGGCAGATGTTAAATAATCCGATGTTCCAAAAAAAGAGTTCATTTGCTGAATAGATGCAATTTAAATAGCTCTGTCGTTCTCTGCACACTTAACATAGACAAGTCCTCGCAGAATAAACACAGCCGACAATTTATGTTGCTTTTTGTAGCGGGTTGCTGCTCGCAGAATTTCAAAGTTTACCTTTGTCAGGCATTTGTTGACATATATTGGAGCCTTGAGTCGAAACCTACGTGTTCTAAACGAAGAGAGCCCATATTAGTTCACCTGAAGCCTGCAATCGACTTCAACACAAAATTTTTGTCGTAGGGTGTTGCCAGTCGTACTCGAATAAGTGGGCTAACTAAGCTTACTGCAGTGTTTTGATTACTATTGTTGTACTCCACGCGATACACCGACTTAAACGCCGGAGGTGGTATGCCAATTGACTCACGTATCGTTTTAAAAATAACAATCAAGTTTTCCTGAGGAGTGATAGGAATACCACATATATGTAGGTCGCAGACAACAGTGGCATTGACCTGCTTAGCAAATTCCAACTTGAGCTCAGATTAATTAAATCCCTCGAGGTCTTCTTATCCGCAGTTTTGACACAGTTTCGCAACTCCAGAAACTCCACTTTCACTGCTTTCAATTCCGAACAAACAATTTCGACGGCTGCAACGCTTTTTTCAAATAGGAGCAGCGATTTCTTCACGTTCATTATTTCAGCTGCAGTCTCACCAAGTTTCTGCATAACTCGATCCTCAGAGTCTTGTAATGCCAACCGAAGCTCAGTAACTATGCTCTGCTTTTGCATCTCCATTTGCCTCTCCATTTATTTCTGCATTTTGTTCATAGCCAGGGCTGCCAACTCGTTTCAATCAAATTCCCCTATTCTGGTAATCGATTACCCCCATTTTGCAGCCGATTCCCCCCAACAAATGTATGTGCTTCAAAACATTCTTTATTCAACAAATATTGTGATAAGTAAGATTTTTTAGCCCATATTCAAACATCCACAAAAAATTTGATACTTGAAAATTTTTGACTTGAAGCATTTTTGTATTATTGACTTTTTTATAAAAGCTATATACATTGCATATTTGTGGTTTAGACTTATGTGCAAAATTAAAGTCATTTAGCCCTATTGGGAATAACTTCTCACGCAGATAAACTACGGTTGATAAACAAATTTGTATTAAAAATTTTCAAAATATGCTTAAGCTTTATTTAAAAAGTGAAAACTCCCTTTTCCGAATCCGCGTGAAAAATTATTCTCGATAGGGCTGATTAAGTTTATTTTTTGGAATTGAAAGAGATTTTACCGTTTTGGTAAAGTCACTTTGTATGGGAGTTAGGCGTGATTTTCTTCAGATTTTGACAAATTTTAAATATGTGATGAATATTTCACGCCAAAGCATGTGTGCAAAATTTCAAGCTAATATATTCATTTTTGTGGCATTTAAAGAGATCACTTTTGCTAAAATCCGTTTTGCTAAAATCACTTTGTATGAGAGGTAGACGTGGTTTTCATTCGATTTTGCTAGGTCTTAGATTTTTTAACCCGAAACACCCTGTCGTTGCCATATGGCAACGCAAACACAAACACTTAAAATGTGCTTGCTTTAGTTTAAACCATTTTATATTTGCCTTAACAGGTCATTCTGAAAATTTACTCAGCGTGATTCAGGTTAATATAAGCATATGCTTTTAATTTTATTCAAAATAGCGGATGTAGTTGATAGGCAGACAGACGGACCTGGCTAAACCAACTCAGGAGGTGATGTTGATCAACAATAAATATACTTTTTTATACCTACCACGCCTTCTTATTAGCTTTAAAAACGGAGTGACAAAGTTAATATAGCCCTTACGCAAAACGCGTGGGAATTAAAAAACAAGTTAGCCTCTTGTTATCACTTCTTGTGATCGTAAATTAGCTGATTAAATCAGTCAAAGCGAATGCCAAAAAAGGAAAGCTGGAGAAATGCATGTTGCCAACTGAGGTTTTTAATGCAATTTTTAAATGAATTTATAAACAGAAGTAAAATGAAGTTAATTCCCTCCAAAAATTAACTCCTTCCGCCACTCCCCCATCGAGCCAAACTTCCACCCAAATGGGGGAATTTCCCCCGAGTTGGCAACCCTGTTCATAGCTAATTCAGCGCCTGGTGTTGTTGCTTGAGTTTGTTGCGATGAGAGAGGAGACGAACCCTGTTTGAGCGCGGCTTTGGATCCTCTTGTGCTTGTACTCATGGAAGAAAAAATTTTCGGTTAGTTTTTCTACAAATTTTATTGTATTGCTTTTCTTATTGTATAAACAACACTAGTTTACTTAGTTTATCGAGTTTCAAATGTTTAAGCTTTACATTAGTTTTTTAATTGTTTTTTTTTTTTTTTTTTGTTTTATTCACTTGCAACTGCAACTGTTTACAATTTTCATTTACTTATTTATCTCGATATCGTTCTTTTACTGCATTGACCTTATGACATAGTTATTTCAAAGTTTTATAGGCTTGAAAAGTAGATTATGTTGGAGCGATTTAAAAACACGTCCACACGCCAGGAATTATCCGTTCTAAACACTGTGTTAATAATTCAGTGTTTATCCATATTTTTCCAAATATGTATTTCTAAACATTCAAAACTTATATACATAAATCTATGTTTTTATCTATTTCCTTGTCTATATATATATAGTGAACCCAAAAGATGTGTCCTTTGGATCAATTCAATAAATTTTTTCATTTGTATCATTTTGAAAATTTGTGAAAGTGTGTAAATTTACCTTCGAACAACACATGCCAAAGATTTCCTATTTGAAAAATCAATACATGACGATCAGAACCTTCTGATATATACAGAATTCTTATTGATTTATAGTATTCCCCGGCAGACGTTATCCTGCCGCAGACAGCTCTACTGCTATATACGAATTTTCATGCTGTTCAGAAAGCATTTTTTTATATATTCACTATTTTTAGTACAGTTGCCGAAAGCAACCGTATGAACTAAATTATCAAATTTTAGTCTAATACACAGAAAAAACAAATTTAATGAACAGCGTACGTTAAAATTAATTCATTGATTTTAATGACAAATCATTGAATTTTAATGAATTGCTCATAGTTTTTAACGTACTGTTCATTGAAATCAATGAAATTATATTCACTATGTCTAAAAAATGTCTAAATGTCTAAATAAATATCAATGATTTGTTTTCATTATTTTAATGGACTTTTCATTGATATCAATGAAAAGTACATTGATTCCAGTTGTAAATCAAATTTTAACGAACCGTACATTGATTTTTAATGAGCAGTTCATTGAATTCAATGTTTAGGTCATTAAATGCAATGTATAGTTCATTAAATTCAATGTACAGTTCATTGAATTTAATGTATAGTTCATTGAATTTAATGTATAGTTCATTGAATTCAATGTATTGTTCGTTGATTTCAATGTATAGATCATTAAATTCAATGTATAGTTCAATGAATTCAATGTATAGTTCATTAAATTCAATGCATAGTTAATTAAATTCAATGCACTCAGTTCATTAAATTCAATGTATATTAATTTATTCCCTTCCCAATTTTGTTTGAAGTGAAATGCGAAGTTGTGAAGACGTATGGCAATTGTGTGTATAAATTTTAGATAAAAGGTGATAATAAAATAAATTAAAAGTGAAGAAAATGTTGTGCTTTGAATGTAAAAGAAAATTTAAATCTGTTGAATTACTATGAGTTCATATAAAAAAAAAATCATATCATATCTCCTAATAGTGTTTACCGCTGTTTAAATGAAATTTACAATCTAGTATTTAGTAATTTTTCAGCCTTTAAAAAACATTTTCGCGTTGTGTATAGTCTTGATACAATGTGATATAATTGAACGAAAAAAGATCTCATTAAATTTAAAATAAATATATTATATTCATTTATAATATCTTCAAGATTGATAAAGATTTCTCCGCCGCTTTCGGAAATATACCTGGCATTTTAAGTGACTGCTGCCATCATTTTCAAAAAATGTTTACATTTTTAAAGGATGAAAACCACATAAAAGATAAAGCTGTGCGGGCAAAGTTGGCAGAATTCAATTTCACTAATTACAGTGGTAAGCTTAATTTTTCTCGAGTCTAAATAAATAAATAGTTATTTTTTTCAATTAATATCTTTCCAGACAGTACTGCTATGAAACTTCTTCATGGGTATTTGATGCCCACTCAAAAAGTATGCAGTAAGGACAACTTGGGAAGAAAAACTTTCCTAAAGCATACAATTACCAGTTCCCAAGAGGCATTCGTTTTTGTTGGAAGCAGCATCCAGGAAGTTGAGGAGCATATTGAGTTTTTAAAAACTAAAGGCGAAAATACTCAACAATTAATCCTTGCTGTTGGAGAGCAGAACTTCTCCTCATTCCAACAATTTTATGTGTTCATGGATGGTGTCAAATTTTAATTTGCTAGTTTTGTTAGAGCCGTAGATGTGTGCTTTAAAATTTAAAATTTTTCAATTATTTCAATTAAAATATCCTGCGGCATGCACTCTCGTGTGGGAGTTTATTGCCGTATATTTTTATAAATTTAAAAACTATTCAAAATCTTCGAAGATTTGTATATTAATTGACTCTTTAAAATAAAAAAAAATATTGTTTAAATTGTAATTATTTTCTTATTTTAAAGATGTTTAGAGAGGGATTAACAAATAATTCGTTGAATTTAATGTATAGAACTTAATACATTAAATTTAATGAACTTTAAATTGAATCCAATAAACTAAATACATTGAATTCAATGAACTATACATTGAATTCAATGAACTATACATTGAATTTAATGAACTATACATTGAATTCAATGAACCTTACATTGAATTGAATGAATTTTACATTGAATTCAATGAACTTTTCATTAAATTCAATGAAAAAATCTTTAATTTTGGCATTTTTTTAATGAACGTATTCATTGAATTCAATGAAGTGTACATTGATATTCAAGGAACCATTCATTGAAAATCACTAAGTTTAATGAACTATTCATTAAAGTATGAAGAAAATTCATTGAAATCAATGACCACAGTTCATTGGACCAAAATCAATGAACAATTCATTGAAATTAATGCACCTTTTCATTAATATAATTTACCTTTTTGGTTCAGTGTACGACC
This sequence comes from Dichetophora obliterata, assembly GCA_963920525.1. NCBI lineage: Eukaryota > Metazoa > Arthropoda > Insecta > Diptera > Sciomyzidae > Dichetophora > Dichetophora obliterata. The sequence continues at coordinate 51,468,612 of OY986438.1, read as the reverse complement.
AAAACAGTTTTGGAATTCGAAATATACCATTTTTGTTTAATTGTGGGCGGTGGCATTCGTTGTTGTGGGATGTGGCATAATTTTTTCACTTAAACCATCTCATACTTGAAACAAATTGACTGCCAGAATTGATCCCAATTTAGCTTAAATATAGTGTGATTGTTTTGAAAGTGGACGTAACTAAAGTGGGTCATGCCCATTTTTAGTAAAGTTAGCGAAAGTAATCATACAAAGTAAATTACCAAATTATAGTCTATACTACCAAAATAGTCTGAAATATAGCATTTTTGCAAATAATGGGCGAGAAAAGTAGGCGTGGAAAATCTAACATAGCATATCACAATTTTGTTGAAATAACAAATAGTTTGATACCTATATCGCATTTATCGGTTCAGAGGTTCTTGCGTGGTTGTCAAACATCCGTGCAGTATCACAACAACGCTTTTGTATATGCGTATAGATAGACTAACACAATCTCAAGTTGGGAAAAGCTGGCAAGGCTGCAAAACATAATTTATGCTTATAACTCAATTCTGGCAACTCCCCTCTAAACATTTGCAAAGATTGTTTTTGCTTTTAAATTTACGCATCTAATTATACCATTCGTATCGTGTCATATGGACAGAAGCAACAACAAAATATTTTGATCGTCGTACAAACATCGTGTGAAATGGGCAAAAGAAAATTGAAAGCTGCTACAAAATAGAACAATTAAAATTGTCAATATCCCAATGTGCGCTTGCACGGGTATCACAATTTCTGATGAAGCCTTTAGCAGGGCCGAAATCGCAATAAAATCAGTTAGTGATTTTCTCCTTTTCATATTGAAAAAAGTTGTTGTTGTTTTTTTGGAAAGATTCGTTAGAACAATTAATTGTTCTAACTTTGCCCTAAAGCTCAATATACGATTTTAAACTATCAAACAACTAGAATTTGTATTTAAAATCAAGTATGATTTAAACTATCAAACATTTAGAAATTGTATTTAAATCATATAAAATCAACATAATAATTAATATATTTTTAAGTTTTAGCTTGCATTATTATTACAGCACTGCATTAGTTTGCGTAAATATTACAGTTGTATAAATTTAATAAAAATATTACTTAATTTACGTACGCAATCTTCATAAAATTTATTGCGGTTTTAACTCTTTTTGGTATATATAAGATTTGAAAATATTTCGTAAATTTGAAAAAAAACTGAATTATGTTTTTCAGTTTTGACAAAGAGGAATAGAAAGAAATATACATTTGGCAATATAATAATAATAAAAAATTTAATTAAACACATTTTTTTTAAAAAACAGAGTTTTTCCGCCGATTAGCCATTTAATGCGATAAAGCGATTTAACGCATCGATGTTTTATACTTTCATGTTGCCGGTACTGTATTTTAGTATTTGAACCTTGTTGTGCGGGTTTTTGAAATAAAAAATTAAACGAAACTAAACTAAAATCAAAATTTTGCATAATGCTCAAAGCATCCAGAAGGTTATTTTGTTTTTTTTTTATTTATTCTTTTGTGTAGTGCAAGAAAATGCACTCTTTTATACGTCAAGAACTCTAAACAGTTTATGGATTTAGAACGAAGTTTTTGAAATATTTGTTATGTAAAAAAAAGGCATTTCTTGAACATAAAAAATCGAACATTAAAATTCGCTAATTATTCGCTGTGATTAAGTGAATTTCAAAGTTCAAAAATTCACAGAATACAAGTTATTCACAAAGGCGCTAAGGATTTAATAATTATACAGCGAAGTTCCTTATGATGCTTTTTTTAACTTTCAAGTAGATTTCAATAGTACACTTTTTAACTTTATAAATTTTTCTATAATTTATTATAAACATTAATTTTATATGTACATTAATAATAATTATTTGCACATTTTGCACAATCCTCAGTCTATTAATTTACCTATGTTTTAAAATTCTTCTATGAAGAAGAAATCAAAATGAGTTGTTAATTATCACATTATTTAATAATAAACTGTTAAATGGGTCATTTGGATTAAAAATCTTTAAAAGATTGCGTTTGTTATGCAATCTAAAAAAAAATTGATTATATAAAGAGATTTTAGAACGTTTCAACTAAAAAATAAATGAATCTATTTTTTGCCACCATCAAATATTAAAATAATTGATTTGGTGATATTAACATTTATAAATAAGTTTATACTAAGCATGAATCTTTGAAATAAAAAAAAAAATACTAATAAGTATGTATATACAAAAATATTTTTATAATCTTAGGAGATCTCTAGATCAACCCGATAAGACATCATCATGATAAAAATACATTAAAAGTTTCGAATGCACTTATTTGCCAATAATTGCTGGCAGCCAAAAACAAACCGGGAAACATTTTCACTGCTATTTTAAACACAATGTATTCAATTAAGCTTTGAATGTTTTAAATTCAAAGTAACCAAAGGTATTTTTTTAAAATTTCTATTACTTTTTAACTTCCTGGTATGATCTTCTGCTTTTTTTAAGTGCGAATTTTCAATAAGTAATAATAAAGAAATATACATTTGAATGTCAAATTTTTGTTTACCCACAAACTGAAATCAACTATGAACATCTGTTTCTTGCAAACTTTATATTTTGAGAAACTTTCATATATGTAAAGCGCTGAATAGATGAACACTTTTTCCAATGAAAACGGACAAGCCAAGCAAAGATGTGTGTCCTGTAATGGAACAGAATTTCAGTTTTATCACTATCTCAATAATACAAGGAATGCAATTTTCCAGCTACAAAAATACGAACCGTTAGCAAAGTAAAAAATCACTGTGCTTTGTGGGCGTTTGTATTTAGAGTACATTCTAAAAATTCCCGTATACCAAGTGAAATTTATGCGGCCGTTGTGCTAATACGTGAAATAGGTATAACAACCTCTAGCACACAAACACACGCTCACTTAGAAGCGCAACTGAACAAATACACCAAAACACTAACACACACAAACACATTTACAAAAGTTGTTAAGTTTGGGGTAAAGTAAAACAATTTCGATTTGATACGCTTTTGCAGAGTTTTTAAAAAGATATCCAAGGAAAAACGAGAAGTTAAAATACGACAGGGTTCTTTGAAATTGATAGCTCTGCACGAGTTCGCATCTGAACTCTGGAAGAACGTGTAATGGGCGAGGTAGCAAAAGACACAAAGTGCCTACAAATTACGAGAATCCGGACTCGATTACAGATTTAGAGCATTCCTTGTGAATTTCTAGCCTCGATAACGAAAACGTCGGGTGAATGAAACTGCTTTTTATTCTGCACACACACTCACACACTAACACAGACAACACTCTTGAGAAGTGGTCGAGAGGAGGTGGTGGAAGAGGAGTAACAGTAGTAGTGCATGAAAAACAACATTTTTGTAAGTTCTATGCTTAAAAGTTACTAAATACGAATATGCTAAATTGATGCTCTAGGCTGTGCAAGCCATCAACCGGGCAGGAGAAGAGGCATAGTAAATTGGTGTAACAGATAAGCACATATACACATCGAGCGGCATTCAAATCGAACTTTACTAATATTCACACGCTAGGAACGCAATCCCGGGATCCTGGCCTTTTGTAAGTCCCAAAAAACCCCGATATTGGTAAACGCAAGTCTTGAGATAAATAAACAACTTTTTTAATGTGAATTGGAAAGGTAAAAAATATTATCATTTATGTGATACTAAACAAAGCACATATTAATGGTATTCAATGAACGATGTATATATATGTATATACTGAAAGTGTAGAGCTATAAGTTTATGCTAAGCGCTTCAACGAATCCACCCTGAATAAAAACCGAGTAAATTGCGTTATTGTATTAAAAATAAACTATCACAAAATTATTTTAAATTGTACATATATTTTAGATCCATTAATGGTAAGTGCATTTTTAATTTTTAAATTGTTAAATTTAATTAAAACACTGCTTGTCAAAAACAAAATTAAACCACGGTCACATTACACGCATTGTACGTACTGTATACACCACGTTTATGTGACGTAAGCTGTTGTGCCGTACTGTTGCACAAAATAAAACTAAATGTAATGAAATTGAATTTTGTATTTCAATTATACAAAAAATTTAATGCATACAAATATATTGTGCCACAAAGCCAATTTTATTTAAAAGCCAAAGATTTAACTTTATATTGTTTTTATGAAAAGTAGTTTTTTATAAACTATCTTTTTTTAACTTTGTCTAATTTTTTCGAATTTTAAAATTAATGTTGGTTTTTAAGTTTGACCTTGTATTTCTACTTAATAAAAATGAAGCAAATCGGGACACCGGAATTACAATTTTAAATCAAGAAAATCCCTGGGATTAGCAAATCCATCCCTACTATAAACACATACGCACACACACACACACACACACACACAACGAAATGTGTGTTTCAAACGGAAGTAGCGCGCAACGGAAGTCAACAACGTGTGGATGGATACCGATCCAAAGCACATCGAATTCATGCGACAAAGCAGTGTAAATGGAGTGTACGAATGTGCTCTATTAGTATTTCAGATAAATTTTTGAAAAAAATACAAGCGTCTCCAAAATATAGACATTATGACATTAAGCAAGAATTGATAGACAAGTTCAAAGTTGACAGACTCCAGAGTGTGTGCCGTCTAGCCATGAGTAACATGAATAATGTGCGTTAAAAGCACAAATTCAATGCAACACGACAAATGTACGTAACTAACATCGATAGGAAATGGTTTTACGTATTTAAAGTGAACTTTTCTATGCAACCCATAATTAATGGAGGAGTTTTAACTTTGGAATAGATTGACTTGTGAAATTTTAAGAATATTGCTAAGAGTAATTAGTTAAAACTTTAAAAAAATTAAATTTGAGACACCTTTGATAAGTTATTCAGCTTCTTTTACGGCTTATATTATCTAGGATTAGATACATTAGTTGTAATCTTATCTAACTAAAATGAGTATTCTAATCTTGTTAAGAAATGTTATGTACCGAAACAAAAAATATATTACATTGGCTAAAAAGTCTTCAGGCTAACACAGAAATGGCGTCACAAACTAAAAATTCAAGTGCTTTCCATAGAATATCAACCTTAACTTACATGACTTGCTGGCAAGAGATTTCAATCAAATGAGGAGTTGGAGTTAGTAACAAATGCCTTAATTTGAAGAACTTGATGCCAACGACTACAAAAAAAGCACTTAAATTTTAGAAAAATGTTGCAATAAATTCATTGCATTGCAGATCGAAGAATAAAACAATTTTTTCACTAAGAAACTATTTTTTTACTTTATATTAAGGTTGATTATTGGAAATATTGATAAGTTTTATCAGAACTAGTCGCCTAAAAAAAATAAAACACTTCTGATTTTTTTTTTAAATTTTTCAAATTCGTATTTTTATTTTTCAGAGTAACCCATTCAATCAGTATAATTTTTTTTCAACATATTTATTTAATTCTTCTACCGGGATGGCGTGCACTCTTACAGATAACAAAACTTAAAATATGTAAGTCACATACATACATACATACTTAATACTAAATAATTAATTTACACATCAGAAGCTTTTAATTTATGAAATAGTTAAAAAACCATTGAACCATTGAGATAAATAAAATTTAAAACTTTCTTAGAAATAATATACCATTGAGATAAATTGAAATAAATAAAATTTTAAACTTTCTTAGAAATAATAAACTTGAACAGTCGCACAGTGTAACTGCCCAGTAGGCATTGGCAGCGCTGCTGGAAGGCCTTCGTATGGATTTTAGAGTACTGCCGCAGTCATTTACAATTACACTTGCTTTTTTATATGAAATTGTAAAATTTTTCAGGCCTTCCGCTCTCCTTGCTCAAAAGAGACCTGCCAGAAGCACTCTTTCGAGAAGTCACATTAGAAGGAAAAGCAATAAAAATATCAACTTCAAATAAAAAACGATTAATAATTTCAGATTTGAACCATGGTCTTCACAGTCGGCGGTCTGACACCTTACCCACTCGTCAACTGTGGTTGTTAAGAATTACATGCTTATTTTGCATAAATACAAATGAAAGTAAGCTTTCGGGAGCCCGGGTTCGAGACCCAACTCGGACAAAAAAAAAGTTTTTTGTTTTTTTAAATCTAAATTTTTGTACAAACTGTTCTGTGCATTTAAAATTTTTTTTAAAATTTTTTTATAAATTTTCTTCATACAAAAATATAAGAAAATACTTTGAGTTTTTCCATATAAATATTTTCATATAATATAATATGTAAAGTGTCAGTTTTCAGGAGCCCGGGTTCGAGACCCAACTCGGCCAAAAAAATTTTTTTTTTAAGTCTACATTTTTTTACAAACTGTTCTGTGCATTTAAAAATTTTTTTTGGAATTTTTTTTTGTAAATTTTTTCATATAAAATAATATGAAAAGAATAAGAACCTTCAAAAGGTAGGCCTTACAGAAGTACTCATTAATGCAGTTATCATGGAAGGTGTATTGAAGCCAATAAAAGCAGTGCTAGCATGCCTTTTTTTGCGGAGGACTCGCTAAAATGCCCACTGGGGAGTGCGGCCATAAATAATTTTTGAAGTGAAAACTTCTTTAGGCGCGTTGAACGATTTTGGTAGAGGGTAAATCTTTGGTTTGCGTGATCGTATTTTTCCGAGAAACTGTCGTCATCGATACAGACAGCAAGGATAACAAGATAGGTAAATTAGAAAACATAACCCCAAAAATGTTTGCATGTATTTGTGCATAAAAAAATCAACAATGATCGTTTGTTAGTATATCTTACTTACATACTTAAGTTAGGTTGCCATAAGATGTTTGCAACCAAAACTTATTATTAATTCGCTTTATATTGATTTCTAATTAATTCGCTGATTCGCTATATATGCTTTTAAAGTTTGGCAATTTCTTCAGTTGTTGTATTTGTCAACATTTTTGAAAAATTTGCTTTTACTTAAACAGCTGCTATGCATGGGGAGATTTAAAAGTAGAACCATCTTCTTCTTTTTCTGCTTTTTTTTTTTTTTGCTGGAACTTCGTTTGCAAACAAGAAAAACTAATGTATGGATTGAGTGTTGTAACATTTTAATCTTTAAGTTATGATAAAGGAATATGAACATTCAAATAATTACATGCATGCTCTTATTTTATTATATATCATCTAACAAAGTTTGACAATTTTCACACTTGTTTTTTTCACCACTGCGGCATTTTATTTTTAGAGTTGTCAACTATCATTGTTTTATTAATAATTTTTTTCATAACACGGTGGTTACACGAGAAAGTACTGTTAAGACAGTGAAAAATACGTTTTAATTGTCAAGCTTTGTGTCTGTGAAAAAGAGTACAGACAGTTGGTAAGACAGTTGGCAAGACAGTAGACAAAATAGTCAAAAATTTCTATTTTATGAAGAAAATTTTTGTTAAAACTGCGAGTACGCCAAAGTATTGCAAATTTTTCATTAATTCTATGAAATTTTCACGTATTCTGTCACTTGATATGCTAAATATCATTCTACTCTCCCAGCTACTGTCCTGCCAACTGTCTACTAAAAACTTAAGCAGTAGAGCAGACAGTAGCAAAAGTTAGTGTGTGTGGGTAAAAATTTGTGAATGAGTTGCGACTGTCTTAACAGTACTGTCTCGTGTAACCTCCGTGTAAAGGGTAAGTGTCAAAAGGAAACTTTTCAGTCGTGATAGGATAGAAAATATCAGGTTGAATAAAATTTGTGTGTGTTGAAATAAATTTGTCTTTTTTGCTGTGTCAAATGGACGATGAAATTTTTACAATTGCAAATTTTGACGTTTCACATTTCGATCGTGTCTATTTCGAGCGCAAATATTTTATTTAATTTGCATTTTATTCAATTTGCGACATATTTCATTCGAGTGCTTGTACTTGCAACTTATTTCGTAAACTTGTAATATTTTAAACTTGAAAAACTTAAAAAATAACAAAAAAATAAGAAAGCCAATTTAACTTTGCTGCACTTGGTGATGCACCGGGATATCGTTGGCCCACGCACACACAAACTCAAGCACTTTCGTTATTTTTTTGAAGTGAAAACTTCTTTAGGCTCGTTGAACGATTTTGGTAGAGGATAAATCTTTGGTTTGCGTCATCCTCATCGTCATTTTGCGAGTAACTCTCGTCATCAATACAGACAGCGAGTAGGTTTTTAAATGACACTCTTGGATCTTGACTACAAGGTGCTCAGCAAATGTAGCAAGCAACCATCAATAAGTTCCTCTGCTAACTTATCGTTTTTGAAATTTTTCATAAATGCCTGAAACTATTTCTTTTAACTAAATGTACTACCATATCAAAAATATATACATATAATTCATATCATTATTTTTAATTATTTCATTATTGAATTAATTTACAAATTTAAATCTTTTTTTATATTTTTGTATATAATGTTTATTGTATGCACGCTATATATAGTTTGTGTTGTGTATTTAAATAAGAATATAAAAGAAATAGATATAGTATATAAATTAAATATAATTTAATATAATAAATGTACGTAGACAGTTTAACCGCCTAATGTTGTAAATTGAAAACGCAAACCAACGAGAAGCAAAACACGAGAAAGAATAGATTTGAAATACTTGTCGTTTGTTTGCGTTTTTGATTTACAACATTAGGCGGTAAGAAATAGAACGCTTATGATAAGCAGACTGTAGTAATTCAATTTCAACTGTAAATATAAATTTATTTTGCAGGTTTTTTGTGTAAGTGTTTTTATGTACATATATATAATACGTTTTTTTTCGATTTAAAAATTTCACTTATATGTTGAATTTTTGGCGAAATTTTTATTCATGACAGTAATTTTTGTGTCATTTTTAGATATTTTAAAGATTTGATACAGTTACTTTGTATGGGAGGTAGGCGTTGTTTTTATCCGATTTTAACAGATTTGAAATATATGGTGAATATCTTTCTTCAAAGCTTATGTGCACAATACCAAGTAACTGCAAACATTTTTGTGGTATTTTTAGAAATTTTATTGTTTAATAAAGAAGGCGTGGTTTTCATCCGATTTTGCTCGTTAGTGAACCGGATCTTTGGTTTTTTTAATATAAGCACATATACCAAATTTCAATACGATAGCCTAAAAATTGCGGATGTAATCGTGTTGACAGACTGACCTAGTGAAATCGGCTCAAATGATGCTGATCAAGACTATATATAATTTGCTATACCTGCCACGTCTCCTTATCAGAGATGTGAATGGATTGATAAAGCTATCGCTTGTTATAAATTAAACAAAATTTATTCCATACATTTTTTTTAGTACAATTTCTTCTAAATTTGTATACCAAAATGAAAAAGTCATTTATCAACCCTGCTCTAGAGCAGTGTCGGGCAGCTTTGCACACCTATACTTTCTCATCTTGAGTATGTATTAATGAGCGTTTTGAAGCTCACACTGAAAACAAAGTAGTGCTAAAGCGCTTTTTGCAGAAATCTTACTAGGCATTATGGGATATTATAAATAAATAAGAAGTGGACGGAATGTCAAAAGGAAACATACCGACAGACGGATAATGTGAAATACAGATAAGCAGACGGAAATGTAAAAGGCAGACTAATAGTAAAAACAAATATGTTTTTTTATTGTGCTTATGTTGCTTATTGTGATTTGCCAAGGTAAAACTGACAGCGTAAGATGCTTTCATTGTACGCATGGCAGAATAACCAGGTAGATGCAATTCGGAGAGCAAAAAATGAGATAGCAAAACATTGGCGTAGCTATAATGTCTTTATTGACAATTTATGTTTATACCTTCAGGATGTATAATTTACTTGTAGCCGTATAAATCAATTGAGTACCCAAATTTTATGTATGAGCATGTAAAAAAACTATACAAAAATCTTATAAATTTCATAAAATGAGCCGTGTTTTAAGATATAATACATAATTAATTGTAGTTTGGCCTAAAATGAAGCAAATGAAAGTTTACTTCTAATCAGTGATGTTCCTCGACGCGTCGTCGCGTCGTCGATTCTTAAAACCTTTTAAAACGTCGTTTAACTAACACAAACTAACAAATTTTACAATTAAACAAACAAAAGCCATGCCCAGAAGGCGTAAAAATAAGAAATACTTCGAACTTGGACTCAATTTAATTAAATATTACAATAAAAATGCAGCCTTTTACATTAATTATCTACACGTCGTTAAAAGCAATTGTCTACACGACATTATCGACACCGTCGACAATAGTATTGTCGACATCATGTTCTCTACGCCACACATCACTGCTTTTAATATAATTTTCGTTCGAATACATAAATTGGTGAAATAACCAATTTATTTGTTAAGCTAAGTACGGCTGATTTAAACTGTCAAAATATATTTTGAAAAGTGAAATTGCTGTTGGAAAACATAAAATTTATTTAATGAAATCGACGATTGTTTGCTTATTTTATCGCGCTGGAACGGAAGCTAATAATGTTGAAATATTTTCGAATTATCGCGACGGGAGGAAGTTATAGAAAATCCATTGTCAAAACTGAATAAATAAGTAAGTAAAAATTTATAACATTTTCAAAACAAGGCATTTTATCGTTATTGTTACGCCTTTGTTATTGTTTTGTTGTCGGAGAGAGGGTATTTCTAGTGCATCTACCTGGTTATTCTGCCATGATTGTACGTACTTGGAAAATGATCACTATATGAAATGATATATGGACATGCCGCTTTTAAATAATTAATTAATTTCTCCATCATATACTCCACAATTACCTTATATTGGCCATGCAAATTATCGTAATGCATAATTTTTTTTTAATTTTACCTCTTTGTTGCCGCGCCATGCCGTTATTTTCTTAAAATAATATATTTTCCCATACACACTTCTAAAAATTTAGCATACATAAAATTTTATACAGTGTAATTTTACGCTATATCTGTGTCGATGAGCAATAACAGCTTAAGTCTTGTTTCAAAGTTTTCAAAAATCTTGCTTCAAAGTTTTCAATCGCCATATAAGTTATATGAAAGGGTCTTCCATTTTTGCATTGTATCTTTGGCTAAGGTCATACTAGAAGTTCTTGATTTTATATGTTCATAATGATATATACGTGGAACACAACTCTATCAACAACTCAGTTCTGTCTTAAATCGACTTAAGCTATTATTGCTTATCGACATAGATAAAATATAATAAATTCAAGGAACACGCAAGCGCAAATTTTATCTGCTTGACATTCGCTTGAACACTGAAGCACAGATATTATAATCTATATAATCTATATAATAAGATAATATATACCACATAATCTCTGACTAAAGCTTTGATCGTTCTGTAGGTGAGATGAATACATCCCTCTAGGAAAAATCGGAAGGCTTCCATTTAAAAGTGAAAAAGAAACATTCCTCAACGTATCTTTTGAAAGCTTAAGGGTATTTTTGTATTTATATTGTTTCCCCACCGCATCTTTTGGAAGCTCAAGGGTAGTTTTGTATTTATATTGTGTCCAAACCGCTTCTTTAAGAATGCATGTGAAAACTTTTATTTATTGTCAAGCAATGACAATAGAAAATATTAATATCATTGTTTTCTAGCCGCTTATTGTAGAATTCGATAGTCTAGTGGTAGCGCGCTCGACTGTCGCTCAAGGGTTCCGGGTTCGAATCCTGGCCGAATCCATTTTCATAACAAGGGAGAGGAATGTTTCCACATGACTTTTTAACACAGCGGAGAAGAATGTTTCCCTCTAATGACATTCTATGTTAAAAAAGCAATGGAGTGTGCAATAAAGGGGAATGCTTCCTACATTCCATGGAATGTTTCCTGGTAACATCCGGGAATGCTCACATTTTCTGGAGGGATATTTTACTGCACAAACACAATCTCAAGTATGCAAAGCTGCTCGACACTGCTCTAGAGGAATTAAGTACAGTCCAAAATATTTTTCCAAAATTTTTATCTTTGTAAACACACGACACCATGAAAGTTGGTATTTCCAAAGTTATTTTATACAAGTAAGAGAAGCGTACATTATATATGCATACTCTTAAGAATTTTTTTAATTATTTATTAATATAAGAAGCTATGTACAAAATGTATAGGAAATAAAAAATGGAATTATATCTATCTGGAAAAATATTTTTTTGCTGTTTTTAATGTCCCGTGATCGTGATACCGGTGCCTTTATAAAGTGGTCTAAGATAACTAAAATTTCAGCAACTTTAGAAGCGATTAAAAGAAAACACGAAATAATGCCTTTGCAATTTTTTAATATGTTATTTTAATAGTTATAAATAATTGTATGTAAGAAAAAGTAAATCAAAGTAACTGCAGTTCTTAACAAAAATTGCTTTTTTTGTAGTGATATTTTTTTAAGCTTTTTCTATAGGTCTTGGTGTGCTTAAGGAACAACAGACGTGATTTTGGCAATTTTTTACAATATCTGATTAAGAAAATATACATAAATTATATACGTACAGAATATATTGAATTAGTTCAAGCCATTTACATTTTTTTAATGCATATTATTTAACGTGGTTCCGGTAGTAATGTTATCGGTATAACATTAATCAAAAAGTAAAAACTTTCTCCAACTTCGAAAGTGATTTAAAAAAAAAACGAAATAACATTTTTCCATTTTTTTATATTTTATTTCTGAAAGTATTAAAAATATTCAAATAAAAAAATAGCTTCATATAACTACAATTCTCTAAAAAAACTGCATTGTTGTAGAACTATATTTTTTGTAAATTTTCGAGGTTTTGTCAAAGAAATAAGGGGTCGTTCTTAAACTACGTTAACCATTTTTAGCACCTTTTTACCACCCTCCTCCTCCGTTAATTTTCGTAGTGCATTTCAAATCCCCTTGCCCCTCTCCATAAAGTAACGTGACATATGAAATAAAAAATGAATTGATTTAAACATATTATATTATTTTGCACAATAGCACTCAGAATTTTCACTAGTATTACTGACTATATTTATATATATGACTATAAAAATTAAAAGTACAATATAAAAAAATAATAATTGTTTATATCATCATTTAAAGCTATTCCATCTTAAATCCAAGAGTCGATGCTCTCAATCACTGGGATTGAGAAGGTAGAAGCTTTGTTGAGGATCCTTCAAATTCTTTATCGGATTCTATGTCGCCCATTCAGGTTTATCCTGATTTCAAATGCAAAGAAATTCATTTTGTCTTTGGCAAATTTAATAAGCCGATTTAAACGTTGCTTGTTTTTTTATGCTTATAATAAGAAGACTTGCGCTGTTAAATGCATAAATCTATACATATAATAAAACTGTAAAAAATATGTACATTTCATGTTATTTGGTAATTTTTTCTGCGCTGAACAATTTGAAGAATGCGAATTCCAAAAATGCAATTTTTAACATTTGTATCTGTACGCTAACACGTGAAAAATTTTTGGATATATTTTCCTTGAACTTGGCATTTGGGTTCTTTACGTCTCTGATCGGGACATTGGTTTTTTTATCACATAATTATTTTAAAAATAACAGCTCTTTCATCTTTCAGTTTAAAAAAAAGGGAAATGAAAACAATAAAAGTCGTGGAAGAGGATAAAGTTAAGTTCTCCTGGGGCTTACCCTAAGTAGCAACCTTGTATTGAATTCTCATCTAAAACTTTATTAATTCAAAAATAAGCTCCCTAGATAGAATCTATCTATACTCTATCTCAGGGATCGCCAAAAAAATTTTTTTAAGAGTGCAACAACAATTACAACAAAAAACAACAAAAACAGGAAATAGTTGGCTCCGTGATAAGGATATTTTATATCCGTGATAAGGAATTATTAACATAAAAACAATACATAAAAGCAACAACACGCATGTCTGTAGCGACGAAACACTACGCAACATTACCAACAAGAAACCTTCAGTATAGCAATAATTGTGCGCGGTCGCATGCACTGAGTTGACCAGCAACGAAAAAACAACAACACGCGCTATATTTACCAACAACAACAAGAAGAAACAACAACACACACGCGCTGTATTGTAGCGGTGCAGCTGCGCCTGTGAACGATTCGGCGAATTACAACAATCATGAAAATCTTGAAGTTGTTGTAAAAGAGTGGAAAGAGTTAAGGCTTGATTACCCAAGCGTAACGTGAGGTGGCGCAGCGGGATGTAGCGTAGTGCGACGTTGCCTCGAGGATAAGCGATTACCGAAATCGTAATCCAACGTAGTGCAGGCGGCGTAGTGCAGGGCACTCATTTTATTCTAGAAGGCTTACTTACTTCTCCTCGTCAATAAAAGGTTGCATTCTTTCTTATATAGTATTAAAATTTACAAAAATGTGAAGTTAAACAAATTTTTCGCTTGTAACACAGCTGTCGAACTACCAAAAATCGTAACGTTGCGTAGAAATCTATTTTCTACAGACTTCTACGCTGCGTCACGCCACGTTACGATTTCGGTAACGACTTGTACACATTTATCATTAAACAGATTTTAGCTTGACAATTGGCAACGTCGCTCTACGTTACCTTACGCTTGGCTAATCCAGCCTTTAGGCGCTGACGACCGCTGATCTAAATCAACATACTCACGCATTCGGTACTGCCCAGATGAATAACAAAGCAGGCCTGCCAATGGAAAGAATGTGGCAGGTTATAATTTTAATGCTAAGTTAAGAAGCAAAAATATGTAGACAATTTCTATAACCTGTATAGTCGTGTAATTTTTATTATTTTTATAATTAATAAAATATTTTTTCTAAGCAAAAAGAAATATGTTTTCGCCCTTTGTCTTTTTTGTCCTCTTTTATTTGCAATGTGACTTTTTGGCAACACTGATTGCGCAGTAAAGAAAAAACAATAACGGCAGGTGCGCTTCGTTGTTAGAGTAAAATAGTTGTTAATTTTGCGCGTGTTGTTATTTTTCGGGAATTAGCTGCTTTCAACCAACATTATGAAACGAGAAGAAGCTGCCAAGGAAAATCAAACGCCGGACGAGCTCGCTAAACTATTAAAATAATGGAAGCTTAGCTACATGTTGGATAAATTTGAAGGTAAGGAATGAATACACTTCTGATAATAAAAGCTTTTTAGCCTGTGTGAATAACAATGCACTGGCCAGTTTAGGCAGCAGACAGAGTGCGCACTCGTGCGACAGGCAGGCAGTCCAATTTGTGCAAAAATTAAGCAAAATCGAGGTGCAAGTTGGACCCGGTCAAAGAGTCACCGAAGCTACCCAAAAGTATTCTTTGCGAAGACGAAATACGTAAAAGTTATTAAAAAAAACCTATTGTAGTTTTATGTGTTTCCTAACAGACATTGGGCCTTAGTAGTAAACACATTAAAGTCGACTCTAAATTTAGTGTAAGCTTTTTGACAACAAATTCTATAGAAACAATGTCAAAAGCTCACACTAAATTTAGAGTCGACTTTAAAATGTTTATTACTAAGGCCCATTGGTTTTTATAATTTATTTTATATTATTAGAAATCATAAAGTTAAAGGTTTTCTGTGAACCTTGGAATGATTTACGAGAGAATTTGAGGAAGTGCTGCAATAAACGAAGAAATTAAATTCTCCATACTGAAGGCAGTGGTATTGTTGAGATTATTCGGAAGTGGCCACTTTTGACAAACTCGCTGGAGTACAACCTAGTAAATTTTATTAATTTGAAAAGAGTTTACCCTATATATACTTTCCTTGTGGCAAAATTAGTATTTATTGTATTTTTCTCTACTTGTTGCACGCAAGCCTACAGGTTGATATAGATTTTGATTATATTGAACATACAATAGTTGAGAAGTGGAATTATTTTAAACCAAAGATCATATCTAAACTGAATAAAAAAGTGAAGGATTTACTACGCATACCGTCAAAGGTAAATTCATTAATGCTTTAATTTTCGAAAAAAAAAATCAGATTTTTTAAACTTTTTTTGATAAAGCAGATTTATAAAACATGTAAAACCATCCGTTAAAGGTTTTCCAGTTATTGAAAGAGACTTGTAACTAAAAAACTTTTAAAGGATTCTTTTAATTGTTTTATAAAAGTCCTCCACCAAAAAAATGTAAAAAAATTTTAAATTTGTAATGTATAAGGATAATCACTAATCAATTTATAAATTTCGAATATAGGGTCAGATGAGCTGATTGCACTTTTGCTGAATTTTTTGCTACGCCAAAATATTAAGTGAAAGATAAATAGCGATAAAGTGTTGAATAGGTAAACAATTAAAGATTTACAGCTTTCGTTTGTGTTACACGTACTCAGTACTAAAGATGTTCAGAATCAATTGGATCAGTAAAATACGGATTTATTTCAACGAGGTGAGACGCTTCAGCCACTTATTATCGGTGTTGGTAAGTTGTAAGTTGGCACGTAAGACTTGTTCTTGGTTCCATATAAATTTAAAAAAAAAATTAAACACTATCAAACAAGATTTCTCGAAACTTTGAAATCAGACATATGCTGTTATTGTTTATCGACACAGATTTAATTTGGGAGGTTAGTTAATCGTTAGTTTCGATTCGAACCTTGAACCTATACTAATCGAATAGTTAGTATAGGTTCAAGGGAGCTACCCGTAGTGATTGACCGATTTAAATTATTTTTGAAA
Source organism: Dichetophora obliterata (assembly GCA_963920525.1). NCBI lineage: Eukaryota > Metazoa > Arthropoda > Insecta > Diptera > Sciomyzidae > Dichetophora > Dichetophora obliterata. Next base: position 51,452,042 of record OY986438.1, on the reverse strand, counting down.
TTTTTTTTAAGTAGCTTAGACTAACCAAACATACAAAATTTCACTATCATACGAGAACTCCTTCTATTTTTGTCCAACTTTTGTATTTTATCGTGTGCTTCGAATTGAATAGTGCAATATAATATTCAATATAATGTACATGTGAAATTGAAACTATATTCAGTGTGTGTGCAAACAATTTTTCATATGCAAACAAAACATGTATTGTGAAATAAAAAGTGACGGAAATGTTTTTAATTGATAATAGACATAATAAGTTTAAAATTAAAATTATGTTATATACATTTGATTTTCAGAATAAGAATACAATAACAAAATTACAAGAGATATATGAGCAAAAGCAGTAAGCCTTTATCATAGTTGAAAAACATCGTAAATAATTTCCAAATACCATCAAATCCGGTATTATAAAAAATTAAGTTTCTCTACGCTACGCTTAGGTTTCTCTGTTTTTTTTTATTTAATGCCTAATTATTTAATCCTATCTATTTAATCCTATATTATTTTATCCTTACAACCAATCTTAATATAAGTAGCGTAGGTAGTGAACCCACATTCATTATAAGTAATAGGCAGGAAGTTCTTGATATTACCCTTGCCTCTGACCATATATCTAATAGGGTAAAAAACTGGAGAGTTTCTAAAGAACACTCCTTCTCAGAACATAGATATTTTCTCTTTGATGTTGATAACCTTGACACGAGATCATGCGAATTTCGCAATCTTAAACAAGTCAATTGGGATCTTTATATAAATACATAAAGAACAGATCTCTCAAATGAACAACCTAATCGTCCTTCCAATAAACAATCTTTAGACAAATAAGTTGATAGTCTCTCTAACTCGCTAAATAAAGCTCTAGATACCGCTTGTCCGCTAAAAACATTAAGGGGAAGCAAAAACCTCCTTGGGGGAATAAGGGACTAGAAGATCTCCGGAAAAAGACCAGAAAACTTTTCAATAGGGCAAAGGCCACAAGATCCACAGATAAGTGGTCAAATTATAAAACAGCTCTCAAAGAATATAAGAATGAATTACGAAAAGCACAAAGACAGTCCTGGAAGACCTTCTGTGAAAATATCTCACAGACCTCTGAGGCGTCAATGCTTAGGAAAATTCTAGCTAAGGTTCCCTCCAATCCAAGCTTCATGAAAAAAGAAGATGGTACTTGGACCACCAGCAGTGAGGAATCTTTGAATTTTTTAGTAGAAACCCACTTTCCGGGATGTTCAGAGATATGTAACGCTCCAATTTGTAACGTGACGTTACAATAATAATAACTACATAAACTGTTTTAATATTTATATATATATACACAGAAAAAAAAATACTTTAATGCCAACAAATTTCAACCTTACACCAAATAGATTTTGCATTTAAATCGTGCTCAACAACATTTCGTAGTTGCCGCAAATATTAAATTGCTGTTGACGATTTTGTTGCGGCAAAAGTTAAATCTGTTGTTTCAAATGCAATTTTCATTGAAACTCAACAATATATTTATTTGACGCAAAATTAATTGCTGTTGTCCAAAATGCAAAAAAAAAAGGAATTGTTGTTCACACAACAAAATAATTATTTGACGCAAAATGCATTGTTGTTGCCCCAAATGCAAGAAAAATAGAAATTCCTGTTAGCGCACAAAAAAGTATTGTTTGACGCAAATAATTATGGTCTTATCTCAACAGCAAAAATTTTGAAGTTTCCCTATTTTTTTCAATTAAAATGAAATATTTACTGATTTAATGTTTTCAATTTATTTATTGGTTCAAGTAATACAGATGTACAGAGCAACTATTATTATTTATATGTTTATTTAATTACGAGTAGTTGTAGTTAAATACTAATTGGTAATGAGTTCTTAACAGATATGATTACAATAGATACATTAATCATGTGCAGTTGTCTTCTACTTTCGGAAAATCTTTTGCGAATTATTAAGTGTATAAATTCTTTTAGGTTTCGAAAACATTTCAATTTTTGCAATATGATAAGCATTACAATTTTCCAACAAGACATATGATTGAAATTTATCAGAAAAATTAGTTATTATCTGTTGAACAATTAAATACATTTCATTCATAATCTCATAAAATATCTTAAGAATAATTCCTCTAACATTTTTAAATTTTACAACATCACCTTTTCTGTAAACAATTCCTTTGTAAATTACTTTAGGCAATTCGTAACCGTTTGTTTTGTCAGTACATAAGTTATCAAAACAGTCTAGAGTTGTTAAATCAATTATTAAACTGTGTTTGAAACTTGACAGATCATTTTCAAAAAAATCTTTTTCAATTAAATGAAGTGAAAAGTTGAGGCAATGCTTTATGCATAGTGTATAAGGCATATTTTTGCGAGAAGTAATAACGTGTGCATACTTTTTAAAAGCGGCATGCTTGCCTTCGAATCTAAAACACCACAAATGTTTGAGAGGGCCTACATTTTTTATAATCCTAGCATAATGCACCATAAAATGATATTTAGGTTTAAGTTTTTCACCGAAGGTTTCGACATAAAATTTGTTGTGTTCAAAAATTAAGTTTTGTAATAATGTTAACACATCATCATCAAACTCCTCTAATAATGTTGTGTCAACAAGTCTTACAAAATTAATTAGAAATTTATAGACCAAGTCATGTTCATCTATGAGATCACCAATTAATAGCAGAATAGTATCTAAAAAAAGTTTCATTTGAGCAGCATTCATTTTAATAGTGCCTTGTTTTATTTGTGTTTTAGTAATGTGAGAACTTATATTTCTCATATTATCAGGCCCGTACTCAAACAACTGTTTCCTGCAATTAAAGGCATCTAACGTAAACTTTTTTTCTATATAAATAAAATAATTCAAAATTTTTGGGATATTGTATCTTCCAACTCCCAAAAAAATATCGTGCATTATGTCGCAACAGGTGTTATCAGTAATATGGAAATAAGATAATTTGTTCCATATAGAATTCTCTTTTAATGCTGTTATAATAGTTTGTCGACTATCAACTCCTTCAATTTCTTTGAGATAGACACTTTGGTCTCGAACCTTTTCCTCAATTTCGCTACACATGTTTTGACATTCTTCTTTTGAAGAAGTACACAGTCTGCAATAATAATTGCTGTTAAAACTTGTTTGAAAACCTAAAACTTCATTAAGACCCAAATTGTCGCCTAATATCTGTCCAAGACAAAAATAAATTGTTTTGGTTTCTCCATCAATCATAACATTTATTCCATTTACACTCAAATCCTCCAATATATTGACAAGTGGATTCAGAGTTGTTTCGTTACTGAAATAAGTCATATCTTTTGCGTTTATAAAACCAGCTACAAAAATATTTCGCAAATATGATAACTGATGTTGTGGAATAACCGGTATTGTAAAGTATATACCGCAAACGGAATTCGGACGAGATCCAAGTGGATCATTTATTTGAAATGCATCGAAATAAAGAAATATTGGAAAACATATTTTTTCTTCAAATTTACTTATTTTAGATTTCCATAAATCACCCATAATGAAGTGATTTAGTTTGTTGGATGCTTTGATTTCGTCAATATGTTTCATAGTATCTTGAAAAACTTGTGGACATTCGAAATATTTTTGCAGCTGGTGTTTAATGTCACAAAAGCAGCTTTCATTTTTATTTTCTTGTAATGTTGGTTGTCCGCGGACAAATACTTCGTCCAGTTCTCGTGATATTACGAAAAGCTTAGGATTTTTGAATAGTTCCAGTTTTTCTAAATTTTTAAAAAATTTGTATTCCGTTTCGATATCTTGAAATGGATTCTTGGCAAAATAAATTAATTCTTTAAATGAAGGTTGTGCGTTAGGTGGAAGAAGTGGAAGAAATTGTTCAATTGCGTTTACTAACGGTACAATAACACAATTTTTGATGTCATTTTGCATTTCTGGGACATTATTTCGGGCAATATTTGAGCGTGAATGAAGTTTTAAAGCTATTTGTATGGCATTTTTAACAATTAACCTTTTAATGCTTTCAATATCAACATTGTTTGTTGAAGAAGAACTTGATTTGTCAGTAGAGTCTTGTATTGTCATATCCTGCGTCAATTGTAGACTTTTTTCAAACGTCTTTGATCTTTTAGATGGAATGTTTTCGCAGAGCGTCTCAGTTGTGTCGTGCTTTTTTACATGGTACTTGAATTTATGAAAATTCTGAAAGTACTTATTACATTCGTTATATTGACAATAATATTGGTAAGTAACCGGGGACTTATGTAAATTTTTAAGATGTGTTATTAAGTTTTCTGAATTATTAAATAGTTCATTGCAGATTGAGCAAATATGTGTGGACATTTTAAAGTTTTAGTTTTTCAAAGGTTTAGGTTTTTCTTAATTTACTTAAAATGGTTTCCAACTTGGGAATTTTTTCCTGTGAAGGAATGTTGTAAACGTAATTTTGGAGAAAAACCCACACGTATTTGCTCTTTTGCGAATACTTTAATTTAAATGTAAAACAAATTTTGATAACAGCATCTACCGCTCGAAGAAGGCTTTCAACTTTGTAAGTGATATCATTGAATATTATATAGAATTCTTTTAGGTCGTCACACGAATCACCTACAACCAAAATCCGTGGTTGTATTGTAGTTTTTCCGGCAAGGGCGTCTGCTTTCAGTTTATCCTCCCACTGTTTTAAATTGTTGATGCTTATGATGTGGGATATCATTTCTTTTTGTGCATCCGATATTGATGGTTTATTCGATTTGTCGATTCGTGGAGGTATTATTATTGCGTGTAATAAATTGAAGAAAAAAAGGTGTCGGGAATCTAAATTAAAAAATTGAAGCAGTTAATGAATTTTGTATATACAAAAAATTAAGTTATGTTAACAAAAATAAATTATTGATTGATAATTAGAAATTGTCTCACTTATATTTTTTGCAGATCTATACTTTTCCAAGAATTGTAAATTCAATTTGTCCTTAACTCCTTTAGGAAAAAACATATTGGAAACGTCTTTCTCGAGATCATCGATTTTGTTAGTCAACAGATATGTTTTTCCAGGATGTATTGTTTCGAAGTCAATATCGATTAGCTCTAAGCCATTGGCATCCTTATATCTGGGCCAATCTCGACAAATTTCATCAACAGACGCCTTGTTTTCTTTCATCCGGATATGTGAGGTCTCTTGCCACACAGATTTTAGGTCACTTGGTATATTGTGCGAAAGCCACTTCTTTTTCGTTAAAAATTCCGCATCATCTAATTCTACAATACTAACTTCGCTGCAAGTAAAATTTTCTGTCACTTTGGCTCTTTTTGGTGTCTTAAGCTTGTGCTTCTGGTTATAATAGCGGTCGTAAATTTTACCAGAGGCATTTTTCTTGCTTGTGCGAGGAATATAATAAGTGCCATGATTTTCGAAAGGAAAAACCAACACAATAGACTTGGCTGCAGAAGCCATTATTGTGGCGTCCATTTTTATTTCATTCTTAATGAAATATTCAACAACTATTCGAGAAACAGTGTTTTGTTCCAAATCAGTGAGCGTTTTATTTTCTTCATATTTGCGAATAATGTCGGCTCCTGCCACTGTTTTTTCTAGAAGATTTTTTATATCATAGTCTGCAGAAGGCCAGACAGAAGTTACGCACGGTTCAATATTACAGCTCGATTTTGAATTACTTACTGTTATGTCACTTGCACAACAAGATAATGGCTGTAACTTCCAATAAAAAATACATAATAAATACAATAATAAAACACATATACTTACATTGTTATTTGCGCCCCATTTCTGTAGCTCGTGGCGGAATATAATTTTTTCGGCGAAATATTCACGCGGCAAATTTTTAAAGATTTCATCAATATCGTGCGTATGTAAAATCTTTAAAACTTTTAGTTTTTTAATGCCACACTCCAATACAGCATTTATGCTCTCAATTGACAGGCCCCACAGCAGCAACAAATCAACAACTTCGTTTGATTCCTCTATTTCATAGAGGAATTCACTATTTTCAGCCATATATATAAATTACAAAAATTAATTAATTGTAGCAGCAGCCACTCTTCCCAAATGCATTTACTCAAATGATAGCACTGATGGTGAAATACATTCAGTTATCATATCAGAATGTGTCAAAAAGAGACAATCACATTTTTACAATCAATTGCTTACATTTTATGCTTGTTAGACAAAGACCACTAAACATATCAATGTGCACGTGTTTCGCCGTCGCTGTTCAAAAACATAGTATTGCCAAATGCAAACTTTTAGGGCAACAAAAAGTGCTGTTGTTAATACAGCATATTATTTTTTGACGCAAACACAAACTATTTATGCTAAAAGCAACTCTTCTTTTGCCAAAATTTCAAACGAAAACTGTTTAACACAAATTATATAATATTTGAGATGAATGATTTTGCTGTTGTCAATCGTCAACAATTTTTAACTCTTGGGATAAAAGAAAAAATTGTTGAAAAATTTTTATTTACAAATAGTGTTGCATTCCATTCAACAAATTTACATTCGGGGCAACAGCATTTTCCTTAAAAATCGTCAAATGCAAAAATTATTTGTCGTTACAGCAGTTATTTTTTTCTGTGTATGAATATTACTTTTGATTCTCTCAACTGTACTACTTTCAGAATTATATAACCACCACTGTATCATTACAAATATGATAACTACATACATAAACTATATTAAAATATTTACATATATATGCATTTATTAAATATTAGTTTTAATATGATTCCCACAACTGTACTACCTATTATAATTATTATCTACTACAATTATAACAACTACTTTCACAAACTGTATATGAATATTTATATATATTACTTTTAATACGATTCTGTCAACTATACTATAAGTTATATATGTTATAAATTTATTTTATCACCATTGTAAGACAGCTACAAAACAAGAAAACAGAAAGACAAACAACTAATAAGTACATATATACGAAACAACCAAACATATTAATCATATTAATGACACACAAACGACTGCGACTCATTCAACTAGCCCCCCACTAAGAAAATATAAGAGGAATCATATAATTCCCAACTAGTTTCTACACCGAAGTATATATGAGGGTGACGTTGAGTCAGTACTAATCAGCCTTCCGTCTAGGTAAGTGCTCAGTGTGTGTGCATTGCACCAGGCACGAGGTACGGACCAGTCTATTAGGCTTGGGCAATTTAGTTCACTAAAAGATAGCTCTTTTTAGTTTAGTTGAGTTAAATGAACTAGTTCGTTCATATAGTTCTTTTAGTTCATTTAGTTCGTTTGCTCTTTTAGTTCGTTTCGTGCACTCGTTCATGTTGTTAGTTCGTTAGGTCTTATAGTTCGTTTGGTGTTTTAGATCGTTAGCTCGTTGTATTTTTTAGTTCAATTGGTCTTTTAGTTTGTTTTGTTTGCTCGTTCATGATCAGATCTATAAAATGAAACGAACTATATGACCGAATTAATCATTAACTGCGGACATAGAAGAAATTTACATAAAAATCTACATATGGGGCATTCGACACAATATTTGCCACAAAAATTTGTTTTTGCAAAAAGTTTTTAGTGAAAAACTGTTAAAGCACGGACTCAAACCATTGTTGATTGAAACCAGTTTTCTAGTTCATTTCGATCTGACTCGCTGCAAAATCAATTGAACTAAAAGAACTAAAAGAACGAGAATCGACGAACTAGTTCACATAGTTCATGAGTGCGAATAGTTCAAATGAACTAGTTCGTTCGTGAACTACCCAACCCTACAGTCTATGGTCATTGAGCTTCATAGCCGATATACATTGACTGCAACAATCGTTCACCGACAAAACGAAAACTTCCCGTCAGAGAGAAATGTCGCAGTATTCTCGACGACTTGATTATAATGAACGCAACAGCGACAATCTGTATTTCATACAAAACATAAACAAACTATTCTATGTTCGCTCTTGTTGTCTATCAAATTAAAAATAGATTGAAGTCTGCGGCAGCAACAATTGTGGTCGTGATCTCTCTTTGTCGTGCCGTTTTCAAAAAATACATCTTCATAAGAAAACATGCGTTCTATTTTTTGACAATTGGCGTTCGTCGCTAGTCGCAGTCAATGTGTATCGGCTATCAGCCTTAGCACACATAACAGCATTGCTGTGTAATATTTTGGTTGCGCTGTCAAATAGTCTGTGCAGATACATACTGGCTGCGGTACGGATCAGATTCTGATCATTGAGCCGCAGTCTTTTACTTAGGGTTGTCTGGCTGGCTGCGGTACGGATCAGATTCTGATCATTGAGCCGCAGTCTGTTACTTAGGCTTTGTATGGCTGACTGCTGTACGGATCAGATTCTGGTCGTTGGGCCGCAGCACTGTGCTTAAACTCTATCTACCGGATTGTCGTACGGATCAGATTCTGATCATTGGGCCACAATCTTTATAACCACCGTTTGTGTATGTTTTATTTATATATTTATTTACTAATTGAGCCTTCCGTCTAGCCTCCCGTATAGAACTCGCAGCATCAGAGAAACCAGTATATCAAATACCGATTACCCGAAACCGACTACCTGATACCAAATACTGAAAATATTTGTACCAAAGCGAGAATAAAATTAGAAAACAACCAACCACTGACTAGCACCAGCTGACACTCTTAACCCTGTTACGGAAACCCAGACACAACTGCAACTGACTGCACCACCACCTTGCGCTTTCGAAATATTATAATAAGCGATTGATAATTGTAAATAAAATTAAGCTTTAAATTGAAAACTGCGTCTTTTTATTTAATCAAAGGTTTGTGGGTTTTTGAGCGATCCTGGAGCGGCTGAGCTAACCTCTGCCTTCGATAAAACCACTGTTACAAATTCAGAAATATCAGTTACCATCTGTGAACAGATCTCTAAAAATACTCTCACAAACAGAGCTCGAATGGGCAATCAGTAGCTTCAAAGCATTTAAGTCACCACGACCAGATGCTACAGCTCTCATAGAAATTCAAAAGTAGTATGGCATCATTAAGGAGCAGCTTTTGTTGATCTACCAAAGCTGCCTTGACCTTAACCACATTCCCAAGCGATGGCGTAATGTGAAGGTTATCTTTATACCAAAGGCAGGCAAGCGCTCACACGTAAACCCAAAAGACCTTCGACCAATTAGTCTCTCATCTTTTCTTCTAAAAATACCCAAGATATTAATTGACATTCACTTGAGATCAATGATAGAAAATAAGCGTTTATCTATAGCACAACATGCTTACACTAAAGGCAAATCCATGGAAACAGCTCTCCACTCCATAATCTCCATCATTGAAAAATCCCTCCATATGAAGGAATATACAATGATAGCTTTCATTGATATAGAAGGAGCCTTTAATAACGTCGAGGCAAGAGCTATCACCAATCCCCTCAGGGAGGGGTTCTATTGTCTCTACTCTGGAATTTAGCAGTAAATGAACTGTTAGTTAAACTAGAACTAGAGGGGTGCAGGGTGATAGCTTATGCCGATGACTTTGCTATTGTTACCTATGGAAAATATATATCTACTCTTCAAGGCATTATGCAAAATTGCCTAAATACTCTTGTGTACTGGGCTATCAGCTGTGGGCTCAGCGTTAGTCCTAATAAAACTGAGCAAGTGATTTTCACCAGAAAACACAATGTACCTCTTATTAGTCCTCCTTAACTGGGAAACACAAACTTAGCTTCTCAGATCAAGCAAAATACCTGGGCCTTATACTTGATAGGAAACTAAACTGGAAGCCCAATCTGCTCGATAGAGCCAAAAAGCGAATATTGCCCTACACTCTTGCAAAAAGGCGGTAGGTAGCAAATGGGGTTTAAAACCAAGTGTTACTCACTGGCTATATACAGCAATTGTAAGGCCAATCTTGCTTTATGATTCTATTGTTTGGTGGCATGCACTCGAAAAACAGACTCACCTTAACCTTCTCCGTAAAGTTTAATGATCAGCGGAACTGTGCATCACTGGAGCCCTAAGAACTACTCCTACAGACGCATTAGAAACAATGCTCCATCTTACACCACTTGATATAGCCATCCGCCTAGAAGCCACCTCCCAGTGGCAACAAGGTACACTAGGACATTCTTGCATTAGAAAATTTCTCCCTCCCTTACCTAGGTCCATTGACTACATCACACGAAAACTATCCTTTGAAAGGAAGTTCGATGTATTCATTCCCTCTCGAGAAGAGTGGGAACTAGAAAACCGTTCACCTCACAATGTCATTGAGATCTTTACTGATGGATCAAAAGTAGATGGCAAAGTAGGTGGAGGAGTCTACTCAGAAGCATTAAGCATTATTTTAGCCTTCAGGCTCCCTGACCACTGCAGTGTATTCCAAGCTGAAATCGCTGCTATACATGAAGCGTTAACTTGGCTTCAGGTAAATGAAATATCTTCCATGGATATTTGAATACTTTCTGACAATCAGGCCGCTTTCTAAGCCCTAGGAACTGTTGAAATAACATCTGAAACAGTTCTAAACTGACGCAGATCTTTAAACGATATGGCAGAGCAGCTCAAAATCCTTCTATGCTGGATTCCTGGACATAAGGGTTTTCTAGGCAACTGTAAAGCAGATGGACTCGCTCGTAGAGGTACTACGAAGCAGCTGTCTTTAGACAGGACAAACCTTAGTATTCCTCTCACTACATGTTAACTCCTTACACATGAGTTATCCTGCATCAAAACCAACATCAGATGGTCAGCAGGAAACACGTGTAATATAACACGACAAATTTGGCCTAAACTCAATCTTAAGCGTTCAAAAGAACTCATTTCTCTCAGTAGAAACCACATTAGCACCATAATAGGGATCCTGACTGGGCACTGCCTCATTGGCAGGCACTCTCAAGGATTAAACATACCTCACAACGACTTTTGCAGAAGCTGTAGAGATGAGGAGAAATCTACAGAACACTTTCTCTGCACTTGCCCAGCGCTGGCTCAAAAACGTTTTCTTCACTTAAACAACTGATTTTTCAAAGACCTCGAAGAACTCTCGGAAATATCGATATACTGAATCCTAAGCTTTGTGAACAGCTCAAGCTGGTTTAAATAGAGAATGGGAATGAACCCTGTGGTACCACAATGGGCCTTATTGGCCTAAGTGTGTTTCAATTGAGGCAGCCACTTTGACCTAACCTAATCCTATCTAATTGCTAATTTTCTTTATATTGCTCAATATTCGTATATTCTAACGTTTTCTACTTCATAAATTGAAATTTTAAATAGTTTATTTTTTTTTTGTCCATATTTAACATGTGCGCTAGGTTTTTACTTATGCGCCATCGAATTAGTGTTAAAAAATAATTCTAATAATAAGTTTTTGTGTTTAAAATAGTTTTTGTTTAAAAAATAAATAATTATCAATTTTAATATATATTTCAAATATATTTTATATAGCACCTGAAATATTGTTTAAAACGAAATTAAAAAAAATATGTTAACATAAATTGCTGAAGAAAAGTTACTTTAACTAAGTACTACGGACCAAACTTTTTTTTGCTTGAAAGGTAATAAAATTCGCTGCATCCTAAGCTATTGACTTTTAACTTTTGGCTGTTTAAAAATGTAAAAAGTTCGATCAAAGACAAAATTTTAGAAAATTATAGTTTTAATTGTATAGTTGTTTTTTTTTTGTGTTTTTGATAATAAACATCAATAAAGTCAACTTTTTTGTTAAAAAATCGCCAATTTTTATTTGACCACTCGATTGGCATATTCAGAAGCCCGTAAATTAGTTATTGTATTTTTACAAATTTTATGACCAAATTATATATCACACATTTTATATTTATTATTTATTTTATTATTTTTACTATTATTATTATTATTAAAGCTATACATTAGTACACTTAGAACTATGTTCTCTTATAGTACAAAATAATATAAAATTGAATAACAACTAGGCTTAATTGAGAATATTTGGATTGAATTTAATTTTGTTTAACTTAATTCATTTAAGGTAAAGGTAACTTAAAATGTAAGCCAAAAATTTGTTTAAAAAGTGTAAAAAGTTTTCTTTTAATACAGTGGTGGTTGAGTAGTAAAAGAAAAAACAAAAATATAAAGCATTATAGATTTACAAGATATAGTAGGGAGCTGAGAAGAGAGAATAAATTAAAAATTTAAGTTGTTTGAGTAGAAAAAAAAAGAAAAAATAGATTGCCCAAAAATTCCTCTCCTAGTAATTTCTCTTATCCTTCGAGGCAGTGCATTCCATATTCTAATGGCGTTAACGAAAAACAAATGAGATGAGTTCAGCGAGTTATGCCTAGGTACAATTAAAATATGACTTCTTCTAGACAGACAGAACTGAAGTTTTGAATAAAGATAAAGCGGTGTTTTCTCGTGAATAAGCAAATATATACAGTTTCTTGCATTCAAGTATGCAGTTAAATCACATCCGAGTATTGCATTTCTGTAACTAGATAAATGGTCAAATTTTCGCAAGCCGTATACATAGCGTGTGGCATAATTAAAAGCAATTTGAAGTTTTAATTGGGAGGATGAGTCAAGTTTACTGTATACTATTTCAGCATACATTATAACTGGTAAGATCAGATGGATCACCAACTTTCGTTTTATATCAACAGGAGTTACATAAGCTGTCATTCTCAAATTACGAAGGACATAATAAACTTTTTTGACTACACTGTTTACATGATCAACACATGATAGAGAAGAATTAATATGGAAACCAAGATTTACAATTTTTGACACAACAGTAAGCTTATTTGTTCCAATAAACAAATCCGGGACCTCATTTAAACAATTTTTATTCTGAGAAATAGGAAGAACATACGACTTTAATGCATTTAGTTGAAGACCATTGCTACTGGCCCAATTATTAATACTGCTAAGATCTTCATTCAATCTACAGCAAAGATCTTCAAGAAGCGAAGTTTGACGTAACAAATATTTGCTGTACATCATTTGCATAAGCATGAAGAGATGCATGTTTGCACACATAGAAAATATCGTTTATAAACAATGAAAACAAAAGAGGACCTAGTATGGATCCTTGTGGAACACCACTTAAGACTAGTTTATACTGAGAAGACAATTGACCAACATTGACTCTTTGAGTCCTATTTAGCAAATAATTAGACATCAGATTGACGGCACTATCACAAAACCCAAACAAAGTCTTAAGCTTATGACACAAGTATTGATGATTTACTTTATCAAAAGCCTTAGAGAAGTCGAGAAGGCAGAGAAAAGTCACAGACCCGGCGTCATATTCTGGTCGTATGTCATCAAGAACTTTTACAACTGCAGAAGAACACCCATGCCCAGCTCGAAAACTAGATTGCAAAGGGGATAATAGTTTTGTTCAAGTAAGTGTTTATTGATTTGCTGAGCCATGAGCTTCTCACATACTTTTGACAGTGGCGGTAAAATGCTTATTGGCCTAAAGTCATTCGGACCAGAAGGGTTATGTTTTTTGCAACAGGTAGAACAATTGCAGTTTCCACAAGTTTAGAAATGATGACGACATAAAACATGAATTAATTATATGTGTAATAGAGCTAATTATATGAGGGAGTATGAGTTTGAAATAGCATTTGATTTAACTTGCATTACACACTTGCCAACATCAAATTCATTTACTGGTGTGAACTTAAAAGATTGTTGCGTGGTCATATAACAATAGGGGGGTATAGTACTACTTGAGTTATCAACAGCACCAACAAAAAAATTATTGAGAGTTTCAGGATTTATATTGCATTTAGTGGTATCTTTATTGCATGCTCCAAGTTTTTTAATGTTTTCCCAAAGTGTTTTGGTTGGGAGCGATAGTTTTAGTTTTGCCGAGTAATAACGTGATTTGGCTTGTCTAGTAATAAGAACGGACTCATTTCTAGTAGTTCTATAGATATTCCAGTTAGATGAGGTGGGATTTTTTCTCCACATTGTTCGAAGCTTATTCCTTTTTTTTTTAAGACATTTAAAACATTTTGGGAAAATCAAGGACAAGATGTCTTCTTGATATTTATCGAACGCAGGGGGACATGTTTATCAAATAAATATTTTATTGGATCCATAAGTGATCTAAGTTTATCATTAATATTGGGATGAAGCCAGCAATTAAAAGCAATAAAGGGGTGATTGATATATCATTTAACAGAGACGTGTAATCAATAGATTTAAAATCACGATATGAGATTGTATTAGACATAATATTACGAGAAAAGTTGATATTTAACGAACAAAAAATTAAGTCGTGATCAGAACTGAAGTACAATTGGTCAAATAACAACACAGCAGAACAGTCAGAAATAATAAAGTAGTCCAAAAGACTTGGGTTAGTATTGTCAGCAAATCGCGTGGGTAGACTTTCATTCACTATTGATAATCCTAACGACGATATTTTGTCATATAACGTATGTTTTGGAAAGTCGTTCGAGATAATATTGATATTGGAGTCTCCACGCAATAACATTAAATCATAATCTAGAAAACAGTTGGACAATACAGAAAACAATGGATCAACAGGGTGACATTTATTTGGGTTAAAGACACATGACAGAAGCATTTTAGTATTTTGATCAGATATACAGATATTTAAGAACTCAATACCTGAACCAGTCGACTTACTTACAAATTCAGATTTTAAATTATTTTTACAGTAAACTGCAACTCCTCCACCCTTTTTGTCAGATCGATCATTTCGAAACAGCTTAAAATTTTTTATATTGCAGATTGCTTGATTTATGTCATCACATAGCCACGTTTCAGAAATGCATACTATGTCTACCGAAGAGTCTTCAAAGATATATCTTATGTAGTCAAGTTTTGCCATATTTAAACTGCGTGCATTGAAATGCACTACATTAAGGCCCCTGTGCTGCCTACACAAAATCTGAATCATATTTTTTTTGTTTTCACTATCACCATTAGACGAATGACTAGAGCCAAACACAAGGATAAAGAACAGGAGAGAACGTTTTAGGCAAGTTGAAAAATAGACAGATCAAGTAGAAGAGATAGAAATCTTGTAGAAAGCTATTAAGTAGAAATCGACATAAAAAATATATAATTATAACAATATAAATAAACAAAAGCAATCTAAGTTTAAATTCAAGACCCAATACTGTTTGATGAAAAACCTTCGATAATATTTTGCAGTTTTTCGAAACTGCTGATGAGGATGCCATCTGCGTTCTTTTCCATCCTAATGTAGACAGAACCTCCAAATGTATAAGCATTATAAATGCTCTTTTGCCGTTTATAAACAATTGCAGCTTGTAGTAGCTTCCGGCTCTCAGGATCAAGGCTTTCGTGAATGAAGATATTGTTATCACATTCAAAGCCAGCATTTCTTAAATTAACTGCAGATTTATGTTGCCTTCGGTATGACCCAAATGACTTCAAAACGTTATTTCGATCATAGCGAGAGAAGTATTTTATTACAACCAGCGGGTTAGGGTTGTTAGATTTCGATTAAATGCGAAATATATCTTTTATTTGTGGAGGTTGAAACTGTATGAAGTGGCAAATCTGATTATAGGTGCTTTTTAGATTTTCCTCATTTGAAAATGGAAGGCCAAACAGAATAACATCTGAAGAATAATCATAAGTGTTGTTGTTATTAGCGTTACGGCTGCTGTTGTTGTTGTTGTTGTTGCTGCTGCTATTTCTGCAACAAGCTATTTGCTCTGCGAGCACTTCACATTGAGTGGAAAGAGTGGCGACTTAACTCTCTAAGACCAGTATCATCATACTCACAAAATTTGTTATTAAGAGCTGCCACATTAGTTTCTATATTGCCGAGCTTGGTTTTCATTTCGCTGAATAGATCAATCGAATGTTGACGCAGCCGACCTTCAAGTTGATTAAGTTCCTCTTTCATTTTAGCGTTGAGTCTTTCTTCGAAAGCATTCAATTGAGTACAAAGCGCGCTGCTGCTCCCTTGCTTAGTCATTTCTTCGCTTTTGTTTGTGGTACGAGAAACACCTTGCTCGCGCTGTTGACGAGTTATCATAGGTGACGGCGCAATTATGAAGAAAGAGGTGAAAGTGAGACCGCAACACAATCAATATGTGGTGAGAGATTAAATGCAGTAGGTGAATCACTGAGCGCAGATCAAGTGACGAACGCGTAAACGGAGGATTGTGTTTCAGTTTGTTTGTGCTTTTTGAGCTGTGTATGTCTATTTGTAATGTTTTTGTTTGTTTGTTTGCTTTTTCATTTTTTTTTTCTTATATTTAAATGCTTCTGTTTTATTTAATTTGATGAATTTACAGGCTTAGATTGAATAAATAAAAATGGTTAAATATATTATTCGAGTTTATTATTTTGAATAAAGAAAAGCAAAAACACAAGTTTGCCTGATCATTGGTTTTTATAATATTTCAATATTGTTTTTAATTGGTATTGTTGATTTTTTATAGAGCTCAAAACTAAGCAACCACTCACTCGCGTAATGAAAACGATCTGATAAAAAGTGATATTTTTACAATCTAAAATTTGCTCAAAATTTCTACGTTTGGAGAGAGAGGTCCCTAATTTCAACATTTTTATGATATTATTTTTTATATATTATGTTTTTTTAGTCCAAATATTAAAATTTTTTGAGGGAAGCTAAAATCGAAGACACATGTGCCCATATGAACAAATCTGATCTAATAGTATACGAACAACGGTGAAATAAAGTATGATTGGCCTTTATAAGTAGACTGAGGATTTTTATGCAAAAATTATTTTTTCTCAAAATAAGTATTTTAACGGTTCTTGCCTATATATTATTCCTATATGGTAGAGGATTAACTAGTGGTTTCTTTATATGCAAATTAAATGCAAGTTAAATGCAAGTTATATGCAAGTTATATGCAAGTAATATGCAAACAATATGCAAATTATATGCAAAAAACTTTCAACTTGAAAAAGTCTAAAATTTCTCTTTTTTTTGTAATCAAAACAATTTTTAGTTATTTTTTGAATAACTAACAACAGTTGCATTCTTTTTTCCTTTATTCGTGTGTTTTTAAAGAGTGAGTAATCATTTCAATTATCTTTTTTAGAAAATTCCCAGCGGTCAGCAATTGTAGTACCTGATGAAATCTGGTGTGAAATAAGTTCTATTTTGCTTTAAAAATTCGCGAATGATATCATTACTGATTTTAGAGTAAGCATTTCCATTCAAGTTTTCTAATAATTTCCCTGGAATTTTCTAATCTGTGAACATTTTGTTTTGTTTCGATCTCAGACCGGAAGATGCCCCTGAGTTTAGAAGCGAAAGTGCTAATATATAGGCAAGCACCCTTAAAATACTTATTTTGAGAAAAAACCATTTCTGCATAAAAATCCGCAGTCTACTTATAAAGGCCAATCATACTTTATTTCACCGTTGTTCGTATACTATTAGATTAGAGTTGTTCATATTGCCACATGTGTCTTCAATTTTAGCTTCCCTCAAAAAATCTGAATATTTGGACTATATTGTTGAAAGATAATTTTGCCAGTTTTAAGAAAAAAAATTTAAATTTTTTAAATAGAGTTCCTCGCACCTCTACACCGAAATTAGTTACGTAACTGCAAGATATGAAACCACCAACTACTAAAATAGTTCAAAATTATTTTTGGATTAAAATCCAATTAATAACATTGCCAACGGTAGTTCAAACTTAACAATCTGTTAAGAAATGTTTGAGATATAAATTTTAGTCAAAATCAGTTTTCGACGTTTTTGCCGATTTTTTCAATTTTGTGCACCCTGTAACTCCGCTAAAAATCACGCCAAGCCTTTTTCCTCCAAATTAAGTTTTTTATTTCATACAAATCGGAGATGGTCATTCCGTAGTTTTTATTTTTTCGGTACGTTTAAAAAGGAAGTGTTGTATTTATTTCTAGATCCTCTATCAGCACTCGGCGAAGGAAGTTCTCTGAATTGTAACTCTTGCGATGCTAAAATCCTTTTTTTCTTGCAGGAAAAACGCAGCTAATAAGAAACAAAAGTAGTAAATCTATCTACAAAAATATTAAATCTAGCCCAGAGTCATTGGTTAGCTAACTGCAAAATAGTATATCAAACTATAAAATAGTAAGCTGGCTCGTTGCTGTGGGTTGGATTTACTTTTTTGTAGCTAACTTTTGGGTGATCATTGACTTCGGGTCAAATTACCTAATCTTTGATTTTGGTTACCATCGAACGCCCGTCATGGATAAAATTTTATATTTTGTACCTAATTATTTACTTACTTATCATACTTACTTACTGATCATAGGTTAGGTAACTATAAAATAGTAAATCTAGCTACAAAATAGTTACCTAACTACAAACTTGTTGGTTTACTATAAAAATAGTTTCCTTACTATAGCCGTAGGTAATTCCAACTACATTTTGTTCAATTCCAACCCTCGTTTTGGGTTAATTTACTCATGGAATTTTTTTCGTGTAATTAATATTTGAAAAATTTGAATAAATTTATCAAACGTTTTAAAGAATTAGAAAATATGATTTGCTATTATTGGTTTTCTTAACTTTTTTTCTCTAAGTATTTGATTTAAACACATTTTTGTAAAACATTGTTTTTAAGCAAAAATTTCAATAACATAGTTTTAGTTTGGAAAGGCTCAACTCATAAGTATAAAAAATTGAAAGCATTCAAACTTTAAAATACGAATATTGCTTCCATCTAACATTTTAATCCTCATTCTGCTCATACATTATAAAAAAAATAAGATGTATACTTACATCATATATTTTCCGTCAGGCTTTGTTCAACTAAAGTATTCTTAAGGCGCGTAAAGTGCCCACAAAAATCTTACTGTAATCCAGCACTTCCTTTAACTCAAACCTCTGCCTATATCTCATAAATAAAGAGTTTTTCTCCAAAGAGCTGGTTTTTTTTAATGTGTCTAAGCTTAGTTAGCTGAACAAAAAAGGAAAAACAAAGGTTTCATCAACAACGTTTACCGGATGTTGAGCGGGAAATGTACGCAAAGCGAGGTCGCTGATCCATTTCCTGTTAATCTTTTTGCTTTATTTTCTTCTGTTCCTTGCACTTCCACATGGCCAAGCACCCTATTTTACTCATGTTAGTTTTAGCGTCGCTCATAAATTCTTTTTATGTACATATTATTTACTTTGTTTTGTTTTGTTTTGTTTTGTTTACGTAGTTGTAGAAACAATAATCATTTAACGTCTATTACGCAAGAAGACGAATGTCTTCCTTCATTCCCGAATCCTCATGTCAAATAACATTATCGTTGTTATTTTTTTTTCACCAAGACAAATGAGCTTTCAAAGCGCCAAACATTATTTATGCAAAAAGCGCAAATGTATCCATTTTCTAATAGCTACTTCTTTATTTAAAACAAACATTATTCTTTTTATCCTTTAGATGCCTCGGCGTCCTTACTACGTCTGGATGCCTCTTTAACTGCACACGGTTTCAACGGTCTTAACAGTTTCAACTTCAATTGGCATAAGAGTTGGTTTCAACGCACGCAATACACGCACCCACCAATATGGTAAAACAACGCAGAACAAATAAATTGTTGGATTTGAAGTGATTTTACTGGAGCGTATACTTATGTAGGATGGGACTTCAACGGTTGTACCCATCAAGTTTTGCTTTAGAATACGACGAAGCTTGTGTTTATCTTAAGATATATATATACTTGTGTGCCAGGAAGTATGGCGGTAGGAGAAATTGAAATGAGTTACTTTATGCAACTGATTTAAATAAAGGATTTCTGAATGTATTGCCAGTAACTGGGGTTAAAGGCGGGGTGTTAAGTATGGGAGGATCAGCTTATGCGGGATATGATGTCTTATATTCGTTGCCGAGTATCTTCTTTTTAGTATAACTTCTCAAGTGGCTCGTAAAATGAAATGATTCGTGGTTAAGTGTGACAAAAAAAATTAGACAACCCAAATCTGCTTGATCCTATTGGAACGTATTCTCTTTGCCAGTTCACACAGGCGTAGCTAAAATTCCTCAGCTGCCGAAGAATAGTTACCGAATTACAGATATTTATAAAGATATTTATCATAAATTACAAAACATTTGTGCGTTTACCTAATAAATGGCATTTGAACAGCCTTTTTGCTCCTTTAAAATGAAAATCAGCTCAGTCGAAGATCATAAAATTAGCATTAAAATTAGCATTTGCATTAATTTTTTATACTTTTATATAGGAGTAAGTTTTATTAAACTTTTTTTTATATATATTTACTACTAGGTATATTTAAAAATAAAAAAATGTTTAAAGCAGAGTATGAAAATTATTTTTTTTAAATGCACTAAATAGCTTTACTAAATAGTTTTTAATAGCGTAAGGAGGTCGAATTTTGAACAACATTATTAAAATTGTCATAGCCAGTTTCAAGAATACAAAGCTGAAAACAGATTTTTGAAGCTTTACGAAATGAAACTTGCATTTTTAGAAAAGAAAAAAGTAGTTAAAGACAGTGGCGTTCTTAGAGGAGGCGGGGCGACACCATTTTAGGGGTGACACCATTCTGGTTTTTTTTTTAATTTTTAAAGAAATAAAATCGTTGAAATAATTAAATTCTATACAATTTTCTCAAAAGCTCATTCAAAATTTAATTCCTCTTTATTGTTTCTTATCAATGTCTGAAATTATTCGATACGTCACAATATCAAATAAAAAAGTTGAAGTAAATGAAGTATTTTGGGGTTCTTCGTTATGGATTTGAAATCTGCACTTAATCTTAGCCAAGCGATTTTAGAGAAGCTTAAAAATTATCATCCGGTGGGATGTTTTAATAAATAATACTGGAATTTCATTGAAAAGGCTCACAACAACACAATAGAGTGCTCATTATAATGCAATCAAGGAAATTTCCAAAATTATCCAAACGCACACTGACGCAACACAAAAAATGAAAATTCCGAGGCTACGAAGGCACATAAAAGCAGCACAAATTAATTTTAAAAATGCCAAGGAGTGGACCCCCTTAAAAATACTAGCCTTTATTGTCGAGTGGGATTTTTTGAAAACACTGCCAAATATTTCCTCAGCCTTAAAACTGTTCTTAACAATTTGTGTGTCGGTGGCTTCATGCGAAAGAAGTTTTTCTACGCTGAAGTTAATAAAAAATTATTTAAGATCAACTATGAGACTTTTCTTTTATCGATTGAAAACAAATAAGCAAATACAATTGATTTTGACGATGTTATATCTAATTTCTTTGCTTTAAAAGTTAGAAAAGTAAATTTTTAAGATTCTAATTTTTAAAGGTTTCCAAATGTAGTTTTTACTTATTTTTATTACTTGTGTACTTGAGTAAGAGCAATTTTTGTTTTTGTTATCTTGCATAATATGTATTTTTATTAATGTAACAATTTGTAATAAATTTTTGTTCAGTTTAATAAAAACTTTTGATCTCATTGTAATTATTTTTTGAGTGTTTTTTCGGAGGGGTGACACCACTGGTTTCCGCCCCGGGTGTCACTAAGCTGGTTAAAGATTCTTTTATGCAAGAGGAAGTTGAAGATTATTCGCTAGCAGATGCAAAGTTAAATGCTTTCTATATAGCAAGCATAGCTTATGGGCCGAATAAACGACGCAAACTTTTGTTTATATAGAAGACAATATCCAGTTAATATCTTACTATAGATCGGTAGATGCCAATTTTGTGGTAACAGAAGGCATGTTGTCTTTAGTAT
This sequence comes from Dichetophora obliterata, assembly GCA_963920525.1. NCBI lineage: Eukaryota > Metazoa > Arthropoda > Insecta > Diptera > Sciomyzidae > Dichetophora > Dichetophora obliterata. The sequence goes on along the minus strand of OY986438.1, from coordinate 51,430,411 downwards.
CTTTAGTATTAGATTAGATCAGTTCATGGTATACAAACTCAATACCATGAACTGGTGAACGCACGGATTAGCGCTAATACTCGGTGAAGAAATGTGCTATAAGATTGCAGACACAATTTTAAAAAACGAATAACACAGTGCAACACATATTTTCGGGCGTGAACCAAACCAAACTCAAACGATAGTATTTACATCAATAACAAAAGTCCAAATCCCTTTTTGCTCCACTACGTCACAATTTTTTTTTACAGTGGTTTCAAATTTTAAATTTTCGGTCAAAAATTAAATTAAAAAATAGTAAAAATTATATGTAAAACTTAATTCAGGGTGCTTCTTGTCTTCAGAAGCCTAAACTAAAATTTCACGGGGAATATTTTTTTCGAACACTTTAACCCTCTAGCTCCTACCAATATGGGCCATTTTGACCCTTTTTTTGGAAAAGGTCCTAAAATTCAACTTTGGAGGGAGGTCAAGGGTTAAAACCTTCCATAAAAATATTTTCAAGAAAATTTCATTAGGGGTCACCCAAGACTTGTAACCTCTACGAGTTATAGGTTTCACATAAAAAACGAAATGAAAAAACCAATTTTTTTTTATGTTTTGTTATTTTTAATGTTATTTTTATAAAGTGTCCATATCGTTTTCACTGTCATGGCATGAAATATTTTGGAACACTTTAACCCTCTAGCTCCTACCAATATGCATAGTGCAGTATTGGGAAGGTTAATATCTTCGTATATTAATAAATTTGATTTATTATAACGGTACGGCGTAATGGTATTAAGCTATAATAATATATGTAATACTTTATAAGTTATTTTCCAAAATTTTGTTAGTTATATTAAGGTGGCTTAGCTTAGAAATTCAAATAAGTAAGAATTGAGTACTTTGATTAAAACAGTGAAAGTATAAGTGTCGTGGTCTTTTTTTCGAAAAATTTATATTTTCAATGGAGTTCTGCGGAAACTTAAAGAAATTTTGTTATATCTGCGGTCAGTTCACACCATCAGGACGCGGTCGAGGTCGTTCCAGTCAGGAACTGATAATAGCATATGAAAAATACTTTGATCAAACATTTATTCCTGATGTCCCATGGGTGCCACAAACAGTTTGCAAGAGATGCTACAATTACTTGTTGGAATGGTTACATCACAAACGTGGATCGATGCCATTCGGTGTTCCTATGGTTTGGATTGACCCAATTGAACATGATCCCTTGAACTGTTATGCGTGCGTGAATTCTGTGTGGGGATTACAGAAAAAAAATATGTCGAAGTTTGAATATCAAAGTGTTCCCAGCGCTCAAGTTCCATTGCCGCATTCTGAAGAGATTCCTCCAAGACGCCCTAGCCCAAATGAATTTTTAAATAATGAAGCCCTGTCCATTGTAAGTGAAATGGAAGTAGATTCTGTTTATAATCCTGTCCCATCAGAAGTTAGTGCACCTGTTTTGATTACACAGGCAAAATTGGATTTATTAGTAGCCAAACTCCAATTAACACAACGAAAATCGGAGGAACTTGCTTCATTTTTAAATGCGCATAATTTGTTGGCATCAAATGCTAAAGTTAGCGCATATCGCAAGCGTCAAGCGGACCTACAAAAGATGTTTTCAGTTAATGGTGCAAAAACATACTCGTATTGTGATGATGTAAATGCTTTAATGGCTTTAATGAACATTGAACACAAGCCAGAAGAGTGGAGATTATTTATCGACAGTTCCTCAACAAGTCTAAAGGCCGTGCTTCTTCATATATCGAATTTACTGCCTTCCATTCCAATAGCCTATTCCACCGAAACTAAAGAAACATATGACATTTTAAAAACTATTTTGAAGTCAATTGATTACGCAAAGCATAAATGGAAAATTTGCTGCGATTTAAAAGTAGTCACTCTGCTTTGTGGTATGCAAAGCGGATATACAAAAAATATGTGTTTCTTGTGCGACTGGGATACTAGGTTCAAAGGAAACCAGTATAATACTAAAAATTGGTGTATGAGAAGTGAAAGCAGTATTGGAAATCAAAATGTTGTTCGTGAGGCACTTGTCCCGAGGGAAAAAATTTTGCTACCACCATTGCACGTCAAGCTTGGCATCGTTAAAAGCTTTATCAAAACGATAGCTAAAAGCGAAGAAATTATGGCGTTTCTTAAGGAAACATTTCCTCGTCTGAGTCCAGCTAAGCTTAATAATGGTAAATATGCGTTAATCCAAAGTTAAACATTCTTCTTCTAATTCTTTTTCACATCTTCAGGTGTACTTAACGGTACAGATATAAGAAAGCTAATGAAGTCCGAGTCGTTTGATGCAGAGCTAGTCGATGACAAGCTGATTGGATGGAATGCGATAAAAGGGGTTATAAGTGGTCTTCTTGGCAAAACACGCTCTCATACCTATAAAAAGGATGTAACTCAGATGCTAAATGCGTTCGAGAAACTTGGTGTCAATATGTCGTTAAAAATTCATTTTTTACACTTCCATCTGGACTATTTTGAAAGGCAACTCGGTACGGAATCGGATGAGCAAGGGGAACGATTTCATCAGGTATCCTTGCCATTTGAAATGCGGTAATTTAAAATTAAACTTTACTTACAATCAACTCTTTTATACCAGATAAGTATATTTTCATTTTTACAGATATAGAGGAAAGAAAACACCAGATGCAATACTGGCTGAAATTTGTTGGTGGTCCAAAACAACCTATAAAGAAAGTGACAAAAGCGGGATTGAAGATGAATTTCAAGAAATTGATATAGATCTCTCTGAAGTATCTAATATTTCATGCCATGACAGTGAAAACGATATGGACACTATATAAAAATAACATTAAAAATAACAAAACATAAAAAAAAATTGGTTTTCTCATTTCGTTTTTTATGTGAAACCTATAACTCGTAGAGGTTACAAGTCTTGGATGACCCCTAATGAAATTTTCTTGAAAATATTTTTATGGAAGGTTTTAACCCTTGACCTCCCTCCAAAGTTGAATTTTAGGACCTTTTCCAAAAAAAGGGTCAAAATGGCCCATATTGGTAGGAGCTAGAGGGTTAAAGTGTTCGAAAAAAATATTCCCCGTGAAATTTTAGTTTAGGCTTCTGAAGTCAAGAAGCACCCTGAATTAAGTTTTACACATAATTTTTACTATTTTTTAATTTCATTTTTGACCGAAAATTTAAAATTTGAAACCACTGTAAAAAAAAATTGTGACGTAGTGGAGCAAAAAGGGATTTGGACTTTTGTTATTGATGTCAAATACTATCGTTTCAGTTTGGTTTGGTTCACGCCCGAGACAATGACCTTCATTTTGTGTCACTGTGTAATCAATCTCCAGCTGGAATGTAAGGAAAATGGAATAGATCTCATGGAATCTAAGGAGTACCTACAGAGGGAAAAAAGGATTCGGCTACTAGAAGCCGTTGCCAATTTTGCAAAAGCTGAAAACTGCCGCCACGAAGGATAGTGTGAGAAAAAAAAATGAATAGCTTAAGAGCAAGCGACCGCCGGGAACTTAAAAAAACCAAGGAATCTGAGACATCAGGTGCAGGAACTGACAATTTATATGAATCCACCATATGGTGGTTTCCATTGATGCCTTTCCTGCATCATTTAGAGAAGCCGGTCAACAGCATAGCTTCGATGGATGAACGGGATTTAATGACATCACCAGAAATAGCCGAGGTAAGCAATTTTTTGAGATCTGTCGAATTTGATGGAAAACATTTAAAATTAAAAGTTATATAAAAGTTAATATGTATGTTCTTATCTATACTATTATATAAAAGCCTTTGTGTTAAAAATTGGATGTTCCGCAATTACACGAGAACTACTGAACCGATATAGAAAGTAAAGGTACCAGACGATTAGTTATCTTAGCCGAATCGTGGCAGGATAAGTAAGATTTGCCAAACCTACTTTTCACGTCCACTGTTTGCAAAAAATGCTATATTTCAGATGGTTTTAGTCGCATAAAACTTAAATTTGGTAATTTTGTTTGCATAGTTGCTGTCGGAAATTGAACTCAAAATTAGTTTCCACGCTCCCTTTTACCGCCCACAAATCAATGAAAATGCTATATTTCAGACGATTTTGGTCATACAAGACTAAAATTTTGTAATTAAGTTTGTATGGTTACTTTCGGGAGCTGTACTAAAAATGGGCTTGGTGGCTTACGCCATTTTTAAGGGGATAAGCGTGGAGTGAAGCAAAGTGCAGCAGGTATAAATTAAATTAAGCTGAAATTATGACAGTCAATTTGTTTCAAGAACGAAATGGTTAAAGAAGAAAAATAGTTGCCACACCACCTATTACTGCTCACAAATTAATAAAAAAGCAGTACAACTATTTCTCAAAGCATCAAAAACCTCCTAAACCGCAATGAAAATTTGAATATAGTGGTTTCCAGATACGGTATATCTTTTAGTTCTACCTATTTTGATCTACCTTTAACCCTAAAGGCCACTGTGGCACAAATATAAACTTAATGCAAATCTAAACGGCTTGACGGATTTCTTCAACCTTGGTACACATATTGTATGCATCCTAACTTAATTTTAACATACTCTATTTTGACTACGCCCCTTCCACCCTTTTTCAACTAATCTAAATTTTGTTGTTTAAATACGTTTTATTGTAATATATTTTAGCTGATTTAATTTTACCACATTTCTATTATTTTGACATCAAAAACATTAACATACTTTGAAAATTGTAGAAATTTTTAGCGCAAAGCCTTTTTCATAAAACATCGTTACCTACGAACGAGGAAAAAAACGATATAAAAATTAAAGTTTTGACTTTCGATGCAAATATCTCGGCTGTTTATATATATATGTGTTCCGACAAGGAATAACCGCTAAAGTCGAGTTAAGTCAAAGTTGAGTTAATGATGCAGGTGTGTTCTACGCATGTAGTTCCGTACACACTAGAGAACTTCAAGGCTATTTCAATTACTTGAATAGTACTCAAACTAGCTTGAGCTTAATAATTTTGAATCAAGTATAGCTTGTAATTGAATATAAACAAGCCCACGACAGCTTGCGACTTGCAAGAATGCTAGCTTACAAGCGAACGGCACGAAATTTCAAGTAAAGGAAAGCTTGATGACTTCGGCAAAAAGCTTGAAAAGCTTAAAATTGAAGTCAAGTATCCAATTAAAGCAAGTATCCAAAATTAAAGGCAAGTATCCAATTAAAGCAAGTATCCAAGCTTTAGATATTATTATATTTTGAATTTAGAGACAGCTTGTGGACTCCGTGGTTGGAAGTTTTAGGGGTAACTTATTTCGAAGATGATGTCAAACTTTAAAATTTAAGATGGCGGATAGAGTTGCCACCTAGATTTTTTTTATTTTTGCGAATTCTTGTAATTTTGAAATTCTGACAACGGATTTCAATTCGAATATAATGTCACAGTCTTAAAATTTAAGATGGAGGTTAGGGTTGCCACCTAAATTTTTACCACAGTATTGGCACCTAATAAAATGTTTTTTTAAGAGTTTTAAACATAATTTATCATTGTTAAGGGGTCGCTGATTTCGAATCTAAGGTCAGAATTTTAAAATTCAAGATGGTGGATAGGGTTGCCACCTTGATTTTTTCTAGTTTTATGAATTCGGGGCTGGCAAAAAAAATGATACACCAAAAATGGGTCGCTGAATCAAAATCCGTTGTCAGAATTTCCAAATTATAAAATTTTGAAATGGGGCTGCCACCTAATATTATGTCTTTTCAAGAGTTTTAAACGTCATTTATCAGTGTTAAAGGGTCGCTGATTTTGAATCTAAAGTCCGAATTTTAAAATTCAAGATGGTGGATAGGGTTGCTACCTTGATTTTTTGTAGTTTTATGAATTCGGGGCTGGCAAAAAAAATGGTACACCAAAAATGGGTCGCTGAATCCGAATCCGTTGTCAGAATTTCCAAATTATAAAATTTTGAAATGGGGCTGCCACCTAATATTATGGCAATAACAACAGAAAAAAGTTACACGAACTCCGCATAATAGTAAGGAAAAACATAAATCAAGTTCCTGCAATTCAACTCAAAGCTTGATATTTTTCCAAGTAGCTTGATTTTCAATTTACTTGTTACAGATCTCTGGTTCACACTCAAAATAGGGAGATTATAGCGTGATTCCAGCCAAAATTATCACACAAAAAGCAAACTGCCTTTCATACAACTTAAATGGAGATCCAAAACTTTAAAGCAAAATTTCTCGAAACATTGGCCCATTATCCTAGTCAAAATAAAGTCGACTTTAAATTTAATGCAAGCTTTTTGACAACATGTTATATTGAAAAACTGTTACTAAAAATGCTTATACTAAATTTAAAGTCGACTTTATTTTGACAATGATAATGGGCCATTGAAATTACACTGAATTTTTTTTGTTAAAAAGTTCAATAAAAGCACTTAAAAAAAATAATTTAAACTGTACCTTTAGGTTAGTGTATATATTTTTCACTTGCCAAAAATGTGTACTTTCCTATTAAGAAAGTACTTTAATATTAAGAAAATCATAATACTTTGAGGCCCTTTCAATAGCTTGTTAAAAAAATTGTTCTTAAAAATCTTTCTGGTATATTATTTTAGCGTTCACTTTTTGCTGTAAGAACTGCATTTTCGAAAAGTTTATTTTGATGCACAGTAATGTACATACATTTGGCCAGGTTGGTCTCCATATAAAAAAAAGTGTTTGATAAACTCGATCTAAAATATTCCTTGGCTCATTGTAGTAGCCTCCACGAAAGAATTTCACGTTAACCCTTAGGCTAGCTGGAATTTTTTAAAAAAGTTCCTTTTTTGGACAAAAAACCACTTTTTTTGTCAGCAAGTGTTGTGTTTCTATGAATTGTCCTACACGTCAGTTACTGTCAGTAGAAAAAATTTTTAAAAATCTGATCGTTTAGGTGACTTCTTTACGACTTTTTTGGACACATTTCGATACGATTTCGACTTCAATAGCCATAACTACGTAATTTATCCAATTTTGGTCTTTTTAAAAAATTTAAAAAAAAATGTTTGAATTTTTTTATACAGATGGTAATAATTGAAGGCTTATTGCAAAAACATGATATGCCACATAAAAAATATTTTGAAATAATCAACTTCAAAGTTTCAGAAATATATTTTTTTGTATGAAAAAATGGAATTGCACAAGAAACATTTTACAAATGGGTCCGAAATTTTAGAAGGAATAGCTGAAATCTCTTCAGTGAGTGTTGGTAATACATTAAGTTATGTATCGAGTCTAAAAACCAAATTTTTTTTTCATGTGGCTTATCACGTTATTGCAATAAGCTCTTCAATTATTGGAGCTTTATTTTTGTAATTTTTTGTTTTTGACAAATCATAGAAACAAAAACTTGCCCATACAAAAAGTTGTTTTGTGCCTTAAAAAAGACACATTTTTTTAAAAAAGTCCAGACATTATTCATACCGCTTGCTTATCTTTATTTGCTATGTATGTATATAAAACGAAATTATTGTTTGCTAGTTTTTTTATTTGACTTATACATAAATTAAAATTTAATAAATTTTATGCAGAATTTAGTAAAGAAAACGACATTAAATATTCACATAAAAGCTTTCAAAACTGACCATAATTATTATATGAATTTATTTTGCTTAAGAACAGAGTCGAATTGAAATAAATTGAAAATTGATCGCGAATTCCTTTTGCCTTTTCATAGGGATTATTATTCTTGCTTGATTGTAAAGAAGTCAATTTTTCATTTATTATTTCCTTTCCTGTTCGAATTTCACCGCTTTCAATGTTTTCGATCACTTAAATTAATTTTGAAGCATAATTCTTTTTATTTTTTTTATTAAAAAATTATGCAAGTAGCAGCAAGTCAAAGTTATAATTGCTGCCTTGTTCGGTTCCACACGCATTGCTTTTTCAAAAACACCACATCGTGATGAAATAATTCCAAAAGCATTCTCTGAATCTCGTCGAGCTCGACTCAAACGGTAATTGAAAATTTGCTTTTCAACTGTGAAGTTGGTTTAAGAATACGGTTTTAATAAATTTTCCGACATAGGAAAAGCGTCATCAGCAATAAAAAGATAGGGATAGTTAGTATCAGTCCCTGGCAGAGGACAAGCATCAGGTAGAAGTAGTTGTTTTAAACATAACGCCACCATCGGAAACACGACCATTAGCTCCTACGTCACCCTTAATAAATTGGTAGTTTGAGTCAACCGCTACCATTAGCACAATGCCGAAAAATTAGAAAAATATATTAATGCATAAATAATTTTTTTCAGATTGATTTTGATGAAGATGCTGGAAAAAACAAAAGAAAAAAACAACAAAACATGGCGAAATGCTTTCAACTGCCTGGAGCTACTTATCTCAAACGGAGGACACCTTTGATAAAATGACCAAAGCGTGGGCGGATAAGTTACGAAAAATGCCAAAAAAACCAAAGCATAATTGCTGAAAAAATAATAAATGATACCATATTCGAAGGCTAGATGGGGTTTCTTACTATTGAAACAATTACCAAAAGAAACTACACAGGATCCACCAGTCATTCAAATTTTACCATTTTGCCGCCATCACCATCACCAAATTCTAACGCGATTATTTCTTCTCTTCAACATACACCACCTTCACTAATCACTTTTTTGCCGTCATCACCATCACCAAATTCTTACGCGATTATTTCTTCTCTTCAACATACACCACCTTCACCAATCACTATTATGCCGTCATCACCATCACCAAATTCTAATGCGACTGTTTCTTCTCTTCAACATACACCACCTTCACCAAGCACTATTTTGCCGTCATCACCATCACCAAATTCTAACTCAAATTTTTCTTCTCTTCAATATACATTTCATTCACCAAATTCTACATCAACAATAACAGCAAATTCATCTTCAGAAAACACTACATCAACTATACTAGTACCTTCACCATCACCTTCATCAAGGGTGAAGTACGAAAACTTCAAACTGTATCACCAACATCTAATTTATACATCAATAGACAACCAAAACAACAAACATTTTGCCTCATTGCCTCAACTTCACCAAAATCACCAAAGCAAACTATCTGCAAAAGAAATCAACCAAATTCCTTGCAACTCCACAACTCCGTGACATGTCTCAACACTTCCTTATAGAACAGCAGAAAAATGAAGACTTACGATCATACCTCGATAATTTTACTTATGAATGAAATAAATAAAAGATTTTAGCACATGAAATAATCAATTCGTAAGAAAAACTTTATGGCAAGTATATTAAGTCTTAATTCTCAAGTTTTATTTAGAATGTCAGATTTTGTTTAAAAAAAACACGAATTTTAATCCAATAAAATTATTCAGAAATATTTAATACATTTCAACGAATCCATAAGTATGACAAATATTTCTTTTAATTAACCGGTTATTTTTAAGGAAATCTGACATTCTTTACAAAAACAGATTTCGATTTTCTAAGCTTGCCATAAATTAAGTATTGATTATCGCTTGTGCTAAAAGTCCTGCAACACGTTCCTATTACTTTATAACTATTATTATATATGCAATCTCCAAAAAGTATGTTTTTGAGCATTTTTTCGCACTCAATTTTATGTATTTAATTATGTTTTTAATTCTTACCGTTTAAAGGTTATTTTATGTTTAGCTAAGTAATATATGTATATTATTTCAAAAATATTGAAATGAAATTTAATACTTAATGAAATTAGTTCTTTGTTAAATTCTTTAATTTAATCCCTAGAATACAAAAAACGTATAATTCTATGAAATGGTTTTTATTAAGTTTATTGAAGTGAAGTTTATTAAAATGCTATATATTTAATAAAATTCAACATTAACGTTTGCTATTATTAAGAAAAAAAATTGGAACCTTATCACCAAAATTTTAATTGAACATTCGTTTCCTAAATAATTTATTTTTTCTTTCTTAAGTGTTCAACAACTTTTATAGGCCATTAATAGCAACTAAACGGGGAAAATTGGCAATCTTTAGATTTTTTTAAAGTTTAAGTAAATTGTTTTCACGTAACGTATTACATATATTTTAAATAACATAGTTCAACTGAAATGTACATATGTAATACGTTATACAAAAAAAGTAAAAATTTATTATACATAATAGGCACCGAAAGCGTGACCATTACATATAAGTAAATTGAAATGATTTTCACATTAATGTAATCCTTGAGAACCTTAATAAGAGCCAGACAAGTATCCTAAACGATAGAGCTTATAGTTGATACCCCCATAACACCACTATAGCTCAGATCAGTAAAATTCCTCCCAGTGGCCAAGAAGCGTAGAGTAATGGCCAATCGCTCATTTATTTATTTATTTACGGTCTACAGATTTAAATCTTACAGACTGTTACAACTATTACTTAATATACATTTAATTAATAAAAGTAAACTTAATGAAATAATATGAATAATTTTAAACGAAATTCACTAAGACTAAGATTCAAATTGAGAAATGGTGTAAAATTATTACATAAACGTATGCACCGGGCAATAGGTTCATTTAAAGCATAGTTAGTTCTATGAACTCTATCATCGCACATCCGATGATTTCTTAATGTTCTTGTTGGAAGATGGAAAACAAATAGGCTACAAATACTTTGACAATTAATTTTCCCTGATAAAATATTATGATCAAATAAGAAGGCTAAATATGAACGTCTATCACTTAAATACAGTAACCCAAGAAATTTGCGTCTAGCCTCATATGATGGAAGACCATCAGGCCAATACATTTTACTTAGCGCACATTTAGTAAAGTGCTTTTGAATTTTTTCATTCGGCACCGTACCACCAAGAAAACTGACAACTAATTGTAATAATTCGTTGTATTCACGTCTGCTATGAGCTTGTTTTAAGTTATCTAGATAGTCATTTTAAATTGTTCCACGTTCTTCAGCAGTCAATACTATAATAATGTGTTCATCTTCTAAACAACTCTTATAATTTAATTTGTCAATATTAATCCGGTATTTGCTAAAGCGATTAAAAATTAGCACTTCTGGACCGGCTGTAGTAGCCACTCTAATTTCAAACACTTTACGGATCAACAACTCGTAAATATGGTGTCTGCAGTTGCACTTAGGATATGAATATGGTGCGTCAGCAGTTGCACTTAGGATATGAACTGCAGCACCATCAGTGATTTTCCACTTATCCAAAGTTGAAAGCAGTCTTGGTGTAAAAAAGTTTGTTTTACCTCTGGATATACCTGATATACCTGGATATGCATTTCCTTCTGATGTTGATGCTACAACTTCAATATCGTTTTCATCGTCAATGTCAATCAAACCTGTTTTACAACAATAATTCTGATTTCTTAAAAGATAGAATTCTTAATTGTATACCTGTTTGAGTCTGTTGTTCATATAACTCTTTTCGTTCATCTTCTTTTATTCGACGCTGGTTTTCTTGTTCTTTCTGGACTGCCTTTCGCTATTATTTCTGCATGACAATTTTATCCGTTCCTAGCATACAACCTGGTCTTCCTTTTTCTCGTTGCTTTTTTAAGAACTCTTTGTCTTCTTGTATTTTAATTAATTCTGACGCGTTTGCGTGTGCGATATCGAATAAATCATGTTATTTATCTTGAAATTCAGTTTCTTTCCTATTTTGACATTCTGTTTTTCGACCATGATGCTTTGTAATATCTCTCCACTCGTATAATTTTTCCAGCTTCTCAATGCAGTGTTTTTCATGGTGTGTTGGAATTCGTGCTTTTTGCCAAAACGGGCTAACCTCAGCAACAACTAATCTAGAACTTTCTCTTAAATTTAAACCAACTATTCTTAAATTATAAAATAAAACTTTTAGTACTTGTTTTCTTGCTGATAATTTAGCTCCAGTAATTTGGTGGTCAATTACGCCAATTAACATAATGTCATCATCCGATCGAAGTCTTTTGGTTGTCATCGCTTTGGATTTTTAATTTTAAAATTTATTTGTTCAAGTTTTTAAAGGTAATCTTTTGGACAATATTCTTTTAAATTTTTTTTGTTTGAACTTCACGATTTCACTAAATTTGTCGATCTCCACTTGTGAAAGTTGCAATACAAAATGATTTATTTATGCGAATTTTCGTCAGACGTACATAACAACAGCACAGTACTGGGCCGCCACAAAAAAAGAGAGAGTGTGTGTCACATTTGCCAAACGCACACACACACACATTTCAATAAGTACTTAGTAAGCATAGTGATATTCCGAATGAGAGAACAATAGTCACGAATGGCACACAATTGTTGGCGGGGGCACGGCTAAAAATTGTCCAATCAAGCTCAAATTTTTTGTGTATTTTTAGGATCAAATAAAATGGTTTAAGCGCTTGCCGTCATACGAATTCAAAAAAAAAATAAGGACCGGTCTAGCGATCAACTATGGTATTGGAGATTAATGTTAAATTAGTGCAAGTAGATTTACCGGGTAGAAAACCATGTTGGACATTACTAATAGCCTTATAAACGTGCTCATATAACTTATTTTTGATAATTTTATCACAAATTTTAGCAAAAGTCAATTGCTTAACAACGGCTTTATAATTACATTTATCGCTGCGGTCACCAGATTTATATATAGGAACAATTAGACAAGTTTTCCAATAATCTAAAAATCTACCCGAATTAAATCATAAATTATTAAATATGCAATAGGTTTGATTATATTTACAAAACGCTGTTTAAAAAACATTGGAGGAAACCCTCCTTTTTCTTGTTTGAAGCTAGGTTTTAAAGATGAAATAGCTTCTGAAACATCATTTTCAGAAACTACAAAAATATTGACGAAATCAGTGCCATGAGTTTCAAAACTTAAAAAATCCATAACTGCTGGGGTATTATGATATAATTGATTGAAATCATTAGACAAGAAAAACCTTATTAATAGAATTTCAATGTCTGTTTTAATATTATATGGTAATAAATTTTAACATTCCAAAATCCATGTTATATTACCGAGGTTAAAGTCCCCTCTATTTATTACCATATATTTTTAAAATAGAAAACATGTGGAGTTATGACTTCTCTGAAGTTTGTATCTTGCCTCTTTATTAAAGGAGTAATTTGCTTAGGAGGTAATTGTAGTTTTCAGTCATTCTGATATAATTTTTGTAGTCGGCCGGCTCCGAACTTTTAATTGTTTTTAATAAATTGATATGGGAACCCTTTCGCCTTTCTTCAATCCATTTTTTTATCCATTTGGTTCTTTTCTTTTTGTTTTTGCTGCAAAGAGCTAAAATAATGAAAGCACACGCGTTTTATTTATTGTTCATATTGCTGTGTTATCAATATCTACAAAAAAATGATGGCGAAAAACAAGAAAAAATTGCATGCCCGACGAACATGTTTATTCAATTTGAACGCTAGCTTTTTCCAACAGGTTCGAATCGCCATATTGTTCGACGATCAAGTTCGCTAATGTGTAAGCCCATTAGAGCAAAAACTTTACAACACAAAGATAAAAATGTGTATGTTTATGTGTGCGCACCCCTGTTATAAAAGTATAGATATAGATTTATCAGGTTTATTCGAAATTTTAGTTTTCGTCACTATTCTCTTCTGTAAAATTTCGATCAAAAACAACTTTCTTTTCAGTTAAAGCCTCTGTGTACTTTATTTTCCATATCTTAATATCAAGTTTCTTCCGTTGTCTGCAAAGTTATCAATTGCTTAATTTATTAAAAAATCATTAGGGCTATTACGCTTTGTAACGGCCTTGTTACGCTTTGTTTGCAAATGTATGCCCCCCATCAAAGCTCATTTATAAGGTTGTGGCACTTGAGAGCGAGCTCGGTCGAACTGTCAGAATGGATAAAAAGAAATCAAGAAAATAAATGCATTGTCCCGGTTTACACTTGCCAAGAATTGACGGTCAATTTTTACGAATTTCCTTTTAAACTTGACGTTCACTTTTATGCACACCAAGAGTTGACGATCAATTCTTGATATGAAACGACGCCGTTTATGCGCGAATAACGGGACAACGAACAAACACAAAACGAATTGCCTAAGAATTGACGGTACGGTCAATTTTTTTCTTTCCCTTTTGTTACGATTTCCGCACCGCCGAACAAAAGACTTGATCGTCAATTCTTGACAAGTGTAAACCGGGACATAGAACAACGAAAAGCACAGTGACAGTTCAAGCAAAGGCAGGAAAAGAGTGCATTTCTCTCAAGTTAAATAAACTTATAAACGAACCTTGTGCCTAGGGTTGCCAGGTTTTTTTTTAAATCGGGATTTAACAAAAAATAAATAGGGACATAAGAAAAAAAATCGGGAAAAAGATTTATGCATGTCGCTCGTTTTTTTCAATAACGTCACAACTCAAAAAATGCAATATCTTAGTTAAGTACATAGAAATACTTGTCATAGATCAATTTTAATTGTGTGAACGATAACGATATCTTATTTACTTTTCGCGATAGAGGAAAATGTGTCACTAAATAGTTCAGTACCACAGCAGCATTTTTGATGCAAATGTGACATGCATTCTTACGGACACTGCTTCCAGAAGACATTCTATATATCAAACTGTGCTTCTTTTTAGCCTTATAAAGGAGTTCTTTCAAGTGGCATTTTTATAAAATCCTTCTGGAAGACATTCAAATGGCATTTCAATTCAATTAAAGTACTGCTTACAACACCAAAATCCTGTGAAAATCGGGAAAAAGGATATTTTACGTGTATTTTTTTAAACCCCCAAAAACACTAGCACATTTCATTTTCAACACCAAAATCACTAGTCTAGAATGTCGAGAAAAGGGATATTTTCCTAGGGATTTTTTAACCCCCAAACCACAAAAACCATTCCAGTCCATTTAATGACTTCTTAAAGTTCTCCTGAAAAACACCTACTGAATCCTTTGATTGGAGGGCTGAAAGAAATCTTCCATTGAAAAAGTCCTAGAAGCACTTCTAGAGAAAACTAAGGAAAGCATTCCTGCCAATGACATGCATACGCTAAAAGAATGCCTTCTGGTAATGAAAATGGAAGGGATGGAATTCAAGGATGGGCTTTTCCTTCCTCTTTAGCTTCTTTGAAAGCACTTATTTTGCTGGGACGTTGAAAATAAAAAAAAACTTAAAATACGTTTACTGAAAATCGATTTCTTTGTAAAAAGAGAGATATTTAGCTTTAAAAAATATATTTTATTACCCAAGGAAATACAACCACACCAAACAGTGCGTTTTTCAAGTTTTATTGGCAGCACTTGCACTGCCTCTGGCTGCTCTTCAGACTTAATTCAGCAATTCTGTTCAGCAATTTTCTAAGTCAAATGAACACATACAAACTGTTATTGAAGAAGAATATCTGTACAAATTTAGTGATGTAAGAATAAAAACATAGAAAAATTTTTAAAAAGTAATAAAAAAAAAATAAAAAATTAAATTGAGTGTTCGGAAAATCGAGACATTTGGCGTCCCGCTTAAGGTCTTCGCGGGACGCACATTTTTAGGCTGAAAATCGGGACAACCCGCGTGGAAATCGTAACCTGGCAGCCCTACTTGTGCCCTACCAAATATTTGCCATCAACTGTGAGCACACTTTTTAGAACACTATTGCAAACAAAACTCACAGCTGTTTTGGAGGAAAAAAAACCAACACGAACAATATTTGTGGTGTTTTTTATTATTATTTATAAAAGTGTGTTATTTATCAAAGTGAGTTCCATTTCAGAGTCTGTTAGTTTCGTTTTATTAGCGGCGTTTGCAATGCGATCTTAGTGTTGCAAATTTGACACAGTCGGGCAAATGAAAATCTGTACATTATGTTGTTGTTTTGAAAATATTTGCCATCATATTAGGCAAATGCCATGCTATTTGCCCGTAATCAGGAATAGGCCTGTTCTTTTAGTCTCACGTTCGATCACAAAAGCAGCGCAAAATATTTGCAATATTTAGGTAAAGTATCAGCTGAGCATCTGCAACAGAGCTGCCAATGAGCACCAGTGTTGTAGTATTGCTGCAATTATTGAGTGTTTCCCAGAGCCCAAATATCTGCATGTGAATATGATAAATAATTACCCTTTTATATAAAATAGCTGAAACCCGGCGCGTTGCTGCCACTCTCCCTATTCAAACGCCCATAAAATGTTATCAGTTAAACAGCATGTCTAAATTGAGGTCAAATACTGAATTCCGAGACTGTGCGACCTATATCCACAAAGCTATTCGATATAACAATTTTGGGTTGTATAGGAAGTGCCACGCCCTCTTGATCACCCCTCATAGAATGTAATCAATTAAACTGCATGTGTACATGGAGGTCGAATACCGAATACCAAAACTGTGCGACATATAACTCCAAATATATTCGATAACACAAATTTGGGTTGTATGGGAGGTGCCACTCCCCTTTTCCCTACGCCTATAAAATTTTACCAATGAAACTGCATGTGTAAATTGAGGTCGAATACTGAATTCCGAGGCTGAGTTACCTATAACTCCAAAGCTATTCGATATCGCAAATTTGGGTTAAGTTGGAGGTGCCACGCCCCCCGATAAACTCTAAAATTTTATCAGTAAATCTACATGCGTAAATTTTGGTCAAATACTGAATTCCGATGCTGTGCGACCTATAACTCCAAAGCTATTTGATAGCACAAAGTTGGCTTGTATGGGAAGTGTCACTCACCTTTTCCCTACGCCCATAAAATGTAAGAAATGAAAGTGCATGTATAAATTTAGGTCAAATACCGATTTCTTACGCTGTCAACCTATAACTTCAAAGCAATTCGATATTGCAAATTTGGGATGTAAGGGAGATGTCAGGCCTCCCTGTCCAACGCCCATGAAAAAAATCATTGAAACTGCATGTGTAAATTGAGTTCAAAAACTGAATTCCAAAGCTGAATTCCTATAAATTCAAAGCTATTCGATATCACCAATTTGGGTTGTATGAGAGGTGCCCCTCCCCCTTGTCCAACTCCCATAAAATTTCATCACTGAAACGGTACGTCTAAATTGTGGTCGAATACCGAATTTCTAAGCTGTGCAACCCATAACGCTATTCGATAACACAAATTGTTTTTATATTAATGGGAGGTAAAAGAAGGTGTGGCATTTCTTCTTAAACCATCTCGTACTCAAAGCAAAGCCACTTACAAAATTTGAGCTCAATCGGACCAATAGTTTCGGAGTATTGTGATATTTCCAAAAGTAGGCGTAGATGAAGTGTGACAACGCCCGTTTTTATTAAAGTTAGTGACAGTCATCATAAGAACTTATTTACCAAATTTTAATTTAATACGACCAAAACCTTCTTAAATATAGCATTTTTATTGATTTGTGGGCGATAAAAGGGGTACGGAATTACTTTTTTCCTAAACCTTTGCGTAGCAGTTACGAACAAACCAGTAGAAGGAAGTATCCTATTTGGTCTAGTCGTTTTCAAGTTTTAAGCATCCGAACAAATCACGATTCATTTTTATATGTACAGATATTGATTTGTGAGCGGTAAAACTGGGCGTGAAAACATTTATGTATCGTGACTGCCTCTTGGAGCACCTACACAGCAAGTTTCAGTATAAAAATGTGTAAAACTCCGGAATTGCCATGATTTCGAAAAAGTGGGCGTATATATATTGCGACGAAAAAGTGATTTTTGTACAGTTACTGACAGTTACCATCTGAACAAAATGATAATATATTAGTTTTTACGATCGAAACCGTCTGATATATATCCCTTATTTGGTTTGTGGTCGATAGCGCAAATTTGGCTTGTATGGGAGGAACCACGCCCCCTCGTTCAAACGTTACCAAACCTCACAGGAACAATCTATCTCCTCGGCAAACGTTGTTCTGCCACAGACCGCCTTTCTGCCATACACGAAAATGTCAATAAATGTCAAATATATTCACCATTTTCAGTATAGCTGCCAAAAGTAGCCATGTGCACTAAATAACAACATTTTAGTCTAATACGATCAAAACCGTGCGAAATATAGCATTTTTGTTGTTTTGCAAGCGGTAAAAAGGGGTGCGGTAAAATATTTTCCTTGAGCCAACTCGTAATCGAAACAAATCGACTGCCCAAATTTCAGCTCAATTTAGGTTAAGCCTGGCGCACTTTACTTCACTGGACGCTAACTCCCCGAAAAGTGAGTTTAACTAAAGTAGGGCAGGCCTATTTTTAGTGCACTTGCCGAGAGTAACCATATGAACTGAATTACAAAATTTTTGTCTAATACGACCTAAACCGTTGAAATAAAACGTTTCCATTGGTTTGTGGGCGGTAAAAGGGGGGCGTGGAGACCAATTTTTAGTACAGTTGCTAACAGTAACCGTACAAACTAAGCCAACATTTTAGCTCAATCGACCCAGTAGTCAATTTTGATGGTTTCTTAAAAAGTGGGTGTGGCTATATAGCGATGACGCCCTTTTTTAGTACAATTGCCGAAAGTAACCATACAAACTTAAGTATTATATGTTAGTCTCATACGGCCAAAACTGCATGAAATATAGCATTTTCACTGATTTGTGGGCGCAAAAGGGGGCGTGGAAACCAATTTTTCGTACAGTTACTGTCAGTAGCTTCACAAACCAAAGTACCAAATTTAAGTCTTATACGACCAAAACCGTCTGAAATAAACCATTTTCATTTATTTGTGGGCGGTAAAAGGAGGCGTGGAAACCCATTTTTAGGACAGTTGTCGACAGTAACCGTACATACTAAATTACAAAATTTTAGCCATATACGACCCAAACCGACTGAAATATAACATTTTTATTGATTTGGGGGCGGTAAAAGGGGGGTGTGGCAAATTTTTTTCCTCAACCATCTCGTACCTGAAACAAATCGACTGCCAAAATTTCAGGTCAATCGGTTCAGTAGTTTTGGAGTCTATAGACATCACATAGCCAGACACACATCGTTTTGCTTTATATATATATAGATATTGATTTGTGGGCGTTAAAAGTGGGCGTGAAAACATTTATAAATTGTGTTCGTCTCTTGGAGCACCTAAACAGCAAGTTTCACTGTAAAAATTTGCAGAACTCCGGAATTGCCATGATTTCGAAAAAGTGGGCGTATTTATATAAAAACCACGCCCATTTTTCGTACAGTTACCGACAGTAACCATCTGAACAAAATCACCAAATCTTAGTTTTTTACGATTGAAACCGTGAGATATTTTTCTTTTTTTTTGTTTGTGATCGATGGAGCAAATTTGGCTTGTATGGGAGGTACCACGCCCCCTTCTCCAATCGTTACGAAACCTCACAGGAACACTCTCAAGATGTGGCTTTATTTTCCCTGAAAATTTCATAAAGATCGGATCAGCGGTTTTGGAGTCTATACGTGATATATCCACATACCCACCCACATACCCACATACCCACATACATACATCCATTTTTATATATATAGATAGATAGATTGACTGCAATAAATACCAATTTTGCTTACCTTTCTTCTTTCATAACTTTCGCGCAGTACAAATATTCATTTTTCTGGGTTCTTTTCTACTAACTAGAACGTTTGACTTTTGCAAAAGTTGCAAGATTTTTGTATCGAACGTGATACTTTAATATGTTGAGCAATATTGCTGCAGTTATTGAGACTCGAACAAGCCCACTTTTATATTGGTAGGGGAAAAAAATTAATTCCAGGATTTCGACGATGCCTGGTTAAAAACTAATAAAAAGTTGATCATCAAATTTTCCGTTATAAAAAAGTACGTAGGTACTAATTAAAATTTTTTTAAAGAGGAGAGAATTTGCTATAGCTCGGTTGTTGCTTCAAGAACCTAACACATATACAAGACGAGAAAGTATTTTAGATGTAAAAATCGGCTAATAACTTGAAATATGGAGTTAACTTGAATACGTATAACTTAAAAGCATACGAAACAGCAGAATTAAAAAAATCACATTTAGAACTTAAAACAGAATTTCGACAAATAAACAACCAACCATTTATGCCAACTGTTTCTTTGTTCAAATCGTAATTTGAACCGCAGAGCAATGCGTACCCTTAAATGCTTGTTTTCAGCATCACACACAGCCACAAAGCTACGTTAAGTACCGAATTTTCTACAACACGCCATCATAAGTATGGATATATCCACCTTCTTTGTAAAATAAACACTGTTATTTTATAATTGAAAAATGCACCTTATGGTAAATGAATAACACACAAACTATTTTTAATGTTTTAAATTCTAATGATATAATTACGAAACGTGTTTGCATAGATTCAACGAAACCATCTAAAAGCACTCTGGTGGTTTAATAAAAGATATGCGAATGCATTCTGCTAATTAAGAGAGCAAAGAGTTTTATACTATACTGAATAAAAGCAAAAAAAAAAACCAAAAAATCCTTTTTGCTAGAACAACATTTACCGCAGAAACTAAAACTGAACGAACGAACGAGATACTCATATGCGAAAATAAAAATTACCAAATTAAGTACAAAGCAGCACAGCGGAATTGCAAACGCGCTGATGGCGTTATCCTTGGAACACATACCAGTGCGAATGCGTATTATTCTAAACCATAACATCATAACCAAGACATAGAAATTCGCGCAAAAGGATTTCTCATTCACTTGTGCAACAACCTGTGCACCGAAAATAGACACATAAATGACACAAAAGTAGCTAACACAGCCACCTTGGTTCCGCTAACAATACACCTGTGGGAAGTGTTCCAAGGTGGATAGCTTTGGGTTGCTTGGCAAAGGATGCTGCCACATTTCGAGCATAATTTGCTCAAAGGCAGCGAATCATGGCATATCCAGCATGTGCAGCATGCTGGTGGCAGAGGTACAAAAAAAGCGAAACAGGCGTTGAAATGTGGCCAAGGATATGTTGGCGTCCTTACTTTGTGTAGCTTTGCTTCATTGCCTTGTGTTGTGGTACACAAATAAAATACGACAAGTTTCACCAGGTGCTGAGCTCATAATTGCTTAATGTTGACGCAAATAGAGTGGAAAGTAAGAGGAATTTATACAAAGCTAAAACTAAACAAGCCACGCAACACTTAGAATGTGCGAACTATTAATAAAACGAGAGCTGGTGTGGTTAAAACAAGCCTTTAAGCTTGTTAAAATTTATATATAGATAAGCATGTTTTAAGATCTTCATACACATCTTTTCGTTAGACTTTAAGTGTGTTAAATACTTTGATGGTATGACATCATAACAAAAATTAATGTGATCTTTAAAAACTGTTTAAAAAGTTATTCTCTTATAAACTCACCCAAATAGGTCTGTTTCCGTACTACTCGTAACTTCAAGTAATTGTAATAGAATAGAGAGTGACATTGTGCACGCTCTTTTTCTCTCGCGAACTTCAGAAATTTGATAACGGAAATTGAAGAACGGAAACAGAACTAATATGTCGCAAATGAGTACATATTAAGTCTTTTTCCCTATAGGATTTGGCATCTTTTTTAGGGAGTCTCGCCAAAATAGCGCCAAAACAATTTGAAACCGCCATTTTTTCGTCATTTCACCAAATAAAAATTCTTTCTCATATCGGAAAGTTGACTTCTCAAACGGGAATTTTGCATTTTCATTACAGGAAATAATTGCTCACAGGAGAATGTGCTGCTAAACACTGCAATAGTGCCTGCTGAAAACAAGCGTATATTATTAAATTTTGAACATTTCAGGGAACGTTATCTTAAGTTGGTTTTCCAATGCAGTTTCTTTCTCAGTATATTTTGAAATGCTGAAATTTAGAGAGCGTTTTGAGGCAATCAAAAAAATTAAACTTATATTCTTCAAGTTGTCGATTCCAAAAAAACAAATTTTTGACTCAACGCTTTAATTGCGTCGTTCGTTTTATAAATTAATCTTTTTTTCATATTAAGGCATAGTGTTTTTTTTTTTATAAAAGATCAAAGAACCAAGGCATGCGCCTTATACAAACAAGGTTTGGTCTTTGACCTGAAAGGAAAGGGATAGATTATTTGAGGAATTGATTGGAACCATACGTGAATTATTGATTAGGCGAAATAACCGTGAAAGACAATTTGAATTGCTTTTAACCGAGGCTAGTGTTATGCCTTAACCTCTGCAAGCATTTCCAGCCCTAAGATGCTCGTCCTTTTATTCCACATTTTCCACAATTTAGTTGTGGATTTTTAGTTTTCCATAATTCTTAAATGAAGGAAAGAACAAAGAAAGTGAAAAGAACCATGCCCGAACCCGGATTCTAACCAGGGACCTCTGGGTTGATAGTCTAGCGCACTCTCCACTAGACTATAAAGGCCGACGAATTTAAAGATTTTTCTATTGTAACAATATTAAATCGTAGTATTATAAATAATAGTATAATATTATGCTTGATAGAAGTATTATTAATATGTTGAATTTAAAATATATCGTTTGTATTCACAAAAAAACCTTAATATGAGAGTCTGCATTGTGAAAATTATTGGCGTTTTCGTTTCTCGAAAAAATGCAAAATTTTTTTGCCCTTTTTGAAGATTCTGTCTTCTTGAGAATATAAATAGTGCCTTTTGAAATTGACCTCAAAAGAAGAAAAAATTCAGATTTCTCAAAGATGACGGAAAGAGGGCGGAAAAAATGCAATATTTTTTCGAGAAACGAAAACGCCATATAATTGCGCTCAGAGCCGCCCAAAATCAATGCTGCATCCTCAGCGATATAAAAAAACTGTGCGTTTTATAACTTTATCGTACATATTTTGCAATTAATTCACTATTCAGAGACTATATCAAGTATGTATTTTGTAATTAAAATCAACATATTTTAATTATCTTTTGACTTTTAAAATTTTGAGAAAAAAATTTTTTTTGTTTGTTATTATTTTACGCAAAACTATGGTTTGCCTGATATTTTACAATGTGAGAGGTTCTAAAGGTACCTGAGAAAAAAATTTTAAACAATTTGGTAAATATTCGTCACATACCTGATATTTGGCATATATTTTGTCTTTGAATGTTAAGTATTTAAGTATGTAGGTATAACCCAAAGTTTAGACAAAAACAAGCAAAAAAATTTGTGAAAAATTGCGCTGTAAGACGAAAATATATGTTTATGCAACATCGCTTTTTATAGCTACTTTTCTCAAATAACAAAATCCCTTTTAAGGAACAACTGTCTTAATATGCAGAATGTGCATCATTGTTCTTTCATAACAGCATGATATCTTGCAACGCTCCTCTTTCCGATCCTATTTCCGCTTCACCTCCGAATCAGCAGACGAAAAAGTGTCTGCCTGCCATTTGTCCACGCACGGGCAAGAATTGTGCATGGCCCTAAAGTAGAGGATCGAAAAAGCACGTTAAGTAGAAATTAAAGTGTTCAACAATACATTGAAATTTGACAGGATGTGGCATAAAGACAAGAACTATTAACCAAAAACTGCTACTAACCAAATAAAAAAAAACAAATTAGAAAGAGCCTTGGTTGGGAACGCAGAATTTAGACCGGGATTAAAGCAACATTATTCACGCTATTGTAGAAACTATTCGCTGATGCTTGAGAGACAACGTTAACTTGAGAAATGATTTTCTTTGGTGACAGATGATTTCGCTTTTACTTAAACGCCCCTCGAACATGGAATACAGGCCAAATTTTATAACAAAAACTGTAAAATAAGCGGCGCTAGTGTTATGGTCTAGGTGTATTTTCACTACTACGTCATTGGTCCAATTTATTGAATTAAAACTGTATTGGATCAGCACGTCTATATCAGTATCATGCAGGTTGTCATGAACACGTATGCTGGTTATGAAATGCCGATTATTTGGATGCTGCAACAAGACAACGGTTCCAAGCATAACAGCAAAAAAGCCAAAAAGTGGTTTCAAGATAATCACGTCAAAGTGATGGAATGGACTCCACAGTCACCAAATTTGAATCCAATGAAAAATTTGTGAGCTGACGTTAAGAAATTAGTGCCAGATTGTCAGCCCAAGAACAATGCTGACTTGTGGCTTGCGATTGAACGTTCCTGAAAGTCGACCTCTCTAGAAAGATGTCAGGAACTGGTAGACTCGACTGGTAGCCGATAAAGATAAATAATTTAAAAACTGCTCACAGTTTCTCATTCAATTTTTTTTATTGTGATATCTACTTGGTGTTATTTATTTGACTGTCTAATATTGACACTTATTCGTATGAGCATTTTTATGTCTTACAATTGGAAAAACATATTCTTGAAGTGATTTCTTTTATTGGAGAGCGTCTGGAATATTGCACTTTATTTTTTAAAAATTTATTTCTATTAGTTACCGTAGTTCCCGAGAATTTCCGTCAAAAAATATTCCGAAGACCTTGATTCTATTATTTTGACCGCACTTGTACATCAGTATCGAATACAAAAAATATGATTTAATACATTTTATTATAAAACATTAAGTATCATATGAGGAGTGTCTGTTTCCACAGCCAATATATGATGTAAACATGGATAAAAAGATTAAATGGTTTTAAAGTTACATAGATTTGAAATTTAAAAATAGTGCGCAGTCAATGAAGAAATAGGCTTTTTTGATAGTATTTTTAACTAAATACGTAACTGTCCTATAACGGGCTCAATACGTTCACATTCTTCGTCGGTTTTACATTGTAGTGATAAGGATTCATTGAGGTCTTCCATTCCTTGAAAGTTCCGTAGCTTAAATACAGGGTCCGCCAAATAACTTTTTTTTTTAAATTCTATATCTAAAAACTACTGAATATTTTGTCAAATTTCTTTTTTGTCGTAGAATTACGTCTTACAGCGAGGTTTGTATGGGGGTCATTTTCACGAATTTTTTCAAAGTGATATTTGACACTTTGGGGTATTTAGCTTTTAATATTCATCGTGCAAAGAAAAAAAAATGCCAAAATATCAGTTTTAGTGGGAATAAAACGAATATTTAATAAAAAAGCAAAATCTAAGAAGATGAAAAATTCATATATTCGTATGAGAAATGTACAAGCTGCTTAGCTACAGTAGCTGCTTATGCTGTTTTTAAGGCTGTTGTTGTTGTTGTTGTTGTTGTTATTGTTGTTGTTGTTGTTGTGTGTGTTCGTTTGGTTCATAATCATGTCGTTCCTTGTTGTGCTGCTTTTGTTCTTGTTGTTGTTGTTTTTAGTAATAAATATATATGTAAAATATACATATCTGTGGACTTTTGACAAAATAACTTAAGTCGATCTGAATTTTATAAACAAAACAGCTTAAGTCTATATGAGTTTCATACCAACTTAAAGGTTTTTGTCTATGAATTTCAGATAAACTAAATTGTTTTGTCAAAAGTCCACAGATATATAAATCCACATCAGTTGCTTAAATTTTATTTCGTTTCCCAGATAACCAATCGGTTCGGTTGAAAATGGTGTGCACTTCTAAAAGCACTTGAAGCGGACCGTTTCGTTGTCAGCAAACTATGCATTGTAGGTTTCATATAAGCGTACCATTTATTAAGTTTTATATTAATGTTGATTTTCTATTATTTAAATGCAAATTATAAATGTTTGATAGTTAAAATTTGATTTTAAATACAAATTTTAGTTGTTTGATACTTTAAAATCTTATTGAGTTTATTGAGCTTAAGGTCAGGTTAGAACAATAAATTGCTCTAACGAATTTTTTCCAAAGAAACAATAACTAGCTGATTAATTAGTTAGCTTATGGATTAACTAGTTAGAGCCACTAACTGTTCTAATCTGACCTAAAGCTCAATAAACGATTTTAAACTATCAAACAATTAGAATTTGTAGTTAAATCATAGAAAATAAACATAATAAATAATAAGGTCATATAGAAAACTTTAAATTGTATATTAATTTTATTTGTTGTTAAACAATTGTAACCTTTTCTTAAAATGGTTTTTATTAAGTTGCAATATTAAACGGCAACTCAACTGCACCGCCTTGATTTCAATACAAAATTCTATGCAACTTTCAGAGTTTTTTGGCGAACGGGTGAAAAAGAGAGGGGAAAAAGACAAGAACAAACGATGCATAAAGCGAATATGACATAAATTTCAATTCGATTCTTGATAAATATAAAAAAGGACTTTACAATTATATAGATAACGGTTTTAAGGTACAAACACATGGCGTTTTCATACCAGCAAATCAGACGCTGCCGTTTTAAGTATCGTTAAGCTGAAACAGTGACATTCATGGCTT
Organism: Dichetophora obliterata; assembly: GCA_963920525.1. Classification (NCBI taxonomy): domain Eukaryota; kingdom Metazoa; phylum Arthropoda; class Insecta; order Diptera; family Sciomyzidae; genus Dichetophora; species Dichetophora obliterata. The sequence goes on along the minus strand of OY986438.1, from coordinate 51,404,302 downwards.
GTTGGGTTGTAATACAATAGAGAATACAGATGCATGTAGCTAGAGAGCCAGTATGTGGCTACAAAAAAATGTACTACTATTAGCCAAGGTGGCCAGTTAAAATTTAAAACAATTCCGACAAAAAGTTCCCTTTTTAACAGTAACATAAATTAAATACAACAAAAATTACCATGGTAAAGATAAAACAAAAAGTTTCTACCGCAATAAAACAGTATAAAAACAAATCCTACGATCATTAAAAATTACCACAAAAATACCACGCGTTTTAAAAATACCACCACAAATTCCATATGCATTGAAAATTGCCACAAAAATCTCATTCGCATTCCAGAATAAGTCCCATATGCACAAATAATTTAAAAAACATTTAGAAATACCACAAAGAAATTTTGCTTACTAAAAAAGAAAAAAAAAATTTAAGAAGAATATTACCAAACTCCCATGGAATTTCAAAAAATACCCCACTGAACTCCCACGCCAATTAAAAAATACCACGCTGAATTAAAAAATTTAATAGGAATTCCCAAAAACAAAAATTCCTAAGGGCAATGAAAAATTACCACGAATGGGATTTTTCCAACATTACTGGCAATGTTGCTACTAGCTGCTGATATTGTTGTTTTGGTTCTGCATGCGCTCAAAGGGCCGTTCTTCACTCGGCAATTCTATGAGCAATAATTGCTTTCACCACAAGTAGTTTGTTGATTACTCGGGCTTAAAGAGGACTTTCGTAAACCTCCTCATGCGGGCGAATAATCGACAAACTGCTTGCGGCAAAGGCAATTATTGCCGAATGAAAAGCGGGACCAAGAGATCTTGCTACCAGAGCAAGAGAATTATTGCTCTCAGAGCAATAATTGCTTTCGCCGCAAGCTCGAGAATTTTCGTGTGTGACGAGTGAAAAGCGGGACATAGTAAGCATAGTTATGTTTTTTTTCTGTGGACGATTCGGTTCATCCCCTTAAACGCTGCTCAACCGCAGTGATCTTGTTCTTTTTTGTGCGTCGTTGTTTAAGATTTGCTTGGTAATTGTTGTTGGTTCAGTTAGCTGAAATTTTTTTAGATGTTCTTAATTTTTACTCGACATGAACAGCTGATTTTGACAACTAGCTGGCTTTTCTCTACTTTCTACTTCATTCCTCTCCGAGTCGGCCCTACCTGGTTATTCTGCCATGAGCTGGAGTACGAATAGAACGAATGTTTATTTTCAGCAAGATAAATCCAATAGAGAATACAGATGCATGTAGCTACAGAGGCAGTATGTATGTATACTAACGCGCATGCGTTACTAAGCATTTAAAAACTCCATTTAGTTTTTAAGTACCATAATAAATTCGAATAATTTATATTATGCATTTTATTTTTTCCATACTAAAAATTTATTTTGTTTACTAAAATTATAATTTAAATTACTTTTAAAATATACATATGTGTATATGCACTTTACTGCAGGAAAAATAAATAATTCAAATTTACCCATATTTATTTCCATTAAATAAACATAACTTTGAATTACATTTAGTTTTAACCAACAAAACAACTGAACAAGAACAACAAATTCATCACCAAAAATATCAAACGAAAACTTTTTATAAAACAAAACAAATTTTTACATGAATTTAATTGTGAGTTTGTTTTTAAATAATTTTTGTTAAAAAGATGAAACGCTTTAAAATAGTTTTGAAAAATATTAATAAAACAAACCAGAATTTTTCTCTATTACTGTATAAAAAGGAATTCTACGTCTATACTTACAATACTATCGAAACTGTGTCTTTTTTATTTGAAAAGACAATCCTACCGGTTAATAATGGAAAATAATTTCATTCAAATGGCTGTCTCGGCTGGCCATGCAGTAGCCTACACGATCGGTCCAATTTTCAAGTACATTATCGATTGTGTGCAGCTGTATTTCACCAATGGCTTCACGAATATTGTCCTTTAAAGCGTCAACTGTCAATTAGACGATTAAATAACTGGATGTAAGCTGCCCTCCAATCGATAAGTTCTAGCTACTCTGTTCTGCAATTTTCGTACTGTGAAGTTAAATGTGAGAGACTCTGCCACAACTACTGTTGACGAGGTTTTAGTTTGTTGGACAAAAGCTCGAATTCCTACAAAACAGAAGAAAAATGTCATAGTAAAGCTGGAAAAACTGTTGAAACAAAGCTGGAGTTTCTGTTGAAACAAGGACAGAAAGGAAGAATAGGCTCCAAGCTCGGAGTTGACCTGAAGTTGGCGCAAGCTGAAGAAAAACTACTACAGAAACAACGAAAGGTCTTGCACAAACAACTTGAAGCGGGAAATTTCGGTAAGCATTTAAAAAAAATATTTTCCTTGTAGCCAAACTTTATAAGATCAAGATCACTAGCTGAAATTTCCACCAAAATTTACTTTATACTTATTGTCTCATCTCATTGTTCACAGAGACGGTGGAGCTCACGAACGATGAGACAACAGAAGAGTCAGAAGGACGTGAAACGCCGTATGAAGAGCTCGAGATGAACGTAGAATCTGTAAGGTGCCCGATAGGAACGCTCCTCGTATCATTTTGGCTACAGTAGAAGCTCTCGGAGAGGATCCCAAATAATATAAGATCTCCAGAAGCGTTATCCGTGAACAGCGGAGAATAAACCGTGAAAAATACACGGAACAAATTCAAGACAGACTTAAGATACCCCTAAACGAGGCTGTTTGCGTGCACTGGGATGGAAAACTACTGCCAGGTATCCTCAAAACAGAGCAGAAAGAAAGGGTTGATGTTCTGGTATCACATGGCACTAAAGAACAACTCCTGGGCGTTCCTGAAACTGGCAGTAGCTCAGGGGAGGAACAAGCCCTAGTAGTGTACGAATGTCTAGAGGAATGGGGTCTCGCCAGCTCGGTCGTGGCTATGTGCTTCGATATAACAGCATCAAATACTGGGAGACTCAATCTCCCGTATAAGAGCGTGCAATCTCATGGAGCAGATGTTAGGTCGAGAGCTCCTGTACCTAGCGTGGCGACACCACGTTTTAGAAGTCTTGTTGAAAGAGGTTTTTGACTGCAAGTTTGGAAGCACATCGGGACCTCAACCAGACATATTCAAGAGATTTAAAAAAGAATGGTCGGCGATTGATGAATCCAAGTTCGATGTCGGCGAGAATGTTTTGAAACTACTGCCAAAAGAAGAAGTAGAGAATATCAAAGAAGAACTGCAAAGAAAACTAATGGAATGCCAGCCAAGAGACGATTACAAAGAGCTGTTACAGTTGGCATTGATATATCTTGGCCATCTGGACGGAAAAGATGTGCGCTTCAGGTCTCCAGGTACAGTACACCATGCCCGGTGGATGGCAAAAGCTATTTACTGTCTGAAAATACAGCCAGTTTAAGCTGACTTCCCAAGAACAAGAGGCCCTAGAAACACTTTGTGTTTTCATCGTTCGAGTCCACTGTGAAGCCAGGTTTAACGTCCCCACAGCGTGTTTAGCACCAAAACAAGACCTAGACCTCATTGAAAATCTATTGAAACACGAAAGCATTGACAAAAAATATCAGAAGAAGGTATTAACAAAACGATAAATCACCTGAGGTATCTTAGTCCTGAACTTGTTGCCCTGGCATTGTTTGACCCGACAGTGCAAAACACCGTAAAGAGCCAAATGAAAAAAAAAATCTGGAAAATGCTTTACTGACTTCGCGCGTATTATGGCCAATGTCATCAGCATTGCACTCTTGTAGAATATTGTGCCACTACGTCTCAGATCAGCAGCTCGGATGATCTTTTCCATCATTAGGTTGAAAAAGTCGCACGATAAGGAATCACCTTGTCTGAAACCTCGTTTGGTAACAAATGATGGGGAGAGGTCCTTCCCGATTTTAGTTGCGCTGCTGGTGTTGCTCAGTGTCATCCTGCAAAGTCGTATTAGTTTTGCAGGAATACCAAATTCAGACATGGTGGAGTACAGGTGCTTCCTTATTGGGCTGTCGAAGGCGGCTTTGTAGTCGACAAAAAGATGGTGGGTGTCGACTTGTTTTTCTTGAGTCTTCTCCAAGATTTGTCGTAGCGTGAAAATCTGGTCGATGGTGGACTTTCCAGGTCTGAAGCCACACTGATAAGGTCCGATCAGTTTGTTTACAATGGGCTTCAATCTTTCACATAAAACGCTCGACAGGACCTTATATGCGATATTAAGAAGGCTTATCAGACGGTAATAAGCACAGATAGTGAGATCGCCTTTCTTGTGGATTGGGCAGAGCACACTAAGATTCCAATCGTTCTTAAACAGCTCAGCAGGTAAGCTATCAGCTCCCGCGGCTTAGTTATTTTTAAGCCGAGCTATAACTGTCAGAACTTCATCATAGTCAGGCAGCGGAACCTCAACTCTGTCATCCGAAATTGGGGTTTTCGGAATATCATCTCTATTGGCGGGATTGTTGTCAGCGTCGCCATTTAGAAGCTTAGAGAAGTGTTCCCTCTATAACGTCAGTGTACTCTGGACATCTGTTACTAGATTCCCGTTTTCATCCTTGCAGGAAGAGGCCCCGGTTTTAAAACCATCGGCAAGGCGTCTTATTTTTTCGAAAAATTTTAGGGCCTCATTTCTGTCACCATATATCTCAATCTTCTCTTGCTCGCGCTTTTCTGCCTCTCTTTTTTTCCGCCTGAAAATATGTCTCTCTTCCCTCCTCTTTTCTTTGTATCGCTCCTTAGCAGCGCGCGTTACAACTGACTGCAAGGTGGCTTTGTAGGCAGCGTCTTTCTCTGCAGTGGCGTCGCGACACTCCTGGTCGTACCACTGGTTTCGGCGAGGGCGTTGGTAGCCTATCACCTCTTCAGCAGCTGCACGCATGGAGTTGGAAATGTGTGTCCACTGCGCGCATATATCATCGATTTGAGGAGTGCTTTGAAGCAGGAGTGAGAGTCGAGTGGCGAAAGCATCGGCTGTCTGTTTCGATTGCAGCTTTTCGACGTCTAGCTTTCTCTGTGTGTAGGGTTGCGTGTATTCTTAGCTGCACACAGATGTGTAAGGATCTTGGCTACAACAAGATAGTGATCCGAGTCAATGTTTGCACCACGGATCGTGTGTACATCCAATACACTGGAAGAGTGCCTTTCATCGATCAAAACGTGATCAATTTGATTTTTGGTTTTTTGATCAGGGGACATCCAGGTGGCTTTATGAATATTGAGATGCTTGAATCTAGTGCTACTTACGACCATGTTTTGTGTTGCGGCGAAGTCAATCAGCCTCATTCCGTTATCGGAGGTGTTGTCGTGGAGGCTGAACTTTCCGACTGTTGGACCAAAAATATTTTCTTTGCCCACCTTAGCGTTTAAGTTACCAAGCACGATTTCAACGTCGTGACGGGGGCAGCGCTCGTAAGAATTTTAAGGCGCTCGTAGAAAAGTTCCTTGATCTCATCGTCCTTGTCTTCTGTCGGAGCGTGCGCACATATTAGGCTTATATTAAAAAATTTAACCTTGATGCGGATTATGGCAAGTAGTTCGTTCACAGGTGAGAATCGCAGGACGTGGGGCCGTAGTCTCTTGCCAACTACAAATCTGCATCCAAACTCGTGCTTCTCCGCATGGCCGCTGTAGTTATCACAGGGTGCATGCCGAATGCAACCCTGTCCCTTCCATCGCATTTCTTGGATAGCAGTGAAATCAGCTTTGTATCTTTCCAAGACATCAGTCAGTTGGATAGAGGCACCTTTTAACTTTGGAGGGCCGATCCATCCATGCCAGTGCCATACTTCCTGGAACCCCCTCGGGGACAAACAAATGTTTGTATGGGGAACTTTGTTTGTATGGGGAACAACCCAGGGGGTTCCAGGGGGGTGTCACTGGCATGGGTGGAAAGTTACAAGAGGTCGGTCGTACATTTGCACTCGATTGGGGCACTCTAAATGGGTCACAGAGGGATTTTTAAAAATTTGACCCTACGGAAAAGTTGGGGCATTAGAATTCGTTTTAGAGGTATAGTTCCTCGGGCAAAGTTTCTTATTTGATCCCTAGAATACGATTTTCATTGAGCAATGGGCGATTTTTAAATCGACCCGGCCTAATATATATTCTACAAACAATAAAGAACACATCAAACAAAAAAAAAAATTAAATTTACACGTTTTTAACTGCTTAACCTTAACTGCTTCAATTTTAAATCCAACAACATATCACATAGCTTCAGCAACAGAATGCAAGATTCTGCCTTTTCGAAAAGGTAATTCAAGACTATGGCTTACGCAAGTAGAAACAATCTTCAAAATCAAATAGAATCACACGAGGAGATAAGAGATCGTTGTAATTAAATCGGTAAGGATAATGATGTACTAAAAACAATAGTTGTGAAATGTTTGTCTAGATTTTGAAGAAAAAATTGTTTGTTCTTGTTTTATTTATATCTGCTTTATTAAACCAAATATAACGAAAAAAACTTTTTAATATCCTACAAAAATATATTCTTTTTTAAATGCTTATGGACTTATTTTTCAAAACTCACGCAATCACCTCTTTTGTGGTTTTTTATCTGGCAATTCTATTTCCATATGAGTTAGAACAAACCCACTGAATTTTTCCTTTCATATCTACACTGACTTTTCTAAAGCATTTGACAAAGTCTCACATTATATTTTAATAAAAAAAATTAGCAAATCTTGGTTTTTATTCTAATTTATTGCAATGGTTTGAATGAAATTTCCAGACCGTTCGTAGCTACCTCAGTGCTTCCTCAGGGAAGCATATTGGGTCCGTTACTTTTTATTCTGTTTGTTAACGATATAACTTCAAAAGTAAAAAAACTTTCAGTGTCTGTTATACGCTGATAATTTAAAAATGTTTCGTAAAATTAATAATTTGTGTGATGCCTCGTTACTACAAGCAGATCTAAACTCGATAAATGCTTGGTGTTCTAGAAACCATTTGTATCTTAATTATGAAATATGTATTCATTCTACTTATGTTAAATCTGCATTTCCTTTAAAAACATCATACTATATAGACAGCAATGCATTGAAATGTGTTAAAGAAATTAAAAACCTTGGTGTAATTTTTGACTCCAGATTCTATTTTATCAGTCACCTCAATTACATTATTCCTATATTCCAAATAAGACTACTAATAGTCTTATTTGCATTAAATTTTTTGATTCCTTCGAAAAACGTGCCACTTGGCTACTGGCATATTAAAAATATTTCGTTGTTTCTCGCTAGTAAGCTATTCTCTTTTCTTAAAGAATTAATCTTAATATTCCTTAAACAATTAATTAGTTAATATATCAAGCTTTTAATCTGAAGCTCTTTACAAAGCGCTTACAGCTTCTTGTTATAAGTGGCTGGAATGCATAATTAAGTGAAAGGATTAGAGAACATTGTTTATAAGCTTAATACCATAATTTTGAAATGTGTGACTTTCCGAAAGGCACTTGTCAATAATAAACATTTTAAATTTGTTGACACTTTAGTTATTGAAACTGGTCACGTGCAAAATAATATCATCACAAAGTGCTTTATTTCTTCTCTGCCTCTTGGTCTCCGTAGCCGCACGCCCCTTGGGTATGTCACACTGTGTTGGGTTGCTCACTTTGACACTTGCAGATGTCGACTGGGGAGCAAATGTGTTTTTGATATCAAAGTTTAACAACATTTTCGGCTTTTTCAATACTTTGCAGCATAACAAAAACAGTTAATAACATGTGTGACACCTCGGTGAAAACTTTTTCTTGACATGTATTGAAAAAGTATCCGAACATATAATAATATAGTACATATTTATTTCTTATTGATTTCTGACATATGCTACGACAAACAAAAAATTGAAAGAAATAACGCACAACATGGAAAGTCAACAAAGGATAAAACAAAAACTTTTTATTTCTTTTTAATAATATACATACGAAACATTTTTCTCCACTCTTGAATATTATTTTTCTTACATCCATGTTTTAAAAAAGAAATAAATTTACATTTTTCACTTTTCAATATCCATTAAATTTCTAAGGCACTTCCTTGTAGAATGCCGGAATGGGAAAAGGCGTTTTTCGTCAGTTGCTGAGTTTTTTGCTGTGGCATTGCTTCTTTTCATGCTTCTCAAACTTCGGGTTTGTGCAGAATCCTTGCAATTTCCTCCGAACTGCATGGCTCTCTTTCAATCAATTTGAAAGTAGGACTTGACCACTTTGAAAATTGTTGCTGCATGACGATTTTCTCTTGCACAGAAACAAAATTAAAGTTCATGAATTGTCCATGTTGGCATGAGCAGGATACAAATGCAACAACCCATAGCTGTCGATACATACATATGCATATACACATGTTTGGTTTGAGGCTACTATATAATAGAAAGATTTGAGCATACAATTTTAAAAGTTTGGCTTTGATTTCTTTGTGCAAAAGTTTTGAGCCATTTTATGAATGCAGAGCAACAACGTATATCAAATTCGGTGAAATGTAAATAAAGTTCGGTTATAAATTCGAATGCGGACAGCTAGTCAATACGAAAAAGAAAATGGTATATTTCAAGAAATGCGGTTATGAATACAGTTTAATCGATTATATGTAGGTCACAATTAGTTAGTTCTGCAAAAGCTTTTAATGATTTGTTGCAAAGTACGAATTTTCATGTATATCAAATTTGTATGGTCACAAAATTCACTGAACTGGAATTTGTCTGACTTCGCTATAATTGATGAAATATTGGCAGTACGCTAACATTAACCCTGGAAGGACATGCTTATTTTTATACTTAAAATTCATGCTTCGTCGAATCTATTACGCCATTTTTCAAAACGGTCCTACGGACTACCTTTATGTCATAATGTTTCAAAATAACTTGTTTTTGATTATTAAGCTTATGTAGAATAAATAAAAACAACAGTTTATTAAAAATAAAATATTTTTTAATAAATATAATAATTTTTCAGAGATTGAATTAATTTGGATTGTTTTACAAAAGGTATATTTAAAAAAACAAAATAAATATAATTAAAGGCACATATTTAACATGAAATTTGTTGTTATATAAGAAATAATGTACCAAATTTTAATGAGATCATATTTTTATAGGTTTACGAATATATTATAGGCCAAAGGCACAAAGCTCTATTTTATGCTCCTTACACAAGTTCATATGGCATTTTGAGCACTATGATTTGTTCATGCGACGGTTGGAGGGGGAACAAAGAGCACATATTTTCCTCTTCTTCACAGAATTTAATTCTGTAGAGTTTCGATCATTCCTCAGCCATAGACTATTGATGCTGTTTCGCACCGCTGTCGGCAAAGTTGGAATCCGTATCCTATTATATAATTAAACTTCAATAAGTGAAAAGTGTGAATTTTCATTAAGCCGGCATGATTGAAGGTCTTTTGATGTGCTTAGAACATGTTGTTCGTATAGATAATAAAGCATTAATGAAAGCCATATTCAGAAAACCATAGAATTGACATATTGGCTATCTGTTAGTGATCAGCACATAACGCTACACATGTGATCAAATGTATCGACAACTCCGTAAGCAAGCGGTACATCGTCTTCATCCAAAATACTTAAATCCTCTGAAGAGCTTTATTATTCAAAGCTTTCATCGAATGGGTCCTCTTGACCTGTCTACTCATTGTTGTTGTAGGGCTCATCGTCCAAGTCGTTGTCCAGATTATTTTGATACTCCTCTGTACCTAATCTATCGTTGTTGCAATCCAATTAATCCTCGAATTCGTTGCTGTCGTCACAAATCGACAGAAATTTTTCTATTTCCTAAACTTTTTATTTTTTGCTGCACAATTTACATTTTAACTGTATAAATCTAATATTATTACAGAAAATATGACAAATTTTCATATACAAAGAATAACATAAAAAATGCAAAAGTCACACAAAAGACATGCTTCGTAGTTTCGACGACGCTAATTCTTAAAAACCATACCTACACACTATTTATTTGGCTGAACGTTTGCGCACACCAACAGCTAGACTACGATTTACGCTATACGATAAATGAAAACAAAACAAACAAAAACAAGAAAGAAAACGATAAAATGTGACCATGCGTCGTCGATTCGACGAAGCATGTCCTTCCAGGGTTAAAGTGTATGAGCAAAGTGTATCTCTAAAAGAATGCGTGAGCTTTTGTACCCATGAATCCATAAAAAATTTATGTGTATATGTAGTGCTGATTTTATCCGTATGCTATGCCATATGGGCCTTTCCACAGAAATATCTACCGTGACCAAAAAATTAAAACTTATTAAAAACGTATACTTTGATGATTCTAGAGAAACATTTTCATTTTATTAATTTAAGGAATTTATACATAAATTCTTTTACTGTTTTGTAATTTTTCTGTTTTGTAAATGTTTAGTAAATGTTTCGTAAACTTTTGTGTTTTGATAAAAATGGAAGGCATTGGCTAAAGACAATGAAAAAATGGTTGAGGCAAGGAAAATAAAATATATAAAATTTGTTTTTTAATTACTAAGTGTCATAATTACTTAACTACCTAATTTTTGAATTACCCAATTGAACTACATTGGAAATTTAAGTAACGTAAAGCCAGTAACGTAACATCAGATCAAAAAGCCTAATAAAAAAAGAGAAGATTTTTAAAATTAATCACTTGGAAAATAAATTTAAAAAACAAAAACAAATGGAAGGAAATGCTTAAAAAGCATAAAAATAGATGCTTTATGCATCATCAGAGGAAAAATATAGTGGACAAACAACAGGTAATTTTTATAATCGAATGAAACTATCTTAGAATATTAATGAGTCTTAATGCAGTTTCAGACGATAACTCGGGCCTTATCTACAGAAGGAAGAGAAATTATGGCTCTTAGTCTAATAAAAGGAGAAAAAACGCAACTAAGCGCATGAGGGGTGAACAGTACTTTGGGTTTTCCTAAAAAATTTGGAACCATTTTCAATAAGTGAAGTCTGTAATTCTATCTATTTTTGTGGTAATATAAAAAATGTAAGCGTTTCAATTAATAGACCAATATCATTCCTCACTGTTATTTTGATATATTTCTCTTGTTTTTGATAATATTGTTATGAATAAACTGTAAAAACTTGAATAAAATCGTCAATGAACTCACAGAGATCCTAACTTTCCTATTGAATAAAAATACCTATCCAACGCACTGATTTGAACAAAGAAAAAAAGTATTTGAAATAAAAAACAGCCTATCTACACTTAAACGAATAGTATCAGATTTCATAAAATTTTTTTGCTTATAGAAGCTTGTTATCCTTTTAATGCAATATTCTGTTACTTTGATTGGCGAAATTTGCACACTGAAATATTTAAATATTAAAAAATATTGAAGCTCTCCTGAAAAAAGTTTTTTTTTGTAGATAGGTCATATTGAATATAAGATTTCGATATCAAATTGGATAGTTAATTTATTTGCATAGTAACAAAAAGCTATAGTGGAAGGTTCCCAACCACAAATTCTATTTTAAAGGGTGCTCATAATTTGGGATTTCAACTATGGCAAAAAAAATAAAATACCAGTGCACAATTGTGAACCTTTTTGTTAATGAACACAAAAAACTTAAATAATATTAATGACTAGCAAATTGTATTAATTTAAGGAACAAAAAATATAAAAATAAAATACAGAAGAGTTTAATGCATTATTGTATTTATTTATTTATTATATTATAATAATTATAATATTATATTATATTATATTATATTATATTATATTATATTATATTATAATAATATATTATAATAATTATATTTATTTATTATATTATAATATATTATAATCTTAACATTTAAAGCATCAGTCACATACGTTTAATTAAATAGTTATTATGAAAAATACACGAAATACATTTTTTGCATACAATTTAACTGGTTGCATATTGATATAAATAATGAACTAAAAAGAGATAATAAAAAAAAGAAAAAATACATGAAGTATCAGAAGCATAACACCTAACAAAAGATTTAAAAATCTCATTAGCAATTTGGACTTGATTTAGATAAAATTATAAAAATATATCATTATTTTTTTTTAAAGATAGAAGTATTGCTAATTTTCCGCAAGTTGACAGGCAAATAGATCTAGAGACGAAAGGCATGAACAAAAAATTGACGCTCAGATACAAGAGTGAAATGTCTAGTAGGCTTTATCATATTATTCCTACTGGACCGAGAAAAGTCCAATTTATTAAACAAAAACTCAAGTTCTTTTGTATAAATGATTTTATGAGGCATGATTAAGGTTTTATATTGTAAAAAATTGTCAAACGAAATCGTAAATATTTTTTTAGCATGTTCTGAAACACGAGCATAACCAAAGACATATCCTGCGATGTTGTTGTAGAAAATGTTCAGTTTTTGCTTACTAATAGAGTTACAATAGCCAAAAATTTTGGAGCCAAACAGGAGAGTAGGAGTCAGTACTTTACTCAGAGCCCTCGGAGCAGGTCAGAGCCCTCGAAGCATTCCATAGACTTTAACAATAACGTTAGTTACATGCGAGTTTCACGTTAGAGATTGATTAAAAAAGACACAAGATTTTTGGCAGTTGACACAGTTGTGTGATATAAGATTAATTTTAGCAAGTTAGCAGTAGCAATAATTTTTTTTTAAATCACTAAAGATTGTGACTTTCTTGGGTTCAACGCCAAACCATTTCTTTGTGCCCAATCGTTAACTTTTCTAGGCTTTCATTAGTATCATTTATAGTTTTGTTTAGGTTGCTTAAAGTGCAGGAAGAGTACAGCCACAACGCGCGAACGATTTAAAGCTTTTGAGAGCGAGAAAATAAGTAAGCGACAATGTGAGCAAATGTGAGCGTAATATTAAAAAGCAATAGAAATGATATGTAAAGATTTGATGCACGAAACATCTGTAGCTGCCAAAAAAATGTTGCAGAATTTCTTTAGGTTCTACTACATCTTTTTTACTAAACTACCCTACGAACATTATATAATTAAAAGTTATTATATTTTTTTGCATTATCTCTTATCTTTTTGTTATATAATTTCAAGAATATATATCATAAAGATGACATAATCTAGGCATATTTTGTGTGTTGACTTGGTTTTCTTGCCGTTTTGGCACATGATATTTTTAGTGTTATAATATTGTAAGGGCGATTCCATCAGTTGAAGCTTAGCCGGGAATAATGTTGTAAACAATATTTATTAAGTTGTTTTTTTGCGGAAAAATTTTTTATTTAACAACTTTTATATATTTTTATTATATTATTAAAGCAACAACATGCTTTACTATATGAAAAATACTCAGAAATGCAATTTTCAATTGTTCTGATTTATACTACAAAAACATTTTTTTAATCATTTTTTGAGTAAAAATTCAATGTTTTGGACCGTTTTTGAAAAAAAAATTAAAGAATATATTCACTGACCTAACACTACAGTTCAAACTATTTTAAAGTGCTTTTATTAAAACTTTGATCAAAAAATATTTGCATTAAATATATTTTAAAAAAACGGATATATTTGCATCGAAAATCAAAGTTTTGATTTTCATGTCGTTTTTTCTCATTCTTGGGGAATGATGTTTTATGAAAAAGTCGTTGTACCAAAAATTTCTGAAATTCTAAAGATATGTGAATGTTTTTGGTATTAAGATTACTGAAATTTTTTAAATTTAATTTGCGAAAAATTTTTTTCAAAAAAAATTTTCAATATCAAAATTTACGTAAGTGAAAATGGGTGGAATTAGCGTGAGCAAAACTAAGTATGTTACCATCTAATCTAGGATGCACACAATATGTGTACTCAAATTGAGCGAAGTCCTTTAAGCCATTTTGATTTGTATAAATGTCAATTAAACAAACAAACCAGAAAATAAGTTTTATTAATATAGACTTTGTGTTAAATTGTATGAGTATTACAGAACGAATGCAATTCGAAAAGAATTGAAGAATTTTCAGATTTTTTCGATTTTTTTAAGATTTGAAAAATATGTCCCCAGTTATGATCCTATAACTTCAAAAGTTTTTTTTTAAATTACAAAATTTATACATGTTTGCAAATAAGATATTTCTATCTTTCATTTAAGTTATCATTTGTATTGATATAACGATTTTTGTGTTAATTTTCTAAATACTACATTTGTGAAAGAGTTTAAAAAATATACTTCGAAAAGTCTCAGAATTCGGTATTCGACCACAATTTACAAGTAGCGTTTCCCTGATAACATGTGATGATGGCAGTATGGAAAGAGAGCACAGTCAGCGCTGCGGCTACCTCTATCCTTATACCATGCAAGGATTGAAAACTTTTCTCTCAAGAAAGCGTTTTCATTGAGCTCACAAAAGCTTACGTCCCTGCAAAAATTTTACAGAAATTCGCAATATTCCTGCGACATTCACTTATATAACACATTACCTACATAGACGTGATAGATATAACTTTTTAATTACCTTATAGATTACATGTAATGCAGAAGGTCATCGGCATAACATTGGTATAACTTTTAAATTACTTTACAGATTACATGTAATGCAGAAGGTTACCGGCATTGCTTTTATCACTCATATAATATTCCAATTTATAACTGAAGTGGCGAAACACGCTGTATAGTTTCTTTTTGTTTCTGGTTTTTTTTCGTTATTTGCCATTGAACTCTTTTTTTTAATAATTGCAATTAGTGCGATTCGAATATTTGTGGCGTGCAGATCGTTAGACTAAAACGATAATAAGATAAAAAATAACAAAACTACATTTTATAAAACAAAAAAAAAAAAAATAATATAACAAAGATGCATTTTAAATATAATCTAAAAAAAAAGAAAGTTTGAAGCAACTAAAGAAAATGATCAGTTAGAGCTGCAACACCGTAACCATGACAAGTCTTAACATGTAAGAAGTTTTAAAAAAGTTTGAATATTAGAAATAATAAAGCACTATGCACAAACCAAATTTCAGATATGTTTACTAATCAAAACAACCACATTATTGGTGAATATGAAGAAATACGGAAGGAAAATAAAGAACTTAAAAATGAATTGATGGAAATAAAAGGTTTATTTATTAGAATGGGCTGATTTGATGAAATTATGTTTGCACAATTTTTTCCTATTAGATAACAAAAACAGCGTTCTAGGGGCGCGGAAACAATATGCCCCTAGAATCCTTTTTGTCCTCTAATAGGTAAAATTGTACAAACATAATATTATCAAATCAGACCACCCTTATGTATATATTTATGTAATTTATACTTTCGAATTTAATATGTTTCATCTTTCCATATTTCTGGGTCTAAATTTAATTTTATATAATTTTTTCATAGGATCTTTTCGGAGGCAAATGGAAAAAATTACAAATTTAATAGGAGAGTAAAATGTGGCACTCAATCAAATTTTCACAAATTTTTTTTCAATACCGAAATTTTATTCAAAGTTCCCTATTCAAAAACAAACTGACTTGGATGCTTTGGATGCTTGAGGAGATACTAAATGACGAAAATAAAAATTGTTGTTTCTACCCAGCAAACCAAACAATATCGTTTCGATATCGAACAATTATTTCGATAAAAAAACTGCCTACCGTCAACTCTATCAAAAATGAGGAAAATTTCGTTACGATCTCGAACCGGAACAATATTTCGATATTGAAACGATATCGAAATTATTTCGTTAAATTTAACTATCGTTATCAATTGATGTTTTTGATAGTGTTTGTTAATAATCTAATATTTTTATGTCCCTTGTTATTTATTTCTTTTTCTTAGATTGCAACCATTAAAGAACTTATTCGAAAGGGTGGCCTAGTAAAGCATGTAAGCAGTATTTTTTCGACGAACCTAGTTCTGGAATATAACGTTGACGGGAAGCAAAATAAAAAAGATTGCAGAACTATACTAAACTAATGGCTGTTTTATATGGTAATATATATGAAAGTGATGAAATGAAAGTTATTGATGGTTGTTACTATTATATATTTTTATACTAAATCGGTTTATTTTATTAATCAATGCCAAGCTTTGTTGAGTGAGCTGAGTTATGAAAACAAATAAAGAATTGCCTAAAACTATGTTGAATAAATTGTTTTCTTTCCAACATTTTTTACTTTTTATTTGCAGGAGAAACACTAAAGGACGGTACGAACGAAAATATGTTTTTCGATGCGTTGATGAAAGGTTTAAAAAATGTTAAAAATCGCCATTTTAAAAACAACTGCATCAACAAAAAACGTTTAGCTGAAAATAGCTGATGTTTCTTGTGTTTTACTTTTTTCTACTTTTTATATTTTTTATGAACATAATTTGTAATGCATTTTTAAGTAAATGAATTATAAATTTATATTGTTTTTATTCAATTCAGTTCTATTAAATATATTTTAAGTAAAAAAACCATGGTTTCTTATTCTTTGCAGATAGCAAGGAACAACTTACACAATCGAAAAATGTAAGGCCTTCTAAAAGCACTTACATACTTATTGCTTTTACAATACCTTTTCGATTTGTTATTAAAAAATGCATTACTTAGAAGTCCTTCTAATACACATTATGGTAAGTTGTTATAAAGCAAATAATTGTAGATTATTATATCATGCATTATTGGAAGTAGTTGCATAAGAACTTCTATATCGACAGAAAAACTATTCGATTACCGCTAATGACATGCCTATGTTAAAGTAATGCATTTTGTAATCTAGAAAGTAATTGATGTAAGCGAAGTTTTTGCTGGGGTATTGATTAGAAAAATATTTTTTTTTTTTTAATTATCAAAGAACCAAGGCATGCGCCTTATACAAACAAGGTTTGGTCTTTGACTTGAAAGGAAAGGATAGATTATTTAGAGGAATTGATTGGAACCATACGTGAATTATTGATTAGGCGAAATAACCGTGAAAGACAATTTTAATTGCTTTTAACCGAGGCTAGTGTTATGCTTTAACCTCGGCAAGCATTTCCAGCTCTTAGTTGTTCCTGTCCCCATTAATTTCACATTTTCCACAATTTAGCTGTGGATTTGTTGTTTTCCATAATTCTTAAATGTGCAGGAAAGAATAAAGAAAGTGAAAAGAACCATGCCCGAGCCCGGATTCGAACCAGGGACCTTTGGGTTGAGAGTCTAGCGCACTCTCCACTAGACTAAAAAGGCCGACAATTTTTTACTTTTTAATGTTCTACGTGGTACATCTTTATACTATAAAATCTTTGGTAAGTCATTAATATAAATGGAGAAAAGCAGAGGTCCCATGAACTGAACCCTCAAGGACATCTCTGGTTAGACAAATGTATGACGACAACGTAGCACTACAGCTGACAGCCTGCAATCTTTTAGTCAAATATGATTCGATAAGCTGCTCAGCACAAGGCTCCAAACTTTAAATTTTCAGAAGTTTTGTGTCAAGTATCTCATGTTTTACAGCATCAAAAGATTTAGAATAATCTAGCAAAGTTAGGATGGTAGCCTTGTTGTCATCCAGTTTGGACCGAATCTCCTCAACGATGTCTATACACCAGAATCACCCTAGGAAAATTTTTTTAAATTTTCAAAATGAGTTGTTAACGGCACATATAGAATGGTTTAAACTAAAATCAGCGCATTTTAAGTGCTTATATTTGCGTTTCCATATGGCAACCACAGGGTGATTTGGGTTTAAGCAGTCACACATCCACGCTTAGATCTGAATCCTGATTGCTTTTTCGAAATCAGACAGTTTTTTTGTGAGATAAGCATTTATTTGTATGAAAATTAATAGTTCCAAGACTTTGGCAAGGTAAGACAAAATTGCTATAGGTCAGTATTCTTTATCAGTTTTTGATATTGGCAAGATTTTTGTCTGCTTCTAGTTTTGAGGAAAAACACATCTGGTTAAAACATTGCTATATATAAAGGTAATATAAGACAGCAGTTTAGGAATTAATGCTTTCATTAATCAAATTGTCAAAAGCCGGGTGACTATTGTCAGGTCCTACAGCATTCCATTTTATAGACAAAAAGGCTAGCAGAACATCAGCCTCACAAACATGATTAAATTTAAGAAAAACGTTGCTTCTAGTAACACTGGTGGAATTTTTATAAATGTTTTCAGTGACTATTAGCACTGAAATATTCGCAAATTTTTCATTGAGCTCATCTCCACTATCTACAGAGACGGAATTTTGAGTAATTCCTTTACCGATTCCTGTACCCCGGATTTCCTTTCAAGTTTTTTTCCACCCTTCAATGATGAGAAACGGCTTTCGTAAAACTGGATCTTAGCTTTTTTTAGAGCATCGATAGATTTCTTGTTTTAGAAATAGTACATACTATACAGTTCGGATATTTTGTAGCGTTTCCATCGATTATATGATATGTTACGATCAGCAATAATTTTTTGAATATTACTATTAAACCAAAGGCTTGCAGGATTAATTATTGTTTTAGTTTTATCAAAAAGATAACTAATGTTATTTTTTAAGAATTCAACTAGGCTGTCGACAGAATCTTTGTTGTATATACAGCACCAACTGATAGAATCAACTTCTGCACTTAAACTAGCATAGTCAATGTGCTTAAAATCCCGATAACTGAAGCTTTGAGGACAAATATCGGGCTTAAAATCAAATGTTTAAAAAAAATTTAATCTTGTTTGAGAAAAATTGAGTCGAAATCTGATTATAAAAAAGCGTTTTTTCCACATCATTGACAAAGAATAAGTCAAGAAGAGCATGACACGTATTTGAAAAGTTCGTTGATGTATCATCATTGACTGGCAATAGTCCAAGACTTTTCATGCTTAAAGTTAAATTATTTTAATTTAAGACATTGCTATTAAAATCACCTGCAATCACGATGTTAGAGTAAGGTATTGAAATTTGCTCTATTATATCTGTTACATCAGTAAAATCAACATTTTTATTTGGCCTATAGGCACAGCCAATCAGAGCTTTTTCAGACATATGCATAATTTCCATAAATAAATACTATATAATGCAGTCCATAGAAGACTTACACACTCGCTTGCATTTGATACCATCCTTCACAAATATTGCAACACCCCCCCCCCCCCCCATGGCTAACTCTGTCAGCTCGAAAAATACTAAAACCTTGCAGTTTAAACAATTCATCATTCATATTGACATTAAACCAAGTTTCAGTGACACAAACGATGTCAGCCATGCTATTTTCAAAAATGTATCTGAATTCATCGATTTTTTAACCAGACTTTGGGCGTTAATATGGCAAATATTTAAACTATTTTTTTGTTTGCAGAATATTTTAACTATACTGCGCACATTGTCCCTAGAATATCTACCTCTGTTATTGTTTAATTCCATTTAATGCAGTAAGATAAAATATTTTAATAGTATTAGCAATGCATTGCATCAAATTGATGGACAATATAATGAAATGTGTATGGATGTTACGTCTAGTGATGCAAACACAAGTTCTTGAACTTGGAATGCTCTAGACTTAGTACCTTAAAAACAACCACAGGCACTTGAACCTGGATTGTATTAAAAATAAAAACACGTTCAATTGAGGTGATTAAAATGTTTTGAAACACTGACAACAACTGACTACTCAATTGTTGTCAACTTCTTTATATATGTAAAAAGTTAACTTATTAAAATACATGCAACAAACATTAACATATACAAAATATAAGCAACAAACAAAAAGAAAAGTCAGCAACACAAACAATATAAAAAACTGTCAAGTAAACGGCACGCGTAATTATTGAACTGTTTTTCATAAGCCAGAGTTCTTGAATTACCAAATTTTATTGTGCAGCTCAAATAACTGATCAATCAAAATTACGTGTGAAACTAAAATCAATATTTTTGGTAACGTTTGCAATATGATGTTTGTGCAGCTGCAACCAAAACAATAAAATTAAAATTAATCATAATTTTAAGTTGCATATATTTGCAAATTTAAAAATGCTTATGTATATTTATGAATATACAATGGATATAAGAAAAAAGTAAGATTTAAAACTGTTCACAAGCATAAAAATAGTTGCTCAAAAGGAAAACTGTCGTGAGATCATAACATTAATATCATTTCTAATGCCACCTGAACCACCCTGTGCTCCAACCTGGCTTGTGTTTACAATTGAAGTAAGCTTTGTTTTAATCCATTCTTTATCCTCAAATATGAGGTTAAATTCTAGCAGTGTTGACACATAAGTAATAATAATGGCATTACTTGTCTCTTTGTTTCTCCCCTGGAGTATTTGGCTCATGGTATAATTATTGACAAGGTAGTAGCGTCAACTGGCTTTTTTCAACAAGCGGCGATCGGTAGTTGTCAAAATTAGCTGTACATGCAATCACAGAATTTATTGGAATCACAGATTTACGACATAAACATAGCCAGTCAACCGCAGAAATTTAAAAACATTTCAATAAACTTCGCGAATAAATGTAATGAATCAAAGAAAAGATCAAAAATAGGCACCGACCTAAACATAGCTAGTCAACAGCAGCAATCTTCAACTCTTGTAGCTGCTTTTGACAACTCCTGGCCGCATTCTAGCCGAAAAAGTGCTCAAGTAGCGAAGTAGCATAAAATATTTTCGCTATATAAATTGTGACATCTCAAGGAACATGTTCTGTGAGAGCATACCATTCAGCCCGAAAGTTGTGGAACAGTTCTTTCCGCTGAATGCAGGCCTGATCGCCAAAAAACTATCACTAACACCTTGTCAAATAATTATACCATAAATTGGTTGAGTGATGATTGTATTCCGAAACGCGTTGCTGCGATTTAAATTTTTATTAATTTAAATTTTAATTATCTAAGTACATTAATAACTTAATAACTAAAGAGTAAAGAAAAGTAAAGTAGAAAAGTTACAAAAAAGAGTTACCGAGAGAGAAATGAAAGAAATAAATATAACAGATTATAGATTTTAAACACAAAAAAGTCATATATTCCACGTTTGAAGCTGGTTCTTAAAGAAATTAGTTTTAAATAGCTGGGTAATGAATTTCAAAGTGTAATGGTGCTTATAAAGAAAAATCGACTGCTGTAGAACCTAGGAACAATTAATTTAATGGACCGGTCTTATAGAAAAAACTGAAGTTTTCCATACAGGTATTCAGGGCTTTTAGTATAAATAAGTTTATGAAAGAAAATAAGGTTTCGTATTTTTAAATAATCCGTTAGGTCATAGCTAAGAATACCTATACTTCTTAAGGAGATATGGTCAAACCTATGGACCCACAGACATATCTAGCGGCACAGTTCAATGCCACAAAAAGTTTATGCTGCGACTGAATCAAGTTGACTTTAAACAAAATGGGCAAAAGTAATGTGAGGTATAATGAATTGAACTACAAGCCTGCGTCGAGTGCTGAGTGTGAAATCAATAGAAGTTCATAGATAACGTAGCGTCCCATATATTTTTACTAATGTCTTGTTATATGGTTTTTACAAGTAAGTTGCGAGTTTAGTATAAAGCCTAGGATTTTCATTTTATTAACAAATTCCAACTGATCCCGCCCAATAAACAGGGGCGAAATGTCCACAAAGTTTGATTCACTTCTCGCAATTGGCATTACTTTAGATTTTAAAGGATTAATGCACAGCAAGTTGTTGTGAGCCCATTTGTTCAAAGAATCTAAGTCAGATTTCAGGCTGTAGCTCAAATCTTCCAATAGTCAAGTGCGTCGGGAGAGATAAAGTTGTATGTCATCAGCGTATGTATAGACAGTAGCATATTTTCAAACAGAAAAAATATCATTTGTGAACAAAGAGAAAAGGAGGGGACCTAGGAAAGACCCCTAGGGAACTCCGGTATTGATAGTTTTAAGAGAAGAACATACATTTCCTACTGTTACACGTTGCATTCTATTTCCTAGGTAATTGAATAATAATTTTACTGCACTTACACTAATTTTTTTAACTGGTTGCAAAGCAAATTATGGTTGACAGAATCAAATGCCTTAGAGAAGTCAATAAGACAGAGAAGGGAGAAAAAGTTCTGATCATAAGAAAATCTTATGTCCTGAATCATTTTCATAGCAGCAATAGAGCAGCTATGGCCAGACCAAAAGCCAGATTGCAGTGGTGATAGCAATTTGTTAGCAATTCAGACATTTGATAGGACAATATTCTTTCAAAGACTTTTGCCAAATCAGGTAATATACTTATAGGCCTGTAGTCTTTGAGTTCTAAAGTAGATGCTAATTTTGCAATAGGGATTACTGAGGCAGCTTTCCACAGTTCAGCAAAACGAGAAGAAGTTAAACAATGGCTTATTATATGAGTTAAAGGCGCTAATATTAACGGGATGACTAATTTTATAAACTTAATGGGCATTCCATCAATTCCTACTACATTAGAGCTTAACTTCTGTATACATTTCGCTACATAATCTTCATTGACAATTGAAAATTCAAAATGGCGAAAAGGAAAGTTACTTTCATGTTCAGTTAACTTTGTATTACAATACTATCTATATTATTAACAATTGGTATGCCGGAGGCGAGAAAGAAACCATTTATCACAGCTGGGTCAAATTTGCAGTAACTTGAATTCAGTTGAGAATGGAAGAATTTATTTTTTCCTGTCTTTGCATTCATGTCACTGGGTTACGAGCACTTCGATAGTTTTCCCAAGTTTAGACTTGTTCAGTTAACTTTCCATTTCGAGAAGAGTTTATTCCAGATCTTAGTAAGCAGATAAACACGATTGGTAAACCAAGGACACGAACAATATGAAACATGAATCGAACCTAAAGGAATATGGCGAATAAAAGTAACATCTAAATTATACATAAACACTTTTAGTTTTTCATCTACACGGTTAAAAATTTTGGAATAAAATTGAAACTTTTCTGTGCTTTGTATATGACCACCAGCTTTGATTTTAAATCTGCAAAATACTAAAAAATTGCAGATCGCTATGCGAAACAAAAGCAATAAACAAGCATATGAACCTTATAGCCTAATATTGAGTTTCAACTTTGCAATATTGCAATATATAAGTTCTCAATCAACTCTCGTTGTAAACAGATTGTTTGTTAATTTAGCTGCGAAAATTTTTAAGTTAATCCAGTGTGTCTGAATATGTAAGTCTAATTTCTGTGTAAACTTGTACTTTTTGGGACATTTGAGGACGTTTTCCTGTCAGGTTTTTATAATTTTTGTTTATTTTTCCACTTAATTCTATTAAAGAAGAAAAATTAAATTCGTTTCTGACAAATTTTTTTTTCATAAGCGGTGGAATCTAAGTTTTTGAGTTTTGTGTTTACAATCATATTCGCTTGTTTTTGTTGTTTGATTATTTGTCTCATTTTTACATTAGCAGTTGTGCATCAATTGTATTTTAAATTTTTGATACTTACTTTTGTTAATCGCTGTATACTCTTAGGCACTTTTAGTACAGGGTGGTTACAAAGCTAATTTTTCTTTTTTTATTCTTTTTATTCTTATTGATAAAATTTGTTAAAATTGTTGCTTGTCATTTAAGTGCAGTGTTTTTTTTTTTTCCTTATTTCGTCATTTTATCTGCATTATTTTTATATGATTTGTGCTAAGCCTGGCTACTCTGTAAGGGGTGAAACTGAGCGGTTTTTATCATGCTGGTTATGTGATAATGCTGTTCATACCAAATGTGCAGGCGTGACAGGCCGAGTTGCGGATTGTATTGAAGAAGGTAAAGGGTTGCGTTGGTCTTGCAAGAAATGTAGATTGGCTGACATCAACTTCTACAAGCTTTTCAAGCAGACAAAGCAAGGCTTCTCTGAAATAAGTAAGGAACTTTCTTCGCTTTCTGCAAAATTTTTTAAATATCAGTCTCTTTTCGATGATTTTAAATATATTGAAGAGTCAATTCCTTCTCCCAAAAGGAAAAAAAAAAACACATGTCTTTGCGTAGTAAGCAAAAAACGGATTCAACTTCAACTCTACATGCTTCTGTACATGACATTGCTGATGACATGGACATTGGTGGTATAACAGCCCCTCCACCTATTTTAACTTCTACTTCGAATACAGCAAACATATCGATTTCTGCTCCTTCGCCAGTGCTGGCATCCCACCTTCATTGCAAGTCATGTCTTATGCCTAAACTGTTTCTCTTTCACCAACTTTGGTCGATTCCCAGGTTGTTCCTCTTACTTCTCAGGTTTCTGTTTCACCTAAGCCAATCATTGCAATTCCACCAACTAAATCAATATTTGTTTCTCGCTTAGCTGCGGATACAACAGAGGTTGATATAGCTTTTTCATTAAATCAAAGTTAAATTGTTCCTTGCATCTTTTGGTTCATAAATTCAAATATTCAAATATAAGATCGATTACTTCTTTTAGATTAACAGTTCCTGAAAATTTATTTTATTCTATAGTTGATGTAAATTTTTGGCCGCCTAACACAATTGTACGCGAATTTGAATTTAAAAGCAATCCAAGACCAGTAAATGTTGGACATTTGCCGCGTCCTCGAAATAGCCCTGAATCTCATCCAAAAAACGATTAATAAACCGCAAGTCTAAATTAGAGCTTGTGTATCAAAATGTCAGGGGTCTTAACTCCAAACTTTCCGATATTTTCATAAACAGTTTTGATTTTAAATATAACATTATAATTTTTACAGAGACTTGGCTTTGCTCTAATATCTTAAATTCTGAAATAATGTGCAATAAATATCAAATTTTTCGTAAAGATCGTCATGATCGGATAAGATCGGTGGTGGTGTTTTGATAGCTGTTCAAAACTCGCTTGTATCTGAAGAATTGACAATTCTTGACACCAGTGACATTGAGTTCATTTGTGTTGCAGTTAAATCAAATAATAGTATTATTTATGTTACCTGCTCTTACATTCCTCCTAAATGTGACTTAACAATGTATTTAAAACACTTACACGCCATCGAAAAAGTTCATAATTTGTTAAAAAATAGAGACGTTCTTATTGTGCTGGGTGATTTAAACCTACCTTTTGTGACTTGGAGATCGTCTGACGATTCTTCATTGCTTACTCCTGTTTCCAATAGTGATTGGATAAATGACTTCTTAGATAAGCTGTCTGATCTGTGTCTTCAACAAGTCAATGATATTTTAAATATAAACCACAGAACCCTAGACCTTGTATTTGTAGATAGATGCACTACTGTTAATCTCCATTGTTCGAATCCCGTATCTCTTCCAGAAGATGTACATCATCCAACTCTTGAAATAACAGTTTTACTCCCCCACGAAAAAGAAGATAAAGTAACTTCTGATGCGCGAAATAAAAAGTTTATAATTTCAAGAAAACGGACTATGTAAAACTTAATTCCTTACTTTCGCAGACTGATTGGTCTCCAATTTCAACTAGCGGAACATCATATTCATATTATGACGTCGAATCTTCTGTACAGTTTTTCAATGATACTCTGCAAAGGTGTTTCTTATTGTCCGTCCCAAAAAAAAGGTGTTTCTCCAATCCTTTAAATCCACCCTGGCTAACAAATGATCTAAAGGCACTTAAAAATTTTAAAAATCATTTATTTAAAAAATATAAAATATCTGGTTTTAGTTTAGACTTTGCTTCCTATTCTTCTTGTCGTTATAGATATCAACTATTAAATAAACAATGCTATTCTGCTTATATAATTAACATAAAATCTCAATTTAAAGATGATCCAAAACTTTTCTATAGTTTTGTTAACTCAAAACGTAAGCCTCCAGTTTTCCACCCCTTATGAAATTCAATCAGGAAGAATTATCTTGTGACAATGTGATTTCTAACATGTTTGCAAACTTCTTTAAATCAACTTACTCCGATATACCATTTAATACTAGCACGGTGTATCCTTTTCTCCCGCCAGTTAACTCTTTTGAAACTCCTGTAATAGACCCAAATATTGTCATGTGTTATCTTCGACAAGTAAAATCTTCTTTTTCGACCGGCCCTGATAAAATTCCAAGCTGTATTTTAAAGCAATGTGCTACAAACCTGTGTACTCCTCTAGGAAACATTTTTTATATTTGCTTGCATTGTGGAATTTTCCTATTATATGGAAGGATTCTTATATTATACCCCTTCATAAATCTGGCTCCAAGATAGATGTTTCTAACTATCGAGGAATTGCAAAATTAAGTGCAATACCTAAGTTATTTGAGAAAATCATAACTGATCAATTAACCCTCTCCGTGTCTTCCACCATTTCTGTCTTTCAACATGGTTTTCTGAAGGTTAAGTCCACTACAACAAACTTCTTAGAGTTTACTACGCGTGTTTTAAATGGTTTTACTTTGGGACTGCAGACTGATGTTATTTATACGGACTTTAGCAAAGCTTTCAACAGTGTTAATCATAATCTTCTTTTGAAAAAACTCCACCTTATTGGATTTCCTGTCACATTATAAAATTGGATAAATTCGTATTTATCTAGACGTACTCAAAAGGTTTTATATAAGATTTCTCTTTCAAAAAGTATTTCGGTAACTTCTGGCGTTCCTCAGGGCAGTCATCTTGAACCGGTTTTGTTTTTACTATTCATTAATGATCTTCCTTCGGTAATAAAACACTGTAACGTCTTAATGTACGCTGACGATGTGAAACTTTTTCTTTGTTACAAATCACCCGAAGAACGACATCTTTTACAATCTGATCTAAATAGACTTGTGGACTGGTGTAGCTTAAATATATTAAATCTCAACTTAAAAAAATGTAAGCAAATGACATTCTCGCGAAGATCTGCTAGTAACATAAATTACACTATAAATAACACTAACTTAGAAATAGTTTCCAGTTTTCTCGATCTTGGTGTTATTATGGATTCAAAACTTCGCTTCAATCTCCACGTTAATATGGTGATAAATAAGGCAAGAGGAGTCCTTGGTTTCATTAAAAGATGGGCTAAAGAATTCAGTGATCCCTTTAATACTAAATTATTATATACCTCTCTCGTAAGGCCGATTCTTGAATATGCGTCAGTTGTATGGAACCCACAATATAATGTCTACATCGACGCCATAGAATCCGTTCAAAAACAGTATATCAGTATATAGCCAGAGAATATCTCTTTTCCACACAAGTTCATGCCTGCGTTGGCCAAATTGCACATCCAACTAATTGGGATTTTGATTTGGCGGATATGAGATTTATCTCATTTCCACGTAGGTCCTTGGGTTGGACAATGGCCGCAAACCAGTTAAAATGAGTTAAGTGTTTTTGATTGTTTTTCGGGTACCTTAAATTGATAATTACTATTATTTAATTCGATGTTGCTTATTTATATAGAATCAAGTATACTTAAATACGCGTTTTATATATATTAAATTTTTAAATTGCGCTGAAAAGCCAATTAATGTGCTTAGTGGAAAATCCTTATTGCCAATAGGGGGTATGTTTTAGTAAGTAGGTGCATTCTGTCTGTCCCGGCTGATTCGGGCAGATTTTAGAATGTAAATCGTGCATGTGTATAGGACGGGTATACGTATCTTTGGAAGATTTCATAACTGCGGGCGAATCCAAAAAAAAAAAAAAATATTTCTTTGGTTTAGATTTTAGTACAGAAAAGTTTTAATTATGGGTAAGTATTTTAGAAAGTTTAAATGTTAAACCTTAGGGTTAAGAAATATGCAGTAGTATTTTAGCTGGACTTAAATTTATTCCAAGATTTTTAGCCGTGTACGGATTCATGGAACCAACAGTCGTTTCAGCACATGTTAAATAAGTCATCAGATAAGGCATTAAAATCTACAGATTTATAGTCATAATAAGAAAAACTACTCTAAGAAGTTCTATCTAGGCAGATATTAAGGCATCAAAAAACTATATCGAATAGAAATGGCATTTGATGATATTTAAACAATAGGGACGAGTCAAAGACTAAAAAAATGTCAAGCAAACTGGGCTCACAATCTTTCGCATAAAGGGTTGGAATATCAAACACACATTGTATCCAAATCATAAATTCATTCATAGCGAAAAAAGTTACAGCGAATTAACGTTTCAGTGAAGTTTGTCTCCGTTTTTGGTCTTTGGCTTTCGGTTCATCTTCATGTTGCGTCGTTTGCTTTCGAAATGACTTCGTTTATCTTCGGTTTAGTTCGTAAGTCTTCGTTTTATCTTCGTTTAGATTCTTTCTTCATAAAAAATTTGTACACAATCGGTCCAGTCGTTCGGGCGTTATTGAGCCATATATGTTTCATTGGTTGAAGCGCTCTCTACCGAAAGTCTTTTAAACTTGCGATAGCCTGTCTTCTATTCCTTGGTGAGTAGAATCTTTATACTAAATTTCATCAAAATTGCTCCATCAACCAGAATATTAAAATGCTATTTTTTAGCCAGAAATATATTATTGCATAAAAAACAACCAAACAAGCAAATCATCAACTATAGTTAAAGGCACTCAAGCGAAAAAATATTTTTAGTGCTAAAATCAAAATATCTGTTATTTTTTGTGTAGAGAATTTTCAAAAAATTCCATCAAAATCAATGCAGTTTTAGTACTAGGAAAAATCGCCAAATGAGAAAATTTCATCAAAATCAATGCAGTTTTAGTACTAGGAAAAATCGCTAAATGAAAAATTAATCAAATGAAAAATTACCTTTAGAATACATGTTATCAAAATTTCTTATAAACTAGAACCTTAACATATTCTCTTTTATTCGCTTTTTTATTAACTGTATTTATTTGTTTACACTTAAAAAAACTTTCACATTTTGTTTTTTCTGTTCTGCTTAATTTTCTTACAAGGCCTTGTATTGTTTTCTTTGTGTTTTTCGTCATAAGCACTTGATACCAATTTATGATCAACGCTGTTAACGCTTTAAAGAACAATTCGCTCATAATACATGCAATTTCGTAGATCATAAAAATTATGGAAATTGATCATAATATATGATGTTTTCATTCATGTTTTATACATAATTAAAGCAAGAATTGTGAGCAGAGTTCATAATACGTGATCAAAACTTTTATATGATTAAAAAAACATATTTTGTATATTATTACTAGCTTGATTAAGATTTGTGCGCAAAGAATTTTCTCCGTGTAATAATGATATATTCTTTTTTTAGTGTTTTTGTATGGGGGCAGATAGAGTGTAGGTGGGTGGCACCCCAGAAGGGTGATAGATAGAGCGTAAGAGTGCTTAAAATAAATATTTAGGGGAACAACTTTGAGGACAAATGCTTACATTTGACCCCCCTAGGGTCAAAGATTTTTTGAAATGAGCTATAATAGAAATTTTTTTCTATATTTTTTGTTTTTGTATGGGTATCTCACAATAGATGTTATTTTTTCATGTCGAAAATAGCAAATTACGGGCATATATCTCATATTTTAGATATCACTTACCATTAATATCAATATTGCCAATTGAAGCCCCAACCAATGACAGAGCAGATATTAAATAAAGAGAAAATTTCTTATGAAAATATTGTATTGCATTTTCTCTCTCTTCTTTCTCTCTGTCTCTTTCAAAAAAATCTCTCTTCGTCTTAAGTTTAAGAGGTTTTACTTCTATACTGTATAATGGCAGTACTGTAATTTTTTTAAATAAAAACTTATGTAACGAATTTCATAACAAAATTTTTAAAATTACGTCTGTTATCGAGCCAAGAAGCAGACAGACATGGCTAAATCAGACATGGCTCATCCAGAACATATTTGCTTGCCATACCTCCTTATGGGCGTTACAAAAGAAGTGGCAAAGTAAATATACAGCTTACGCCGTGAGCGTGAGTATATAAAAATTAATAAAGTAATATATTTTCATAAATTCAGTCAACTTTTTTGAGGTCATCGGTTTGGGACTTATGTTTGATAATCTCTCTTAAAAAAAATTGCCAAAATTAAAAATTCTGCATCATTACTTATGCCTTCTTACGTTCAAATAAGAGACTTACGATGTCATCCATTTTAGGCCTCTTTAGGATTTTTAACACTTTTTCGATATTTTTACATGGCTCTTTCAACGGTTAACCGTAGAGAATATTGTTATAGTGGCTAAAGCAAAATTTTAGACATTAAATAAGAGAAAAAAAATGTAAAACGAACTTACCCGAAAAAGCAACCATTGTGCCTTAAAATCGTAAAAAATTACTTTTTCCATTTTAACGTGTTGTATGAGTAACATATATTCCAAATTAATATCAAGCCCGTCGACAAGAGGGGGGGGGAAGTTTGAATTGATTCTGAATAATTTTCCCCGGGGAATCGGAAAAGGGAGTTTTCATTTTTAAGATAGCAGCTTCACATTTTTTTTACACTCATGAATATTGACGGTTGATGAACATTTTTGCATTACAAATTTCCAATATTTTCTTTAACTTTATCTTAAAAATTAAAACTTCCTTTTCCGATTCTCCGGGAACAATTATTTAGAATCGGGCTGAATAATTCTTACCTTCTTAAGTACATTTTAATATAATAAACAATTTACTACTAAATGACTCAGCTCAAAAATTGCTTTGTGGAGGATTAACTGGGAGTTTCATTGAAAGCTTAGTAAAATACTTTATTTATTTATATAAAGCATCAAATAAAACATTTATATTTATGTATAAAAAGCATCATCAATTCAAAAATAAAAAACAAAAGGAAAGAAATCGATCTCTAATTAATTATAATTCTTGTTCTAAATCTAAAAAATATATAATTGAATTTATTGAAACTTATTTAGTATTTCTAAACAGAAGAAGCGAATCTATATTTTCAAGTAAAAATCTTTGTATGTTTGTCTTAAAATTATTTAATTTTCGTGCTTACACGCACACGCACGAAAAAGCACGATTTAAAACTTTGCAAAGTAGCTTTCAAAAAGTTAATCATATGTTTAAAATGTATGTTTCAATTTAAAAATATTGAAATTATTAACACATTAGAATGTGTTTTTATTATTCATATTAGTTTTATTCAAATTATATATGAGTTTCGATGAAATAAAAACGCACGAAATTATTTTTTTAGGCACGGAAAAAGCACGGCACACGCCCATCTCTAGTTTGAACTATTTTGAGTACTAAAATTGGTTGGATTTGTATGAAATTCTTAGATGTGATACCCAACTTACTTCCAACTGTACTTCCACGTTACGTTCGCACGTTCAACAACGCCAACCCGTTTAATCAGTATTCGCTTGAAGCCACTGAAATCGGAATGGCTGCGCAAATTTGTAGGAACCGATGTATTGATGGGTAGAATTGCTTCTTGCAGTTGTTGAGAGCATCAATAAATTATATCGCTCATTTTTCTTTTGGAAACTTTGAACAGTGTCTGCAAAAATACGGAGTTCATATAAGTTGTGAATATTGAGGGCGTACATCAAAGATTTTCTTTTATTATATTTTCACATTTGCCACATCGCAAAGTAAGCGACGAATTCTCCCACAATATCTTTCGGCCATTGAAAGCTTGCATCGTTTTACGATTTTCCTCTGCATTGAGTTCTGTGCAGTTTGTTGGTAAGATATTTTAAATTTTCGACAGTAATTCACCATGGTCCAGAAATCTTGATTGCAATTGACTCAAGAAATGATCCAAAAATGGAATGAAGATTGCCGAAAATACGATTCCGCATCGCCTTCGTAATTATCGCGGCTTAGCTGCTGTCGAGCATGACTAGGAGCTTCCAGTTTCACATTGACTGCTTCAGCTATTTCTGTGGCCCTGATAAAGATTTTGTGAAATTTCGACTCCGAATTTTAAGGCACTTCACTTATTTCTGCGAACAAATTGGTTGAATACTCGAGGTGCTCAAATAACAATCGATTTTCTGAAGCAACAGGTTCAGGTTTTTCGTCGATCGGGATCGGGATTTTTCACAACATACGAGCTACATCACTGGTTGTTACGCTTGTTGGTTTGGTTCGGGTCGAAATCACGAATGCAACATCGTCTCGTTTGTTGAAATGAATCAATAAACTAGAATTTTTCTCCATTACTGAAAAAAAATTCTACGTCTACACTTACGATACTATCGAAACTGTGAATAATTTTTTTATATTAAAGCTCACTGTGCGGTGTTTGGCTATATTTGATCCGAAAATGCTGTGGTTTTGTGACTTCAGGTTGCGACTGTATGATAACTATTAACAGCTAAAGGCGCTATATCGCAAAAAAAAACATTAACAAAAAGAGGAACAGAATTCAGTGCATTAACAATAGACACATCTACGAACGGTTGACGCCCCTATGCGATGGGGCGAAAAATTCGATGTGTTTTTTTTTTTAATTAAAACCCTCTTAACTCCCCCCTTAATCCGCGCCTGATTAATATTAATATTAACTACAAGATTATACAAGAAATAAATCGAGTATAAAATTTTTAAAATTTTTAAAAATAAAAAAAAAAATATGTAAAAAGAGTATTAAAAATAATGCTTAAATATTCAGTATAAACAGTATAAAACTTAAATTCAAAAGTGGCCGAGTTAAAAAAAATCAAATATATTTAGTTTAGATATTTTCCTTAAAAAGTTAGTTATGTTATAACATTTTATTTTAATTTAATAAATTCAACTCAATAATCCACAGTTCACAATCCACAATAAATGTATATTTAACCCAACAATACTTTCTCCCCCTTTTTAACTCCTTTAAGTTGATCTTTACGGATTATTCCTATTTCTTATTGAACTTTTTACCTAAATTAAAAATTTACTTCTATTAATTTACAACTAACCATTAAACCAATACATAAAAAGCACAGTTCTTATCTTCCAGTGCTGTAAATTTTTTAAAAGGTTTTAAAAAATAATGCCAGTTTATCTGAAACTACGCTAAAATGCTAACTACATAAGATAAAAATCCAAATTATTACAACCATAAAGTCCGCTCAAGCTTTTGGAAATTTTTCCATTAAAAACTCTATAGTTCAACTGATGCACAACCGCAGGGTAGACTTTATTCATACCAAAGGATAGATAGACAGCAGCACAAGAAGTTGATTTCACACAGGATGCGGATAGGTAAGTACGTAGTTGAACGATGACGCTATGGCACCGTGCGCGAAATGAAACAAACAAACAAGAAAAGAATACCACTGAACAAACAACAACATCAATTTTAAGTGGCGCATCGTCATTTCCAAAAACATATTCAACCCACAACTTCTCCACATCCGCTGGCTTGCTCACATCAATCTCGTAGATACCAATCTTTCCATTTCGTTCGTTTACTATCAGGAATTTCGGCGTTTTTTTTTTCCTTTTGATTTTACTGTTGAACTTCGGTAACCCACGGACATGTGAGGCACCCACACAAGGAGTACTCTCTGCCCATTGTTGGAAAAGAAAAAAAAATGTTTTCTGATTGTGCGCCAGCATCAAATTCAAAATTCCATTCGCAAAGATGCGAGTAGTTGACAAATGCGTTATTCGGGTCACGTACAAGCAAAGAAAGTGGAGCTACCATCAGGAGCATACAAATTTATTATCTGCCGTCAACCGTCTGCTCCTGCTGCTGCTGTCACGACTACTGTTTGCACATCCGCTGCTTCCGATGTAACTGCTTTCTGCCATGCAGTAGGTGTATCTTATCAGCGCTATCGTTGGCCTGAGCATTTCCGTGTCCTTATGTTGCGGCAATCGAAGGAAGTGCTCTCAATGATTTTGAGACTATTTGCAACTCACGTGATGATGTGCACACCTTCTTTTCGGTGACTTCGCCTCTGTTGTATTCCCTGTTGTCCTCTTTGAAGAAATAACCATTTAAGAGTGAAACTTCAAAGTTTCTAAAAAAAATTTTAGGTATGTTTAAGCATTTCAAAAAGTATTTTGATACAATTGCAAAAATACGTATGTTCATATCACCTTTACGCTAAAAGTAAGTCTGTATCGTCTGAATTTCCCTGATGACTTTAAAATAAATAAGATTTTCTTAATCCTTATTTTAAAACTTTTAAAAAAGATATGAAAACCGAGAAAAAAAGCAGTAAAAACCACATTATTTAGCACTTCAAGAATTCATTAGAGTTTTTGTTGTTACAATTATAAACTTGTTATGTTAAGAAAATAATTCTCGATTTTAGAATTTAAGTTTAGAAAAATTGACTATATAGTTGTTCCTGTTACAGTTAAACATCTGTTGAAGCATTTAAAAAAGAAATTTTTTGCTGCAAGTGCAATATTATTTTCTTAAAATGTTTTAACATTTCTTTGGAAAACAAAAGGGACAGTCTTGATGTTAAGACTATTCTCTTAAAACTAACAACGAAATATTTGTTCAATGCAACTCTTCTAACACAAGTAACTTTTCAACTCAATTCCTTCTTTTTTAATTCAAACAAAATGGAATTTTGGTTTAAATTTTAGCTTTTTGGTTTCAATTTTAGTCTTTTTGGTTTCAATTTAAATACAACTCTGTATTACTTTTTGTTTTTAATACAAATAATACTAAATTCTAGTACATGTGGATACTAAATGTGGATTAAGTGCATTATTTTGTATCACGAAGCAGCACACCAACGACAAGTAAGACACGAGAAGCAATAGAATTTCGTATAGATAAAAGTATTGCTTCTCGTGTCTTGCTTGTCGTTGGTGTGCATTATCGTTATACAGAATAAAGCAGTAAGACTCGTAAAAAGTTGGCCTGGCAATGCTGCGACTCAATATTAGGCGACTCGGTTCATATGTTTGTTTATCACGCTTTTTATGTATAAGCCAGTAGCTCTGTGGTTAGATTAGTGAGTTTACAAACTTAATGTCGTGTGATCGAATCTCGCGTTGTTTGTTATTTTTTTTTTTAAATATTTGAATCCAAGCTTGTACTAAATTTGAAACCAAAGCTGTATTAAAACCATTTTTTAGTATTTTGTAAATACTAGATTTGAAACCAAAGCTGGTGTAGACTTATATGTAGTACAGAAAAGTTTCAATTTTAGTACAAGATTCCTTACCGTGTAGTATCTTTAAGTGCAAAATATACAAATAATTGTGTTTGATTCTTAATGAAAAAGTGGTATAAATATTAAAAAAATTAGTTTATATTAGTTGACTATTCATGTTTTTAACTGTTGTACGTTAAAAGACCATTTAAGATCTCACTGTACTAACTCTTAATCTAAATAAATCGAAATCGAAATATAATTTGAATTACCTTCTGCAAACGGTAATATTTATGATAGCATAAATTTGAATGGTTTTTTTTTTAATATCGGCTTTAAAATAAGCTCTGCATAACAGGGTTATACAGAACTTTGGGTAACATTTTTTTAAATTTCTTATTAAAATATGTAATTTTTTAACATAGATTTGTAATATGAATATATTCGTCTTAATAATAAAAAAATTCCGTTATTATGACATCAAACTTTTGGAATTCACCGGCTCCTCGATTTATCAGGTACGAGCTGAAACCCGATGCGTTGCCTCCACGCCCACGTCGTTAAACGCCCATAAATATTATCAGTGACATTGCATGCGTTAATTGTAGTCGAATACAGAATTCCGTGGCTGTGTGACCTATAACTTAAAAGCTATTCAATTTCTAAAATTTGGGTGCCACGCCCCTTGTACAATGCCATTCAATGTTATCAGTAAAACTACATGTGTAAATTGAGATTGAATTCTGAAATCCGAGGCTCTATGACCTCTAACTCCAAAGCTGCTAGATATCACAAATTTGGGTCCTTGTTTAACGCCCATGAAATGTTATCACTAGAACGGCACGTGTAAATTGTGGCCGAATACCGAATTTTGAGGCTGTGTACCTATAATTCCAAAGCTATTCTGTATCGAAAATTTGAACAGTATGGGAGGTGTCATGCCCCTTTTCTAATAAAAAACCCTCCTTGGTATGTGTTTAATAACTTCCTAAAGTTTCATGAAAATCGGTTCAGACATGAACTAAATTACCAAATTTTAGTATTACACGATAAAAACCATCCAATATAAAATTTTTTTATTGATTTGTGGGCGGTAAAAGTGGGTGTGGCAAAATTTATATACATAGTGACCGCTACTTGAAGCACCTATATACCAAGTTTCACAACAAAACCGTGTAAAACTCTAGATTTATCATGTTTTCGAAAAAGTGGGCGTAGAAACAGAGCGACCCTACCCGTTTTTTGTACAGGTGCCGACAAATTTTGGTTTTTTATGATCACAACCGTCTGAAATTTGACTGGTATAGGAGGTACCACGCCCCTTGTCCAATCGACACCAAACATCACTGGAACACTCTCCAGAAAACTTTTGTAGGCGTGGTGGTGGAGTGTTAGTAGTCGTTAAACGCTCTTTACGTTGCTCTACATGTATGCTTCAAAAGGTAGACTTTCTACTTGACCACTTTGCTATATTAATTTATGGTCTGTTGGTATCTCTTTATATCATTGTTTTCTAAACCCCGTCTAACAGTTCGGATGATATTTCTGCAGCACATGCCGTTAACATTTTATTTCTTTTTTCAGAGTTAGATAATATTAATCATGTATGTATGTATGTGTTCTTGGTGATTTTAATTTAAGTAAGATTGTATGGGCTTGTTTCGATAATGTGCTAATACCTACTAATATTAATTTTCCGACCGAGACTAATTTTATTGATAATCTACTTAGTATGGATTTATTACAGATTGATTCCTTTGTTAACAGCTTAAATAAAATTTTAGATTAAGTTTTTCTTTCTTTCAGTATTAAATATGACATTTCTGAATGAGCTTTCTCGATCTCTCAGGCAGGCTTCATGTAGATTTTTTATGAATTTTTTGAAAACGAACGTCTTTTGCTCAATCCTTTCATTTTTAAGTTACGAAGTTGTGATTATTTAACTAAGGGTTTCTACTATTTTAACTGCAATGAACTTTTTGAGCTAAAAAAACGCTGCAGCTTATTTTGAAATATTTAAATCTTCTTTTAATAACGTTTGTGTCTCAAATATATCGCGATTAATGCGTTATAAAGGGTTTAAAAAAGCAAACAAATTTACGAAATATATTTCTAAAGCTATTTCAATCCACAAATATTGATGAGCATTATTTTAAATTCCGGCATTTTATGAGGTAATGTAATTTTTGAAACAAATTTTTGTACAAGCAATATTCGCGCGTTGAGAATAATATAAAGTCAAATAACATATGTTTTTGAAATTTTATTTATTTATCAAAAAAAGAGTGGTTCCAATTAGAGATCTGCAGCAAGTAGCTATAAGCAGAGACGACGAGCAGATTTCGTGTATAGCTATTCATAATCTCCAAAAAAGTTGGAATACTGATAGCTCAAGAATTAATTTCAATACTTGAGTATGCTTCAACTTAGTGGGCATTTTAGCGAGTGCTCCGCAAAAGAAGGCATGCAAAGAAGGACTGCTATTATTGGCGTCGATACACCTTCCATGATCACTGCATTGATGAGTACTTTTGTAAGGCCTACCTTTTGAAGGTTCTGATTCTTTTCATGATTTTAAATGAAAAAATTTACAAAAAAAAATTAAATAATCAAAACAGTTTGTAAAAAATGTAGATTTAAAAAAATAACAACAAAAAAAATTTTTTTTTGTTCGAGTTGGGTCTCGAAACCTGACTCCTGAAAACAAACACATTACATATTATATTATGTAAAGATATTTATATGGAAAACTCCAAGTCTTTTCTTATATTTTTGTATGAAGAAAATTTATAAAAAAATTTAAAAAAAATTTTAAATGCACATAGCAGTTTGTAAAAAAATGTAGATTTAAAAAAAAACATCAAACAAATTTTTTTCCGTGTTGGGTCTCGTACCCGGGCTCCCGAAAGCTTACTTTCATTTGTATTGATGCAAAATAAGCCATTGATTCTAAACAACCACGATAGACGAGTGGGTAAGATGTCGGACCGCCACATGAGAGTACCATGGTTCAAATCTGAAATTGTTAGTCTTTTTTTATTTAAAGTTGATATTTATATTGCTTTTCCTTCTAACGTGACTGCTCGAAAGAGCGCTTCTGTTAGGTCTCTTTTGAGCAAGGAGAGCGGAAGGCCTGACAAATTTTCCCATTTCATACAAGCAATAAAACGGTGTTTGCATTGAGTGTGGAAGGCCTTTCAAAACCTAACGCAGGCCTTCGGACTCCTGGTCCCGGCTTATACTCGTCAAGACTTGACGTTCAAGTTTTGCATATTCTCTTTTAAACTTGACGATTCAATTTACACTCGTCAAGAGTTGACGGTCAATTGTTTCTTTCACTCCTCCCTTTTCCTTCACAAGTTTGTACTGATGACGACGAAATAAAATTGAAAATAGCGGGACAACGAACGAACACAAAACGAATTGCCCAAGAATTGACGGTACGGTCAATCTTTTTCTTTCCCTTTTGTTACGATTCCCGCACCACCGAACGCAAGACTTGACCGTCAAGTCTTGACGAGTATAAACCGGGACCTGGAATTGCCCACTGGGAAGCTCTGACTCTTCGTCGTACGTACAAGTGAGTAAACATGTTCAAGTGTGAGTACTTAAAAGTTTAAACGAATGAACATAGCTTTTTCAGGGTTGCCAGCTTTGAAGCAAATAAAGAAGTTGTGTTTGATTCATGTTATTATTGAACTAATTTAAAGTTCAGAAGAGAAAGATCGGAACAGAACAGTAACACTGTGTTTAAAGAACACAAAACATTATATGCTGTTGTGGTTTTGCTCGTGATAGTAAACAAAAAACAAAAAGTGACAAATGTACCCCGCTTCAACGATTGTTGAGAACGAATAAAAGAATTTATTGACGTATGCCACATTTCTTTTTTTAGACGCCGCATAGTGCTTTGAGCAGTGGAAATTAATAAAATATTTAAACTCTCGGATTTATACAAATTCGGTATCATCGACAGATAATACTTCTACAAAGGAATTTCATTAGAATGTGAACGCTGTAAAGATCTCCATAAGTAAAGGTGGTCGTAATAGTTTTTATCGAGTTTTTCTTTATTTTTGCATTCTTGTTATGCTGTTTTATTACTGAAACTAACCAAGCATAAAAAATATCTTTATCGTAGGAGCATTCTTTCTGTTTATTTATAAAATTTGTAGCGCAAAATTTATTTTATTTATGTTTTTTATTATTTTAACCTTACATGATTTAAATACAAATTCTAAATGTTTGATAGTTTAAATCATACTTTAATGTTTTTTATTTTAATCTTTTAATCCTGAAGAAATGTTATTGATTTATGTACATAAGTAAGTATAATTCTTTTCCTTTTTTTGTTTAATGTCAATAAATAAACAACAAATTAAATGGTATATGGGCATTTCCGTGGCTAAGCACGTGAATTTCGTACTACTTTTATGAGTGGAAAAACAAGAAAAAGTTAAACTTACAGTTTTATTATTTCAATTTTTCAATAGTTTATTAACTACACAAGTTGTAAAAGCTAGGAGTTGTCAAAATTTGGCTTAAAAACCACCAAAAATAATACATTACATTTCAAATAATAGAAGTGGTTTTTTTCTGCATTAACATATGAAAAAATCTGCGAATTCTGCACGAGTTTTTTATGAAAGTTTTTTTTATATAATCTGGAATAATGTTGCTACATATTCATAATTGCTTTGTTGAAAAATCTTTTTAATTATTTTTATACAAACCGTAATATGATACGTTACGTGATATACGTTACGTGATATACGTTACGTGATATACGTTACGTGGCATATTTTTCCCTTTAAACAAGTACCAATATTTTATAGATTTATTTACTTAATTGAACTAGAAAAACATATAAAGTGTAATTCAGATCTGTTACATTCGAAAACAAAAAAAATTGAATTTAACTTTGTATTACACGAGCATTTACTAAACTCATAAAATTTCAACTTTCGTTAAAATTTTTCAGCTTTTGTCACTATTTTTAAACTTTTGCTGCCATTCATTGTCATGTTTGCTGTTATTTTTTAAAATTCAAATTGAGATCAGCTCTCAGTGCTGATATAAATTTAAATTATTTTTTTATTACGGAGGTTTCAAAGAATTTTAAGTAACATTAAAGGTGCAGTACACACATGAATTTTCAAAAAATTAAAATTTTTTTA
This sequence comes from Dichetophora obliterata, assembly GCA_963920525.1. Taxonomy (NCBI): domain Eukaryota; kingdom Metazoa; phylum Arthropoda; class Insecta; order Diptera; family Sciomyzidae; genus Dichetophora; species Dichetophora obliterata. The sequence goes on along the minus strand of OY986438.1, from coordinate 51,364,445 downwards.
TGACTGATTTTTGTTCAAAAGACCTCAAAGAATCTATTTTTAATGATATAAAATTAGATATTAATTTCTATGTTCAATGGCGAAGGTTTTAAGCGCAGAGCGTCAAGGCCGTATAATCGGTGTTAAAAACTTTAAATCGCTTTTTCGGGAAATCACATTTTTTTGAGTTGGCGGTAGTGATAAAAAAAACTACTTCACTGATCGTTCTGAAATTTTAATGTTATTGTACACATATAAGTCTATAGATTAAACTACGGATAAAAAGATCTGTAAAGTATTTTTGGTTTTCAAGGGATTTTTTGGTCAAAAAAAATCGGCTAATTTCGAAAGCACGCCGCCATTTTGTCACTTTTTGTCAAAAAAATTCTTTTAGTTTAATCAATAACGGCTTTGATGCTGATTAAAACCCCTTTTTTATTTTTTTTTTTCAGACGTTCCAGTAAGCCAAAATCACGCCCGCGGTTATTTTTTGATGTTATTTTAAAAAACTTGCAGCAGCCAAAAAGCACCCTGGAAAAATCCAAAAAAAAATGTTTGTATACTATTTTAATACATATGCAAAGTTTCAATAAGATACCTTGTTCCTTAAAAAATTTGCATTTTAAAAATGTAGTTTTTGAAAAGTCCAGGTGTGTACTGTCCCCTTAAATTTTTTAGTCGCAGTAGAACTTTTAGCGGAAATGACTATAAGTCTTTTTTTTTAAATATTTCAGAGAAGTTCACTTTATATACCAGCTCTTTCATTTTATTTTTTGCACTACTGCGTAAAACGTACGCGAAATTACATAAAAATTTGTCTTCCGCAATTGAAGTAAATGTAAGCTAATTATTTCATATTTCATTTAAAACAATCTGATGGCAACCCTTCAACTCTTCTTTCAACGACAAGTACAGAGCGCAGTTAAACAACTCATAGCTCATTTGTTACGATTTGGTATGATTTATAACTATTTTTTTGATGTTGAAGAGTATTTGACAGTACTATTACGTTCGATGACTTTGACTTAAACTATTTAGACTCTTCAAACATTGTACTTTAAGTTACTTTCAGTAGCATGAGTACTTCCAGTAGTAAAGGTGGTTGTTGTTTGAAGTGTACGCACCAGAGATTTGCATGAGACCATTCGTCAGTTTTTGCCACTCGAGTAGCAATCGTCTACAGCCTTAATCGCACACAAGAAAAAATGCATATATTCCGCTCGAGTTCGTAAACAACGATTGCTGCAAAGCACACTTTGTCACGATTGCGAACTGATGCAAAGGCAGCCTCCACACCACGAGATCATTCGGATGCTTCGCTTAAAGCTCGACTGTCAGCTGCTGCATGAATAGTTGTTGTTTCCATACTTCTCTGCAGGGTTCGGACTTGGAAATTCGCAAATCGCAGTAAATTTTGAAAAAAAAACGCAGTAAAACGAACTTTTTCGCAGTAGTTTTTTTGTTTTTTTTTTATTTACAACCATGTACGTACATTTACTACTAATTTATGAACATTTTATACTAATAACATAATATACACTTAACTATATACTTTATATTTGCATGTTGCAGAAACATATTTCTTACTGATTCAAAACATATTTCTTACTGATTCAAAATATATTTGCCGTAGACAAATTCAATCACGGTCTTTAAAATTGGCAAAAACTTATGTAGAACTTTAAAATAATTGTTTTTATTGCAATGACAGCTTCATCTGACAAATTACTTTCTTCTGTTTTAAAGCTTAGACAGTATATAGATTTAATGTACAGATGGGCCCTTGAAATTGCATTTTCATAATCAACATCAATGCTTAAGGGAGAGTTGTCTAAAATGGGACCGGTTTTTTTTTATCATAATTTTTCACAATGAAATTATTTTCGAGAGCCAAATATATCAATGGATTGGCTTACAAAATGACTATCTTTTTGCTAAATACAGTTTTTAGTTTTGTTGGAAAGTTTCATTATATTTTTCCAAAAATCTAAAAGGCTTAATATCGGCTCCAGAAATTGTTGTCTTCTAACGTAGGACTCTATCATACATTCAATAAAATCATAGAAAGCGTAAAGTAATTGAAATGAAAACTCCAAATAATGAATACTTTTTCATTCAAAGAAATTTTTTTTTTCTGCATTTTAACAGAAATCACTTTGAAATCGTGCTAAACCAAAAAAATAATGACAAAATTCACTGCCAAAAATGTTGCAAAAAATTTTTTTCTGAGATTTTGTTTCTCCAAGTCCATATGAAAAGTTATGGCGCTTCAAAGCTACACTGTCATTGTCAAAACATTGATGATGCCTGTGGAAAATATCGGAGAGAAGTTCGAGTCCCACTTTAGACAACTCTCCCTTAAATATTTCTAAAATATCACAAAAATAACCATAAAAATGTTTGTGGCTAATAAATTGCAGTAGATTTAGAAAAACCGCAGTGACGCAGTAAAACCATAAATTTTGCTAAAAAGCGCAGTAGATCTACTGCAATTGCAGTAAAGTCCGAACACTGCTTCTCTGACCTTCTCTAGCAGCGCGTTCTTCTTTGTGCTGTTTGTTTCCTTTTAGTTTATTGTTTTCTTTTCTCTACTGTGGAGCAATCAGTATTGCCAGTAGCAAGTTTTATGACAGTAAATTTTTAAAGTAACCTGAGCTAAAATTTGGACCAAGAGTGCATGAAAGTTAATCTTGAAAGAGACCTAAATCAGTAAACAAACTATTATTGAAAGTTTGTCGGTAAAATAACAATGTTTTGCTTTCAATTAACATTCCTTATCCCTTCAAGACAAGCGTAACCAAAGCTCCAACACAACTAAAAAAATGTTTGATGAAAACCAACACAAACTTGTCATTAATTTGTTTTTTTTTTTATGAATGTGAGAAAGTGCAGGTTTAGCAAATGTCACGAGCTGAGCTAAGTTGTGTAAGTTAGAAAGAGATCCTTCTGACAACTGTTGTAAAGAAGCGACGTGTGCTGCAAAGTTTTTATTAAACTATTTTATAGAAAAAGCCCAGAAAAATGAGTATTCAACCCAAATGTATGGAGTTTGAGTATAAAAATTTGGTGCCAGAATATGTTTAGAAAAGTCCAAGAAAGGGGTAGAATATGATTTGATCAAAATTAAAGGTGCCTGTGATATTTATCAAAAGCAGCGAATATGTACAATTTAAAATTATGTTACATTTTAATTTAAATTAAAGTAGGTTATGTTTAATAGTAGATACAGTTGAACTGAAAATAAAAATGAATTTATTATATAAAAGAGTTTGCTTAACCCTTGATTACTAACCTTTTAAAATAAACGTAAATGAAACTCACAATTATAAGTACTCAAGTGTATAAATCTTAAAAATTTTTCAATTCGAAATTAGTTAAACCTTTTTTATTACTTATAAATAGTTTTTATTAATTTCATTCACTAATTCTATGCTTCGCATGATTTTAAATATATTGCTACTAGGTGTTATCCACCCTACTTGTGAAATCACACGTATACGTTAGTTAAGTAGATTTTTCACATCACCATCCCAAAACTAATAGAAACCTTATTCTGCAAACTAACTTAAGTTTCTTACAGCAATACGTGTTTAGTAATGTTTTATTTTTAAGGCTCTTTTTTTTCTTTATTTTTTTATGTAAATGTTTGCGTTTTTTATGTCACTTATGCCAGTTTTTAGGTCATCAAAGTACGAGCGCTGGTTATTAATATATATATTATATTTTTTCTATGATATGCAACTGTTTTATTGTTTCTATAATAAAAATATTTTTTAATACATAATAAGAAATAACAAAATAATATTTTAGATACAATATAAATATCTTGTAAAAAAATTATATTAAATATTTTATAAGAATATTTAATAAAATATTCGTTTCATTCGCCACATAACTCATTCTATTTTATTATATATTTTTTCTTGTTGCGATGAATATTAAAGGCTGAAGGTTAAGTTGCTTGTGTCAGTTCCTCAAAAAAATCCTTATGAATATTCCGCAAATATTTCGATTTTAGTGATGGAATAGTTTGAAATAGCCTCTTAAAATTAAGTTTTTTGTCAAAATATTGGCTGTTGTGATAGTTTTAAAAAATAAACTGCAAGAAATTTTATGGCGAAAAAGCTCTTCCTATCTGCATCAACAATTGAAATGTCTGCAATCGGAGAAAAGATAATGCTTTTTTTATACATATTTTTGATATATTTGATTTTAAAATATTAATACAAAACTTGCTTGATTAGCTTGAAATTTAATTAATGTAATTTATACAAAACTTTTAAAATTAAAATATCTTCATAAGTTGTATTTTGTTTTTTAATCTCTTACAATATTTTTCAGTATGTGTTTATTTTATAATTTATATTTTAGTTTTAATATATATCAATATACGGAACTCTGACCAGGAATCAATCAATCAATTGCAGCCACTCAAAACCTTCCCAACTATATCTTGAAAGTGAGAATAGCATTTGAAATAATTATGTTTTTTTTTATGTAATTAAAAATAATAAATAAGTAATTAAATAATTAATAATTGCATGAAAAACAGCATTTTCATTAATCTAAATGCAAAAATTTAACATTTGTTGATGCTGATTGGAAGAACTTTTTCATAACTATTATTTCTGACCGTTTAATTTTTTTAAACTACCACATCAGCCAATATTTTTACAAAAAACTTGATTTTTAGAGGTGATTTTAAACCATTCCAGCTCATGGATGGCTATCGCTACAGCTGAAATATTTTGGGAATCATCTATACTATTATATAAAATTCCTGATTACCTTTTATATGACATAGCATTCTTTTGCAAACAATCGTCCAGTTTTGCGCAAAAATTATCAAACTGTTTTTGTCTTTTTTTTTGCCCTATGATTTTTATGGACGAAATTTATTTATACCAAAATGTGGTTTTTATATTTAATGTCTCAAAAATAATTTACATGAAAATATAACACCAATATCTCTTTCCAATCAAAGGTTATGGCTTTTAACAAATTTTTTTATACAATTGGCTATATTAATAAAAGTAATTTTCACATTAATCGTCTTTATCAATTCCTGCTATCCACCTCGCAGTCAAATTAGCATAGAAGTTGATTGTTGACATATTTTTTCGCCAACTTGTGCGGTAATAACTCTAATTAAAATCGTATTTTATAATATTGGAATTTTTTGTGTCTGGTAACAACATTCGCAGAATAAAAAAATGCAACACTGTAACTAATAGTTTTCCTTTGTGCGAATGAGCATAAAAGCATGGATTTTCCTTGCTTTTGGCGATTGTTCCTCATGTCTTGTCTTGTTTGCCATTCTTGTATCGCAGACGTTCGTAATCGCTAGCGCTCACACTCTAGGCATTCGTATCAACAGCGATTGGTACATGCATTTCCGCATTAATTTAAATGCAGGAAGCACATTCGGTGCTCGTTTATTGACAAGACAATCGAAACGCCATTTGAATGCACTCAAGCTGTTCTCTGGTACGCAATACTACTTGGTTTTGCATGAATAGCTTAAAGTCGCAAAAACTTGACTCGTTGCAGATTACTGCTTCCAATACTCCCACGTCTTTGTTGTACAATGACTTAAAATCTTTTTTCACTCATTATGTTTGCACCCTTGCTGACTTTGGTTGACTTGCAATTTCTCCACATGAAGTATGTGGTGCCTTGTTGGCTTTGGAAAGTTCCGCCAAACCTGGCATTGATGACATTTCATCAATTTTGCTTAAAAAGCGTGCTCAAGCCTTGTTCGGTCCGCTATTTTTATTTTTTAAAAAATCTTTTCCCAAGGGATCTTCTATGGACTGTTGGAAAATAGATTTTTTTACACCAATTTTTAAAAGTGGTTTTAAATCGGATGTCTCTAATTATAAGTCCACTTCTAATCTTTCCAAGCTAAAATGATAAAATAACCAAAGCTTTATCTTTATAAAATGAATTATCTATAAATTCTCTTTTTAATTTTTCTGTTTCTAAGGAGGCATTTAAGAAAAATGTTAAAAGTTTATTTTTACTTTAATTTATTTACATATAATTGTTACGATTAGGAATAGTTGGAATCTGTTAGGAATAATTGTTCAAAGACTGAATAAAGAAACCAAATTTCAAGGAAACTTTTTGGTATATAAATAACATGATCTCGCTTACACAACATGAGACTGACGTCGTTTTACTGCAAATATCGCGTAAGGACTTACCATTATGTCTTCAAAGACACGCAATAAACTTTTAAATCATATCATTGTGGTGAAGTGACATGTGCGTCATATTTATCAACATGCCCTCTATATTTCGAGTGACAAAACAAAGCATCTTTTCTAGCACTTTTGTTATTCTTGATATACTTACGTAGCCTTAAACAAATATAACAAAAATAAGAAGTGTACCGTTTAATGGCTATTTTTACAAGGAGTGAAAAGCAGAATAAGGGAAATAAAAGCAATATTGGGGGGCATGAAAAAATGGCTGCCATCTGATGCTAGCATGACAAAAGAAAACATAAATCTAACAAAATCTCAAAGTAAAACAAACAGACTGACAGCAAGCGTCGACATTAACTAATGGAAAAGCTAAAAAAATACAATATACATATGTATATAACGAAAAGCAAGAAAAATCGAAAAAATATACAAAGTAAATGTTGCATCATTTACTGGCTTAGGCTGCCCGCATAGTAAGCGCCGAAGCAGGCAGGCAGGCAGGTAGGCCCTGCGAAGAAATGAGATAAAAATAACTTTTTTCTCGCTTGTTCACATAGTTTTCTTGCGCCTGTCTGCCTGCCTGCCTACTTCGGCGCTTACTATGCGGGCAGCCTTAGGCGAGGGTTCGACACACGCCCCAGCAGCCGACTCGTGCAATTTTTGCCAAACCCTCTTGCCTGCTAACTAAAGATAGCGGCACAGCGGAAACGTAATCGTTTCAATGTAGAGAGCGTCAGTGAGTACCTTGAGATGTGTGAGTGTACATGCGGTTAGGTAGTTGTCAAATGAGGAAACAATAAATGACATCTAGCAGAACAAATAATAAAGGAAGTGAACCGCAAACTTGCAATTCATGGTACTTAGAATAATGCAATACTACAGCTCTAGGTGGCAAAGCGGTAGTGAAAGACGACAGCAGAAGGCGATGAAATTGAGTGAGCTTTCCCCTTGCTGCATGTCACAATCGTCCTTTAAAATGTTTGCTCAACACGCTATTTATTGCACCCCAGTCTGACCAATATTTCTACTTAAATGGCCATTATAGTGATAATTTAACACACTTTCTTTTTAATATGTTGTAGTTCGTAATCAGCAAATATTGAACAATAAGGACAACGATTTTATGACTACACTATTTTTTATTTTTTGTTCTTTTTCTACAGTTTTTATACACTGGACCGAACTGATATTTCGGTTTCTAGGTTCTGGATCTTAAAAGTTTAAGGAACTCCTAAAAACGATTTGTGCTTTTTTTTTAAATCGAAGGATACTCTTGGTACAAAAGACATGTTTTTACATGTAAGTTTTTATTTTCCAAAAGATGCATGGAGAAAAAAAATCAATATAATGATTAAACAAAAATTTTGGCGTACAAATTATGAATTAATTATATTATATGATATATACCCTAACACAAATTGTTGCCACATTCTGCCACATTGTTATTTTTAAAAACAGATAAAAACTTTCACTTGGTTTAATTTTATGTCAAAATGCTTTGTGAAGCATGCTTTGTAAAGCATTGTGTCAAATGCTTTGTAATGCTTTATAGCGTCAAAATAATTTTGCTTTTTTAAATCGCTTTAAAAATTTATTGCGGAGAAAAGGTGCTTGGGTGTAATCTATCCCGTGACCGTGAGACCTTAACATAATTTCTTACTGTGCGTTTAGACCGCCTGAACGAACGAAAGAAACCTCGTTCGTTCGCTCGGTTTAAACACTTTGCCCGAACGAACAGTGTTCGCTATAAATTTATCGCGAACAATGTTTGCCCGGTGTAAACAGTAAATTAGGGCGAACGAACGAAGATTCCTTCGTTCGCTCTGATCGAACAAGCTTCGATCTTTTTGGGCGAATCCGGTCTTGCGCTGTGTTTAAAAACAGAAAAGTAGCAAAGAGGAGTAGCTTTAGAGAATAATTTATGAAAAGTACTAAAATATGTAGTAATTTAGTTTTATGTTTTTAAAAGTGTTCTGTTAACTTTCGCTGCAATATGATTGTGTTGTGTAAAGCGCCAAATGAAGTTTTTAAGCGGAAAACCCTATATTTTATTTATTTGAGGCAACTGTTTATTTGAGGTCATTTTTTTTTAAATAACTATATAATTTTTAATAAAAATTTTGAGTTTATGGATAGCAAATATTATTAAATATATAGCAGGAGTCCGCAATAGAGCTCGTTCAAATAAAAAAAAATATATTTTAGGTTCTCCTGAAACTTTTTGAGTTTTTAATCAAAGATTTTAGAAAAATGTGGATATTAACCAAAATGGTAGTTGAAAATTCGATTTGTGACTAAAAACAATTCTTTAAAGTTATAACATAAAAAAAATTTCTCTAAAATAAAAATCGAACGACTGAAAGTATCAATAATATATGCTTAATAAGTGCATACAATTTGGGAACAATTTTTATTTAATTGACTTAAAATTTACGAAATTTATTGACACACGAAAAATGTGAAAACATTCAATTTTTGTTTGTCGAAAAACTTAAATGGGCCCTTAAGTTAAACACACGTCTTTTCTATGATAACTAATACGAGTAATATATTGTTATGGAGTGGCAAACCATTTGTTGTTGAGAAACGGAGTATAAGTTTTAGTACTAATATAAAAATAAGGAGTTATCAACCCTGCATTTATTGATGTTCGGCCTAATGCACAAATTGCTGTTTACACCGCCTGAACGAACAAGATGGCGGCCAATGTTTGTTCGCGAATGATGTTCGTGCGGTCTAAACAGTACTCCGAACGAAGAATTTATTGCAATAAATTGTTCGCGATAAATTTTTCGTTCGTTCAGGCGGTCTAAACCCACAGTTAGAGGTGTGACCGGAAAGGATATAGCTTAATCCTTTTGGAATTGCTTATTAGATAAAGGTTTACTGTTGATCGCTGAATTTAAAATATTCTTTGCTATATATTTCACTTTTAATGTTTGATTGTTGGCCATTTTAATACATGGAACTAATTCAGTGGTGTTCAGCATTTGCACCGCGTTCTGAGACTTTACGAGAGTGGAAACACGTATACGATGACTCACTCGATGTTGGCGCTAGTGTTTTCAAATAGACAGAAAAATATTACAACCAGTTTCTAGAATAACCCGAAAATTACGATTTTTCAATAACCGGTTTTACGAATTATTGAAGTAAGAAAGCCAGTAAAAACCGGATGAGAACCAATTCTGTCTGTAAGCTTACTAGTTAGCACATACAAAATTTAGTATTTAATATTGTGTTTTCTAATGTTACTACTAGTCTTAAAAGCATGACGTCTCCTGAGTAAAATAAGATCATTAAGGGCACTTACGTCACGCATGTGACACTTAGTTATCGTTTGAATAAAATACTGTCGTATGTGCGAACAACTGCCACGTACGTCTATTTTTTAATAAGATTTCCATTTTTTTTGTGTTCAGTAAAATATTGTCGTATGTGTTTGAAGGTTCGGAGTGAACCTTCAAGTTTCTGTAGAAATAAAGATGTCGGCATGATCAGACGAACGCACGCGAGACGAATCGCCAGCGCCCGAGTAAGTAATTGCAATAAGAAACATTTTTCTGTTAAGAGAAGAGTGTTATTTTTCAGAATGCAATATGAAATTCTGGGATACTGGGAAAAGTTTACCTTATATTCATTTTTAAAAATTTGTATCAGTGAATTAAAAAAATTTTAGCTGATTTGTATTTATTTGTTTTATTTGAGGATAAATTAGTACTGTAAGATAAAAAAAAAGACACAGTTTCAATAGTATCGTAAGTATAGACATAGAATTGCTTTTTATACAGTAATAGAGAAAAATTCTGTTTTTTTTTATTTATATTCTTCAAAACTATTTTAAAGTATTTCATCTTCTAAATAAAAATTATTTAAAAACAAATTTGTTGTTGTTGTCCTTCTTTAAACTTACCTGACCTAAAATGCTCACAATTAAATTCATGTAAAAATTTGTTTTGTTTTATAAAAGTTTTCTTTTGATATTTTTGGTGATGAATTTGTTGTTCTTTTGTTGGTTGTTTTGTTGTTTTGTTGGATAAAACTAAATGTTATTCAAAGTTATGTTAAATTAATGGAAATAAATATGGGTAAATTTGAATGATTTATTTTTCCTGTAGTGAACAGGATGTAGAAAAAATGTAGAAAAAAACGCAGCTCGTTTTCCGCAACGATAAATCGCAGACTTACAGCCTTATTCTGGCAGCTTAACTAAGCTCACCACATTAACAAAATAGTTAATATTAACATTATTAATATTTGTTAAGGTTTCGTATTCTGCTGCAAAATTTAAAAGCTCTTTTCCTTAAAATTTTTTTTAATAACAGAAAGAGTCTTAACAACGAATGAAATGTATGTGCTTAGTAGAAAATTTTTGTGAAAATAATAAAAAAAATACAAATTATAATATAATATTGAGTTTAAATACATTAAACTGAAAAATGGAAGAATTTTTTACTTAAAGTGTTGATAATGAAATCTTTCAGTAGCCGTGGCAAATTTTTCACGAGCTTGCAAAGTCACAAGCTGCACTAGAAGCACCTGTTTATACAGCGATTTTCACCATGCATGGTGAACTTTAAAAGCTTTTCAAGCTTTTATGTTGTTAATGATTTTTAAGAATACCAACATTTACATAACATAACAATCAGCTTAACAAGAGCTCCTTTACTACTTCTTGTTAAGCTAACAACCAGAATAGGGCTGTTAGAATCTATGCTATTTCAATCGTCGGTCGCAACGATTTTTGATTCTGTTCAGGCTCTTATTCGTACTCAAACTCATGGCAGAATAACCAGGTAGTGCCGACTCCGAGAGGAATGAAGTAGAAAGCAGAGAAAGGCGAGCTAGTTGTCAAATACAGCTGTTCATGTCGAGTAAAAATTAAAAACATCTAAAAAAATTTCAGAAAACTGAACCAACAACAATTACCAAGCAAATCTAAAACAACGACGCACAGAAAAGAGCAAGATCACAGCAGTTGAGCAGCGTTAGAGGGGATGAACCGAATCGTCCACAGAAAATAAATAGAACTTTGCTTACTATGTCCCGCTTTTCACTCGTTACACACGAAAATTCTCGAGCTTGTGGCGAAAGCAATTATTGCTCTGGTATCAAGATCTCTTTGTCCCCCTTTTCACTCGTCAATAATTGCCTTTGCCGCAAGCAGTTTGTGAATTATTCGCACGCATGAGGGGGTTTACGAAAGTCCCCTTTAAACCCGAGGAGTCAACAAACTACTTGCGGCGAAAGCAATTATTGCTCATAGAATTGACGAGTGAAAAACGGCCCTTTGCAACACATGAAGAACCAAAACAACAATACCAGCAGCTAGTAGCAACGTTGCCAGTTATGTTGGAAAAATCCCATTCGTGATAATTTTTAATTACCCTTAGGAATTTTTGTTTCTGGGAATTCTTATTAAATTTTTTAATTCAGCATGGTATTTTTTAATTGGCGTGGAAATTCAGCGGGATATTTAAATTTCCGTGAGAGTTTGGTAATATTCTGTTTACATTTTTCCCTATTTAGTCAGCAAAGTTCCTTTGTGGTATTTCTAAATGTTTTTTAAAATGTTTGCGCATATGGGACTTATTGTGGTATTTTTTAATGCAAATGAGATTTTTGTGGCAATTTTAAATGTATATGGAATTTGTGGTGATATTTTTAAAACGCGTGGTATTTTTGTGGTTATTTTAAATGATCGTGAGATCTTTTTTTGATATTTTTTTATTGCGGTAGAAACTTTTTTGTTTATATTTACAATGGTAATTTTTGTTGTATTTAATTTATGTTATTTACTTTTTGTCGGAATTGTTTTAAATTTTAACTGGCAACCTTGGCTAGTAATAGTACATTTTTTGTAGCCACATACTGGCTCTCTAGCTACATGCATCTGTATTCTCTATTGCATTACAACCCAACAAGCCATGAATGTTACTTGCCAGCTAAACGGTACTTAAAACGGCAGCGTCTGATTTGCTGTTATGAAAACGACATGTTTTTGTACCTTTAAACCGTTCTCTATATAATTGTGAAGTCCTTTTTATATTTATCAAGAATCGAATTGAAATTCATGTCATATTCGCTTGATGTGTCGATTGTTCTTGTCTTTTTCCCCTCTCTATTTCACCCGTTCTTCAAAAAACGCTGAAATATGCATTGAATCTTGTATTGAAATCAAGGTAGTGCAGTTGAATTGCCGTTTATTGTTTAGTTTATTGTTGCAACTTAATAAAAACCATTTTAAGAAAAGGTTACCATTGTTTAACAACAAATAAAATTAATATACAATCTAAAGTTTTCTATATGACCTTGTTATTTATTGTGTTGATTTTCTATGATTTAAATACAAATTCTAATTGTTTGATAGTTTGAATCGTTTTTGATTTTAAATGCAAATTCTAGTTGTTTGATAGTTTAAAATATTTTATTGAGCTTTAGGTCAGGTTAGAACAATTAATTAACCTAACTAGTTAATCAATCAGCTAGTGATGTTTTGTTTCTTCTTTTCATATTGAAAATATTGTTGCTGTTGTTTCTTTGAAAAAAATTCGTTAGAGCAATTAATTGTTCTAACCTGACCTGAAGCTCAATAAACGATTTTTAATTATCAAACAACGAGAATTTGTATTTAAGATCAAGAATGATTTAAACTATCAAACATTAAGTATATATATTTAAATCATAGAAAATCAACATTAATATACAACTTAATAAATGGTACGCTTATATGAAACACAATGCATAGTTTGCTGACAACGAAACGGTCCGCTTCAGTGCTTTTAAAAGTGCACACCGTTTTCAAATAAGCGGATTGGCTATCTGGGAAAAAAAAGCAGCTCATGTGTATTTATATATGTATGTTTTACATACATATTTATAAAAACAAACAACAAAAGCAGCACAACAACGAACGACGTAATAACGAACCACACAAGCAAACACAACAACAACAACAACAATCTTAAAAACAGCATAAGCAGCTACTGCAGCTAGGCAGCTTGTGCATTACTCATTTTCGCTATTTTCGCTATTTTATTAGATATTCGTTTTATTCCCACTAAAACTGATATTTTGGCATTTTTTTTTTCTTTTACGATATGGTGACAACAACATTTCGTACAAGGGCAAATCATTTTTTAATATATGCGCCTTTTGCAGAACAAATAATGCCAACAATGATCAAATATACAATCCCACTTCTACCGTTTAGTTGGTTTTATATGCGCTTTTACAGAAGGAATAATTTTTAGTTTTCAAAGTATCGCAAAAATGTTGCAGAATTTTTTTACTTCCACTATCCGTACAAAATATTTTCGAAAAAGCTTTCGCTTACCGTTATTTTTACTAATCAACAACTAAGAAAATCTATAGTTTTCAATATATCGCGATAATTTTGATGTGATAATACAGGGATTTTTTTAAAATTTACTACATGTATAAAATTTCACCATTTTAAAAATTAAAATTTTTTGAACAATTATTTGTCATATGTCATACTAAATCTTAGGTTTAGCACATAACATGTGTGTAAAGGACACATGCAACAAAATTTTTTAAAAGAAACCCTCTGTATTTTGTTTAATAATTAAAAATGTAAAGTAAAAAATTTGTAAACTAGTAGCGATTTATAATTTTTACAATATTTCCAATTTAAATTAAAATTGCCAGTCAAATTATTGATTAATTCAATTCTAAACTTTGACAGCGGATTCCCAAAATCTGTGAAATGTAACATACGATCTTATTTTACTCAGGCGACGATGAATAATAGCCGTTCTTTCGTAGTGGGCAAAAATAGAATTGAAAACTCCAGTTGGCGCTGAGATTTTAAGCGCAGAGGTTGCTTATGTTTTCGTGAATTTTTTTCTAAGCGGCATACTTACTCCCATCGTTGTTTACTGTGTAGATGACTTAAATGTTTGGCAGCCATGTCCGAAGAAATGTAATAGAGAGTTGTAAACATACCTTGTCGGCCTCGCAGCTAAATTATATTTAAGTAATGGTGAGTTCATACCCATTTCCATTTCCACTTCCATTTACCACTTCGTAGTCTTAATCAAAAACATCAATATTATGATACTCTCAGGCTGCCTCGAAGGTCTAGTGGTAGCGCGCTTGACTCTCACCCAAGGGTCCCATGATCGAATCCTGGCCAGATGTACGCTTAACTTTCTACACTTTAACCTTCAGTTTACGTGATCCATATCGTAATATATTTAAATATTTTGAAATCTGGATCTTGGATCGCGATCCAAATAAATATTGAACGTCTAGCAGGTGCCTTTGTCATTTGCTATGGCTATTAATAAGAGTCAGCGGCAGTCATTGCAAAATACTGCGATATATCTATCAAATCCAGTGTTCACTCACGGTCTTTTGTATGTGGCACTAAGTCGAGCCCGCTCTTTTTATGAAGTTACAATTTTTATTAAACTTAGTAGGCAGCGCATTCTACCTAATAATGAAGGTATGACAGCATTTAATAATGTATATACAGAAATAGATTAAGAAAACGTAATACTGTCGTAATAAAAATAAAAAAAAACACCAGGTATGTTTTATTTTGGCATTTTAACGCCACATGGTTTTACTAATACAGCTCAAGTTCCATGCTTCAAGTCCCGTTTAATTACTCCACGCGCTTATAAGGCTTTCGTTAATATGATCGTCTTCTAGTTTCTGAAACGGCATAACAAAATGTAGCCTAACAGCTTATCTTATGCAAAAAACTGTAATCATCGACGTCAACTAAATTGTAAGAAAACACCTTGTATGTTTTAAAATCAGATACTGTATGAAAAGTAAAACAGATACTGTATGAAAAGCTTTAATTTTGTAAGTTAAGAAAAAGTCATATTCTTATAGTTCCGAGAAATAATTCTATATTAACTCTTTCCGCCAGCTTTTCATTGAAGACGCCATTAGGTTTTGAAAGAGTCTGGCAAAAAAGCTAAGTGAAATCAGTTAGAGAGTATCTTTTAGGCAATCTTTCTTATCTTTTTTCTCTACTCTTAGTTTCTTTTTTCCATATCTAATTTTTTTCTACTTTTACGAGCAGTTGGAAAATTTACAGTATAGAATTTTTTCCCACCGAACGACGCGTTTAAATTATGCAGTTGTTCTATAAAAATGGGGATTCTGCCGTGGTTAATGGAGATAATTCTTGTGCTTGAATCAAGCACATTTTTTGCTTAAAAGCAAATCAGTACAACTTTGCTTAATCACGGTGTGATTTTATAAAAGATTGCTGAATAGAAACCGCTCCTCATGTATTTAAGAAAAAGCAAATTTATACTAAATTCAAGCAAATATTTGCTAAGTTATTATAAACTCAAATACACTTACAGGCGACGATTAGTTAAACACTGCGATGATGAAATGCATAAGCCCATGCACTTACACTCACAAGGCCGAGGTTCAAGTCTCCGGATAATGGTAATATTTAATTTAATGTTAATAATTATTTCACTTCAAAAATATGCTAGATTTCAGCAAAAATTAATTAAAATTTGCTATTCCAATTTATAATAACTTGGAAAATATTTGCTTGAATTTAATCAAAATTTTGCTAGATTATTATAAATTGGAATAGCAAATTTTGATTAGTTTTGCTGAAATCTAGAATAATTTTGAAGTGGCTGAGATTCAAGCGCAAGTTTTGCTTAACCACAATACAAATTTAGCAAACAGTTCCCTCCGTGTAGGTATCGCGCTTAACGGGAAGATGATGGTCGTCATAACCGTCCTACTGAGCGAACAATTCTTAATATAGTGAACAAATTTTGAAGAAAATGGATCGGTTAAAGATATTGTACGGCTTGTGCATCAAACAAGGAGTGAAAAAATATTCTAATATTAAGCAAATATTTTGCTTGTTTTAAGAACATCTAAAATTCAGCCTCATTTGCTAAAATCAAGCATTTAAAACAAAAGTTAAGAAAAAAATTTTATAATAAGCAATTATTTCTAAAAACGAGTAAAATAAATGATTGCTTGAAACAAGAATTAAATACTTGATTTCAGAACCTGGTACAAGACTTAAATCAAGAAAATAATTTCTTAACATATATAAGGAAATGCAGAGTTGATTATTAAAAATATTGAATTAAGGGAGATTTTAAGCAAAGGCGATTGAAATCAAGGAATATTTTTGAAGATGTTTTCTAAAAAAGTATATTATATAGACAAAAAATTTAATTTGCATGTTAATTTAACATCATCGGTTTAAATAAAAACTTGTTTGTAACATACAATTTTTATAAAAAAAAGGTGAAAACCAGGCAATATCATAGCCGAGCTATTGTCTAAAAAAAATGCATTCGAAAAGTTGACCCTTTTCTAGACTTTAAAAACTAGAAAAATTTTCCAAAGATGCTAATTTTGCTTATTTTCGTTTTAACGCGTTTAAAATTACTCTGGTTAGTTAAAGTTACTCTGGCG
The DNA here is from genome assembly GCA_963920525.1 of Dichetophora obliterata. NCBI lineage: Eukaryota > Metazoa > Arthropoda > Insecta > Diptera > Sciomyzidae > Dichetophora > Dichetophora obliterata. Next base: position 51,347,814 of record OY986438.1, on the reverse strand, counting down.
CACCGGGTTTGAAGAGCTGTAGAATCTGTATTATAAGCGGGATTGATTTGAAATTTTTTTAACATATTCTTGAATAGTTGTACAACAATTTGCTCAATCACGGTGTGATTTTATAAAAGATTGCTAAATAGAAACCGCTCCTCATGTATTTAAGAAAAAGCAAATTTATACTAAATTCAAGCAAATATTTGCTAAGTTATTCTTTTCATATCTTTTCGACAGTCAAATCGATCGGACGTGTTTTAATTAGCTCCGCAAGTTCTTTAACCAACTCCCCTGCCCTACCTCAACAACGCGTTGCTATATTGCTGTGATAATAAGTGTGCCGCGTAAAAGTGCGATCATTGCACTTTGTCGAAAATAACTGAACATTTAAAAAGTGCGGATATTGCAATTTAGCATTAAAAAACAATAAACAGTGCACATACAAATAAATTACTCCCCTGCCTCAACAACGCTTTGCTATATTGCTGTGATAATAAGTGTGCCGCGTAAAAGTGCGATCATTGCACTTTGTCGAAAATAAGTGAACATTTAAAAAGTGCGAATATTGCAATTTAGCATTAAAAAACAATAAACAGTGCACATACAAATAAATTAAACTGTGTCAATAGTTCGTTGTACTAAAATACAAACAATTATAAAAATGTCGTGTGGAAATTTGCAATGGGATCTGCAACAAATTTTTTTATGGTGGTTGCATTGGCTTGCCTAAGAGGAGCCTTCTCTACTTAAAGGAATACTCTACCAACTTCCTGTTTTTCTGCGATGAATGCAGGCAAATATCTGTCTCACATTTAATGCTAGCGATTAAATGTTTAAGTGAGTCCTTCGCCACATCACAATCGGAAAACAAAAAACTTTTTATTAAAACTTCTAAGCAACTGAGCAATATTGCTCAAACAACAGAAGATGCCAATAAGGCTTTGGAGAGTTCAATGAAGACCACCCAACTGGGTATAACAACTATCTCCAAAAACATAAAAAGTTTGATCGAAGTAGTTGGTGACAATAAATACTCTGACATCGAAACCGCTCTGGATGAATTAAAAAAAGATACTTCGATTATTAAGCCGCTAACTTCCTCGCTTGCTAATGACTGTAAGCAAATTAGCGAGAACATCAAATATCTGCGAAGCGACATCGATGGATTGATGCAAAGCTCGAATTCCTCGACTCCATATGTGCAACAACAGGACCCGCTACTCCCAATTATATTTGAACAAAAAACTGAAGTCAGCAACGAAGTCACGGCAACTCGCGTAGAACTTGAAGGTGTTAACGATTTACTGAAACACGCTTCATGTAATATTGAATGCGTTTCTGAAGAAATTCAGCAGCAATCACAATCATCTTTTCACCAGCAATCAATTCTAGAAGAAATACTGGAAACATCTGACACAACAAATCCTTGCCGTTCTTTTACATCTCTCTTGCATTCACCAGCCCTGTCTTCTCCTTCATCGCCTACATCTCCCTGTAAAACAATCACGAACCAAACTGATCTAAGCCCAGTTGCCGCACCTCGTAAATTGGTTCACCACTTTGGAACAACATGGACACTAGCTGATTGCGAAAATAGAATAAAAAAGCTAGCCAGTGGGAATGCTATTGATAAAACAGCACTATTCATTAAGGGTCTGCCTTTAAGAACAAGTGTATCCTGGGTCTGCAAGCTTTTCAAGAATAAGTACGGCATTGTGATTCCAAATGATGACTGCGAGAAAACTTACATAAACCGCAAAAAAAATGCAGAAATTTCAAAATTAACATTCCAACAAAATTTGCCTGGCTATTTTCTCACACATCCAGTCTAGATGGCGGCAAGGCTGAAGTTTCAATATGGAGTGATAAACCTAGGACGCTGCTTAAAACCTCTAACACTAAGTCTAACTCTAGTTCTATTTCTTATAATACTAATTTTAATTCTAGATTTAACTCTAAGTCTAATTCTCATATACATACTGCCAGAAATATGGCTAATAATTCTAACTCTAATTTGTATTATAAGTCGCATTGTATTAAAACTCAACATAAACAAAATCCTACCTCGTCTGATCCAAACTACACACCCTCGGATAGATATTTACCCAATTCACATTCTAAATCTGATCCCAATTGGAAACTTAAAACTAATATCTTTCCAATCTTCACTCCGCAGCTCTTTCAAAGCATAAAAACAAAATCTTCTAACTCGAATCAAGCGAATCAGACACTTCAGCACTCTCACCCAAAACGGGTCTCATTTAATCTTAATCCTAATTCACACCAGGTTACACCAGCAAACAAAAATGAGAGTAATATGCTCCAGACACTATATTCTAACTTTGTACATTCACATACTTTAAACCCATCTCCTTCTGTTCCAATCACAAGTGGAGCCCCTAATCAACCTGGTAGTTCCACTTCTTTCATCGACCCTCTTCAACCACCAAAGGTGAAACTAACTTCGAACTCTTGTGTTGACACCGAGAGCAGATATGCCCTATCTCGTCTTAGAGAGAACAGTGTCTACAACAATGTGCGCCTCTACCTGGCTTACATGTATAAAGCACCTGTCTCTACTTGTATAGAAGGAAAAACCAAGACAAACCTCAAAGTCTTGATTCAGCAAGAAGGCTTACCTACCGATGTCAATGAATTACGCCATTTGTTCACCAGTTTCCACGTGTAACTTGGCTTGACAAGTCAACAAGTCAAAGAAGACCTTGACACATATGGTGCTCATGTAAGGTCAAAACCTATCTCTTACCTTCAAAAGACCCGTAAAGGGCAACAACAATATTATTCCTAACCAGCGTAGTGAACATAATCAAAACCCTAATCGCAGCCCAATTAGTGATTCCCCATCAACGACTGCTCTTCGCATATTTTACCACAATTGTGGCGGTATGCGAGGAAAACTTAATAAACTCTTTGTTGACGCGAAATCTTGCCTCTTCCAAGTACTAGTTTTCACCGAAACATGGTTAAACGATACTTTCAAAAACGAAGAGATTCTTGACAGCAATTGGACAGTTTATCGAAATGATCGGGACTTTGGCCACACAGGTCTCTCCCATGGAGGTGGTGTTATGATTGCAACTCATAACTCTTTAGCAAGCGAGCTTGTTTCAACAACCTCTCACACACTCTTTGAACACCGTATCATCAAAGTTCGCTCAGGGACCAATATTTTTATTTACATTGTTGTCTTCTACATTCCCCCCTGTTCTATCGAAACAACATACAACGATTTATGTGAAACAGTCCAATCGTTAACCGCAATCTTAAATGAGGAAGATAAAGCTATAATTTTTGGAGACTTCAATCGTCCAAATATCTCATTTATCGTCGATGAAAATGACAATTATCTTCTTCCGGTTAACCTTTCAAGCTCGATAGACTTTAATTTACTTAGTACCTTTTATAGCAATGACCTACAACAAGTTAATCCAACCCCAAATCGGTACGGCAACTGGTTGGATTTAGTCTTTGCTAATTTGTATGATGAAATAAAGATTACTGCAACTACTCAGGCTGAACACTTATTTTCTGATACACTCCACCACACTGCTTTAACTGTAGAATTTCATAGCAATAACATGTCTTTTACCACCTCATTTAATAACACAATTGTGTTCGACTTTCTTAATGCCGATTATGACAGTATAAAAATTGATTTGAATGCCTATAACTGGAACGATCTATTAAATTTGGAAATAGATAGTGCTATTTCACTTTTCTACCAACGCCTTTTCACAAGTATTGAAAAATTTGTGCCTAAGATAAAGAAAAAAATAAACTTTCAGAACCATGGCTTGACCAAAGTCTCAGACATATAAGAAACCAAAGAAACAAGCTATACAAATTCATTAAGAAAGGCGTAAATGTAAGCGATGAAATCAAAATGAGATACGAAGAGCTCTACAATGAGTTCTCTATAAAATCAAATGATGCTTATAGAACTTATACCAACCTTATTGGAGAAAAATTCTTAGAGATCCTAAAATTTTTTTTGATTTCGTTAATGTCAAACGTAAATCAGCTGGATACCCCTCATCTATGTTTAAAGGCAATACAATTTCTTCCAACCTCCAAGAGATCTGTAATCTTTTTGCAAATCACTTTAGAGAAGTTTTCTGTGCTCCCACAACCCAGACTCTCTATTCCTCCCCCTCTCCTAATGCGACAGACATTATAAACAATATCAGTCTGACGCTGGATGAAATTGTTAATGCTATCATGGAACTTGATTCAAACAAAGAACCTGGACCAGACCTCATACCACCAAGTTTGTTAGTTCAATGTATAAACAATCTTGCCATTCCCTTATTTATACTTTTCAACAAATCCTTTTCCTTAGGTGTTTTTCCATTCTACTGGAAAATCTCCCGTTTGACACCTATACATAAAAGTGGCGATAAAAGGTCTGTTGAAAATTACAGAGGCATTGCCATCTTGTCAGCTATACCAAAATTATTTGAAAAGATAATATGTGATAAGCTGACGAGTCTCATTAATCCCCGCTTAAACGAGCAGCAACATGGGTTTCGGAAAGGCCGATCGACCACCACTAACCTAATGATCATGGTGTCCAATGTGTTAAATCAAATGGAAAAAGGACGCCAAGTAGATGCAGTTTACACAGACTTCAGTAAAGCATTTGACCGTGTCGACCATAATATCTTAATTTTGAAGTTAGAAAAATTTGGCATTTCCGGTTTATTACTCAATTGGATCAAATCCTATCTCTGCGAACGATCCCAGTTTGTTAAATTTCAAGGCATTTTTTCAAATGATATACCGGTCACCTCTGGTGTACCACAAGGTAGTCATCTTGGCCCAATACTTTTCAACATTTTCATTTCAGATTTATCTATTACTCTTTGTGACATTCCCCATCTTATGTACGCAGATGACCTTAAAATATATAAGATCATTAAATCAGAAGTTGATGTAACTTCCTACAATCGAAACTGCTGTCCCTTGAGCAATTGTGTAATCAAAACAAACTTCACTTAAATGTTAAGAAATGTTGCGTGATAAGTTTTTCCCGTAAGAACTTGATACCAGAATGCAGTTACCTCCTTAATAATATTGTTCTGAGCAGAACCAACCATATTGTAGACCTTGGAGTTGTCCTAGATAATAAGCTGAGATTTAATCTACATTTTGATAAAGTCTTATCGAGGGCAAATAAACAGCTCGGATTTATAAAAAGACGTGCTAAAGAATTCCAAAATGTGTGGGTAACCAAAACGTTATACTGTACCTTAGTGCGACCACTTCTTGAATATGCTTGCATCATTTGGAATCCAGCCTTTGATTTTCATAGCGACAAAATTGAATCCATTCAAAAACAATTCCTGCTTTTTGCGTTAAGAGATATCTTTGACCCCCGTGACTATAACAACTTGCCACCGTATGAACAAAGACTCAGGCTCCTCTCTCTGATGCCTCTATCATCAAGAAGAACTTTACTGAGTTCATGTTTCACATTTGATGTTATTAACGGAGCTATTGATAGCGAATATATCTCCAGCAAAATTACACTAAATGACCCAATTGGATTAATATATTCACCACACTATTTACTCAAATAATGAACCCATTAGTAGGTGCTGTAGAATTTTTAATAATATTAGCGAGCACTATTCACCATCCATACCAAAATTCACATTTAAGCGAACCTCAAACTCTCTCTTTGACTCGGAATAATTTGTCCTTTTCAAGCACTGCGCCCTACAGAGTTATGCTTCTTGGTCTAGTCCCCCTCCGTCATCCCCTAAAAGTAGTACTTAAGATATATTAGCGTAGTTTAAGTATTCTTTTGAAATTTATTTAAATAATATGTAAGTAAAAAAAAAAAAAGAAAGTAAAAAATGTAAGTAGAATTAGTAAATTGCCTTGCTTGGTGAAATAAATAAATAAATAAATAAATAAATAATCAATATAAAAAATTAAATTTTCAGAAAATTGTTTGCCTAAAACCTCCCTTAATACAGGGTTGTCAATATTCGAAGCGCCCATCTGGCAACACTGTAACTTTCCGCAGTGATGCCAAATCGACTAATGACATACCGCGTTTGAAGCGTCATTCCAAGCAAATGTTTACAATGGAACAGTACACGCCACGCGAACGCTCTAAAATTGTTGAAATTTACATTCAACAAAACAAGTCAATAGTGAAAACTCAACTCAATGAGCGATGAAGCTCATTTTCAGTTGAACGGAACGGTAAACAAACAAAATTGCCGTATTTATGCCACTGAAAATCCACAAGAGATTCAAGAGGTACCCCTTCACGATGCAAAAGTCACTGTTTGGTGCGGCGTTTGTGCTAAAATGCTCATTGGGCCGTTCTTTTTCGAAGATGATAATGGCCACAGAGTTACTGTCAATCAGGAGCGTTATCGCGATATGATAAACAATTTTTTCATGCCAATCGTTCGTCGAAAGCGTATCAGGCACTACTGGTTTCAACAAGACGGCGCGCCACCACACACAAGCCGCACTACAATCGATTTTTTGAAGCAATTGTTCCCTGGCCGTTTGATGTCAAAAAATGGTGATTTCGATTGGCCGCCAAGATCACCAGATTTAACGCCTCCAGACTTCTTTTTGTGGGGTTATTTGAAATCAAAGGTTTACGTCAACAAGCCAAAGACCCTAGAAGAGCTGAAAACCAACATCCGTCAAGAAATAACCGCCATTCCCATCGAAATGTTGAAGAAAGCCATGGAAAATGCTGCAAAACGGGCACAATATGTCGTAGAGGCCAATGGCGACCATTTACGAGATATCATATTCAAGAAATAATGTAAGCAAATCTACTTGAACCCAATTAAATGATATTCATGAAGAACAGACAAAAAATTGTGGTTTCTTTGATTTATTTAAAAATAAAATGGGCGCTTCGAATATTGGCAACCCTGCACTTTAAAGGAAGGTTTTCACTTAGAGGGCAAAAAACACGGTAAGGTTTTTGATTTTTTTTTTTATAGAAGGAAACTAGTAATTACCTTGAGTTTTTTAGCAGTAATTTATTCATTGTTTAAGTGTAGAAAAATATGTGTTTTGGTGCATAAAAGTGTAATATAAAGTGTCAGTACGCCGCACATACCTCGCTCGAAAAACCGCTCAAAAATATTTTGTTGTCCCAATTAAGTGATACTTGGCTGAATCAACTCTAAATGGTTATAAAGCTTTTTTCTGTCAAATAAATGTATGCATAAATTAAGTTTCGTTGGTACATTTGGGTACGTTTTTATTAATGTGAAAAATTTCCATGAAATGGTATATATGGATATATTAAATCATTTAATTATTGTACTTATAATTATTCTTCATCAACACCATCTTCATTCGTTTTTTCGTTAGTTCCTTCATTTTCACTTTCAGAGAAGACTGTAGTTTCGTCTATATTTTGTAACAAAGATGACACAGGAATCCCGGAAGTCAACATTGCAAGAGCTTCTTTGGTTAATTGTTTCGATTTTTTAAAGGCAATGGTATATAACTTGTTATACGAGGATCCGAAGTTAAAAGAAACCTCAATATAAGTAGTGCAAAAGATAACTATTATTTATTATTTCCTACTGCTTATTATATTTTTAAACCTGTTAGGAATATCCATGTTGTAATCCGTCCTGGAAAACTTCCCCGCAAAACTTAACCGTTACAACCTGAAATGCTTGTTCTCTGCTTCTGCTGTTTCTTCGGATAACTGACAAATTGGTAACAGAGGATTCCGAATAACTTCTGAACCATGAATCAGAATTTTGTGCATCGTTGGAGTCATGGGATGAGAGGGATAGAAATCAGCATACAACTTAGCCGTATCGAAAGCAAATGCTTCACTCTTTGGGGTATCTATTTAAAATCCACTAGAAAGTACTTCCAATATGACTTTAAATCTAAAAATAAGTTGCAATCAACACCAGTTATTTCAGCAGCTAGTTCTGGATTGTTAAAAAACCTGCGGCTTGTATGCCGTCATTGGTGTTACCAAAACCAGGTTTGGGTATATCAACATTAAGTCCTAGTTTCGACTTAAACTTTTCTGGTATACAATACAATTTTCTTTTAATACAATTTTTTCTGAAAGTTTTCTTAGCTACCATTTCTTTAATGGGATCTCGTAAGCAAGATGAAGAATACTTTCAAAAAAACATAATTTTAAGGCATCTTTATTAACTTATTTTTTTTTAGAGAGATCATTGAAATCTTTTGAAGTAGATCCACAAATATAAAAATTCATTGTAGATATTGTGTTAGTTACTGCATTGCAATTTTTGTTATCAACTTTTGTAAAAACTAACGTGTGTTTTACTGCCAATGTTCTCTCGCATTCTATGACAAATTTTCTTTATTTACTTATCTTGAATTCCATGTAAGCTATTTCATTTGGCGTAGTATCAACGGTTTCCTTAACAAAATGAATTAAAATTGAACGGCAATATCTTGGTAAAGATGGCGTTGGATTTTGCAAAGAAATTTTTTAGTTAAACTGCCAAACAAACGCAAAGGAACAAATTTTTTTTTTTGATGGAACCAATGCTCAGGGGATGCCCCCTATAAATGTATAACCATTGTGTTGATTCGGAAGATGGGTGATAGTTAGTTGTAGAGTGGATAGATGGAGTAGTGTCGGTGAAGATTTGTTTTGAATTTGCACAGCTCAAAACTGCCGGGAAACACGCTCGCAGGGAGACTATTCCAAATCTTAACCTTGCGACTAAAGAACGAATTATCACGGCAATGCGAGGTTCTATTGGGCATCGATGCAATGGTAAAGGGGTGGGCTTGGACAGCTGCCCGAGTGGACATGGGAAAAACACGAGCTGCTGGCGTCAGACCATGTATCTCCCTTGAACACTTCCCATGGTAATATCTATACAGAAGGCTTAGGCAACCAACATTGCGTCGATGCCCAATAGAGTTGAGAGAGAATGAAATATTTTCATCCCCTATCAAATGACGTTTGGAAGATATTTTCATCTGAATCAGAGTCGTTTTCAAACTTTTGTTTTTATTGTATTTGTAGCGAACCATGATATCCCTCCTTTGAAATGAGTTCTAAATACAACAATAAGCATTTATATGTATGGTTTAATAAGTTCTGCAAGTTTACTTCAGCCAAAGTTTCTGTTACAGTATATGACTCAGGTATTGGGTGCAATCTTTTTTGCTTTTTGGAGAATAATGTAACAAGGAAACAGTTTTTTTCACTAGTTCTCACTATAGCATACTGTTTACTTTATAAATTTGCATCAATACAAATAGAAAGAGCCTTAAGAGTAGATAATTTTTCACGTTGGAATTTATCGTACAATGCTTTTTTATATCTTCCTGTCATCCCAGGATACTTTATGATTTCTTTAACCCTGGATCAGAGAATATAAATATATATAGACCTTGCATGTGAAAGTTCCGGTACGCAATGAAATATTTGTACGTACGAGACAAGAGACCCGACGAGTAGGAAACCTAAAAATAATCGCTTGCAGCAATTTGTGTTGCTAGCACAACATCTATATGTTGCTTAAAGCACTAAAAAATTTGTTTATGTTGCTAGAGTGTTGCTATATTTTATAAAACTACAGCAATGACGCAGAAAACCACTGCTTAAAGTGCCTCTACTCTATATGTTTCATACATATGACACGTCAAATATTACAAATAGTTTTTAGCTACAGATAGTATGGAACAAATGAAAATGTCGTTTTGAAATGTAGTTTGTATTTGCGTCTGAATATTTTTGAATTAGAACAGTCTCTAATTTTTTTTTCATCTGTACAAAATGTAAGTTTGATAAATTTTTTATGTGAAAATAGAAGAAAAGACAAGTTTTAAGATATTTATTCAATAAATTGATTTTTAATGAGTTTATTCTTAGTTTGAATGACCAAAGGTGAACACTTAAGAGCTTTACGGCTTACAAAAATTTCAAAAGCTGTATTTTATTTTCAAATGACGTGTCAGATAGTGTGGAGACTAAAGAAAAAACTGAATGACAAAAACTAAATTTTGACACACAGATGAAATTCGGTATGTAATTTTTTTGGCATGTAATCTGTATGAAACATATAGCCTGGGGGCACATTTATACATATATTTTTTAGATTTTGGAGCAGAGCAGCCTGACTTTGTTTACATTTTTTTTTTTTTGCTTGATTTGTTGTTGCTGCATCGAACTTTTTTGTTACGCTAGGATTTTGTTCACGTTTTCGAAGCATTTCGTTGATCATCAGATATAAATCATATTCTTACGATATTGTCTATCTGAAGAAAAGGCGTTTTAGATAAATCGCTATATCTTTTTTGTTTCTAATCGGATTCAAACGCTCCAAAGGACAAAATTTTAGAAAATCGAAATTTTTCATTCCGTACCGGATCTTTCACATGCAAGGTCTATATATATTTATAGTCTCTGCCTGGATAAACAATGTTAGTCGTTTCGACCATGATAGAATTACCAGGTAGTATTAATCGCTACTTTAACTCGTTGCTTTGGGCATATAGTGTCAAATAAAAGCATTGCAATCACATCAAGAAGTAAAAGAGGGTTTTTTGGTCTATACTTTTGCCATGATCTCTACATATACATATGAAGTAAGTTTTATTTCTGCTGCTTGTTACTTCTGTTAAATTCTATGCCATAGACTACATTTAAGTTTTGAGAAGTTTATAATATAGGTGTCCTTATTTTTATCAAATTTTTTAATTCATTTATTAATCAGTCAAACATTAAAACGCTAAATCATTTTCTTCATATTGTTTTTTTTTTATGCAGAAACCTAATTTTTGATGCAATGAGGCAGAAAATTTGCTATTTATCAATGTTTATCACTTGGTTTATATCAAGTTCAAAGACAAGATAACTAATTCTTTGTCGTTTTCTCATTTCAAATAATACAAAAGCAACATTGTTTACACAGACTCGCTTCATTTTGGTACTATATGCCCAAAATGAAAGTTTATCCCCAGCTGATTTTCAGCGAATAATAATACCTGGTAATTCTATCATGGTTTCGACTAACACTGCTCACTTTGTTGCTTACAACTTTTTTTTTCTCTCATCTGATCGTGTTCTCTATCCATATCGAAGTAACCACATTAGTTGTTAAGCTGCCTTCGTTGTGTTCGGATGTATTTGGCTTTTTAATTGGATGGTGTGAATCTTTTTATAAATGTAGTGTACGTCGAAGCGTCAAACATTCAGCCCAATTCTGAATGATTTTTCCCGGGGGAATTGGAAAAGGGAGTTTTAATTTTTAAGATTGCGGATAAAGATATCACATTTTTTTTTTTTTTTTTGCACTCATGAGTATTGACGGTTGATGAACAAATTGGCATTAAAAATTTTCAGAATGTTTTTTTAACTTTACCATAAAAATGAAAACTCTCTTTTCCAATTCCCCGGAAAAAATCAGAATTGGGCTGATTGGCTTTAACGTTACTCTTTATACCCCCCACGTGGTAGGTATAGAAAAGTATATATATTTTTGATCATCATCACATCCTGAGTCGATTGAGCCATGTCCGTTTGTCCGTTTGTCCATCTGTCCATCTGTCGACATGATTACAGCAACAGTTTCTAAGCTATCGTAATGAAATAAAAAATATATGCTTTAATTAAAAAAGCGAAGATAAAATTCGGGAATATGCAAAATCGGATGAAAAGCACACCTACCTCCTATACGAAGAGACTTTATCAAAACGGTATCTCTTAAAATGCCACAAAAATTAATATGTGTACTTTGAATTTTGCTCATTAGCTTTGGAGTAAAATATTCACCACATATTTGAAATTTGTCTAAATTGGATGAAAACCACGCCTACCACTCCACGCAAAGTTGAGTCATTATAATACAAAAGCTTCGTCAATTCAAAAAATATGGTTAAAACTTGATGTTTTCCACATAAGCTTTGATAAAAAGGATAAACTCTGAGTTTCAAATTTTATATATTTGGATAAAAACTACTGTAAAAGTGGCGTCATCAAAATTATACAACATTGACAACTTCGTATATACTAAAATGCGGATGTTGGGGTATTTTAGCTTCGGTACAGTCGAAGTTAATACCTTTGTAGTAGGAATATAGTGTTTTGGTTAAAAGTTTGTTATAGTGGTGCAGCGAATTGTGTCTCCTGTGCTAAACAATTGATTTAAACTTTTTTATTTTAATAATAATAAATAATGCTTTATTCGTATAATGATAGAAGAGCTTTTTAAGTTTTTTATGTTTATGTACTATTTTTTTTTTTCAATAAGCTTATGTGATATATCTTGAACTAATGAAATAAGTAGCTTATGAAAATGTGTAAAAAATAAAAAAAACACCAAAGACCAATATTAATGTTTTTGATTTCTAGTAAAATATACATAGTTTTTCCATTTCCAACAGCTCCTCTAAAACGAGTTTTGGAGCGTGTTAGTCGAATCGACTAACATTATTTATAACGTATTATAAATATGATTGGTTATCCAGGGTTAAGAACTTTTCAAGCTTGTTATTTTCCAGTTTCTCGTAACTTCATTCCAGTAGCGAACGCCAGTTCCTCCGGTTCGTACTGTTACGTAAGCTCTAAGCTCTTCTTCTTTTGATTTGTACGCAAAGCTCTGTGAAAGGTTTCATGGGCCGGCCACTTCCAGCCAAGGTTGCAATCTCAAAAACTCCCCGAAGTCAAGCTTCATTTTTTGTTATAAATGTATCATGAGTCCGCTGTGAACTTATCCATTTTATTTTTTTTTTTTTAAGGAAGTTCAAAGAACCATGACATGCACCTTTTATAAACAAGGTTTGGTCTTTGATCTGAAAGGGAAGGAATAGATTATTTAGAGGAATTGATTGGAACCAAGGACATAACTGCTATGCAAATTTTTTGAATTTGGTTAAAATTAATTATTAAAATGAGTTAAAATACATTTCAGTTTACCCCACTCCTCTTTGGGGTAATCATCTTACGTCATCGTCGTGATGTTAGAATATCAAAAAGTTTTTTGACACCATGGTGGACCCTAAAAAGGTGTTCTTTATATTCGCTTCCCTTTTAAGAATCTTTCCCAGAGAAACCGTTAAAATAAAAAATTAAAGTTATCCGGCAACCAAAAAACATTTTTCTTAAAAATAAAAGTTATTCTTAACGAAAATTTTTATGTGTTGACTTTGCCCAACTTTTTCTGCTGTGAAATCTAGAACAATTATTTTCGGTCGCTGATTGAAACCATACGTAAGTTATTGATTAGGCGAAACAGCCGTAAAAGATAATATGAATTGGTTTTAACCGAGGCTAAGTATTTTGCCTTAATCTCGGCAAGCATTTCCAGCCTTTAGTTGTGTCCTTTCTGTCCTTTAATTCTACACTTTCCACAGTTTATTTGTGGATTTTTAGTTTTCCCATACTTCTTAAATGTAGAAAAGAACAAAGAAAGTGAAGAGAACCATGCCCGAGCTCGGATTCGAACCAGGGACCTCTGGTTTGATAGTCTAGCGCAGTCTCCACTAGACTACAAAGGCCAACAATCTTAATTTTAATTGATGTCTTTATTAAAAACAAACTATATTAAAATTAAAAACCACTAATAAAACTTCAAAAAGTTCAACTACGTTACATACCTTAAACTTGGAATTTTTAGCATAAAATCTTTAAGTTTTTCTTCCATGCAAGACTCAATTCAGCAAATAGCTCTGAAGTTTATCTAGTTTAGCTTCATAGCTTTTGTCTTCACACTGATTCATAACATCATACAGATGTATTCGAGTTACAATGAACAAGCCAGACGATCTTTCAAGCAAAATAATTTATTTTATAATTAAAATTTGCTTAATTTGCCATCAAACTAGATACACATGAGAAACAATAGCATCTGGGCGGGTGGTTTCGGGTAGCATTTTCTTTTAGCTTTTGCTTTTTGACATCTTTCTTGTTTAGCTGATGCAAAAAAATTTTACCCAATAACACCACATAATATAACAATAGGTTCATAATAAAAAAATGCCCATTTGCATAAATTCATAATAGTTCCAATAACTATTTAATTTAAGCTTAAATACTTATAAAAAAAGTATATTTTTAAAGTACATACAGTGTTGCGCAAAACAATAGCAACAAAATCGGTACGCTGCTACAAAATCGTGTATCTTTTTAAATATAAGGGACACACAAAAATGATTATAGGAACCAAGGCATATATTCTTACATCATATTAAAAACAAATCATATTCAAATAAGGTTTTTTTTTTTCTTTTTAAATTTAAAATTAATGTGACTACATTCAGTTTGTCTGAGAGCAAAACAAAAGCAACATATTTAATATTTGGTGTAAGAGTCATTATTCTTGATAACCGCTGCACATCTGAGCGGCATCGACTCTATTATATTAGATATGTTGGTATTAAGTATATGTTCTCAATTAAGTTTCAGGGCTTCATACAGTGCAGTCTTATAGGAAAACCTTTGACCAGAAACTTTTACCTTCAAAATCCCAAAAAGATTTTCAATGGGATTCGAGCCATTGCGACTGTGCCGGCCAATCACGGACTTGAATCCCATTGCCTTTATTGTAATCTTTGATGAGCTTTGAAGTGTGCTTCGGGTCGTTATCGGGCTGAAACGTTCACTGAAGTGACATATTCCACTCTGAATGTGGTCGCATCTTGCTTTCTAAAATGTCATTACATACAAATCGATCCATAATTCCATCGAATTTTTGAAATGGTTCAACTTCATTATAGGAAAAACAAGTCCAGACCATAATGCCACCGCCTTCGTGTTAAAAATTTTTTTTGTAATTTCGGGCTTCAAGTCGTGTACCTGGGTGGCGCCGTACCGTTCACATCCCATCTGAATTAATAAGTTGAACTTTGATTCTACGCTAAAAAAACGGTTTTCGATTTTTGAACGGTCCAATTTAGGTGGTCTTTTACAAGACTGAGTCTAAAAAACAATAAATTGCAACTCGTTGTTGCAATTTCAGACAGGATTGTTTGAATTATAACACTTCACCTTGTTGTTTATGCTTAGCTGTAAGCAAAGGTTTATTTTCCGGTCTGTAACTTCTTAAATCGTTCTCAACGGCTTGTCTTCTAACAGTACTGTGATGGATATCTAAATCAAGTGTCCAAACAACCTCTTTGGATGTGGCAAATGCATTTCGTTTGAACACGCCACAAATGTATTTGTCATCACGCAGCGATGTCTTCCACGGCCGCCCTCTTTAATGTACCGTTGTTACGTCTTTTGTGATTTTTGTATATTTCTTTATTAATCTGCAAACTGTTGGCCGATTAATATCAAACTATTTCACGTTAGATATTTGCGAATTTCCGTTTTTATATTCGGAAATAATTTGTAATTTAAGAGCTTCACAGTATTTAAAACTTGCCATTATAATTGGAACAGTCAATGTCACAACTAGCACAAAAAAAAAACTAAACTTAAATGTTTATGACTTGCAACAACAATAACGCTTTACAATAACGGAACTTTTACCAATAAATCTTGGAACTTCTGTTCTCTTTTTATATTTTTCAAGTTTTGTTGCTTTTGTTGCTTTTGCTCTCAGACAAATTGAATATAGTCACATTGATTTTAAATTTAATAAAAAAAACAAAACCAAATTTGAATTTGATTTGTTTTATATATGATGTATGAATATATGCTTTGATTCCTTTAATCATTTTTGTGTGTCCCCAATATAAAAAAAAGATACACGATTTTGTTACAGCGTACTTATTTTGTTGCTATTGTTTTGCGCAACACTGTACCTGTAGCTAAGTCCCTTACAGAAACAAACATTTATCATAATATTAATAACAACAAAAAAATATTTATTAAGCAGTGGTATTATTCCCGCAAATTAACTGACTAACGATGCAGGTTTACGATCGATGACTTTCAACTGATGCTGTGACGAAGTGTACATCAGAATTAAAAGAAATGATTAGTTATTCTATGGGTATTAAACAAAAGCTAGAAAAAATTTTATTTTTTTGAAAATTTGATTTATGATCGCTTTTTGAAGGCAAACACCTCTAAGTGCGCCGTCAAACGTCACGTTAAAAAAAGATACCCAAACGGTCTCCATCGCACAGCAAGTTCATGTCATCTGATATAAAATAAACAAAAAATTTTATATATTGCATTATATTTGTTGGGGCTTGAACCTAAATTATCAATAAATAGTTGAATATTACAAAAATGACGAACATATGAATTTTAAGTACTGTTTTTTCACAGTTTTCGTTCATAAAAGTGCTCTAAGAAAACCGGCCAATATTATCTGGATTTAGGTTTATAATATATCCAATTAATTTAATCTTCTTTAAAATAAAAAAAACTTCAAATCAACCCATAGAGTAGATCTTGAGATATCGTGGAGGCTAGTTTGAAAACATGATTTTTAAGAAAACTTTTTAGAAGTTTTTTTCGAGTTCATTTATAAAAATATGGGTTCCTTTCGAATGCGAAAACTTTTTTATGCAATCGTTATCGACCAAACCACTTTGAGAGCATATTCTTAACATCATAAGCTATTGAAAATTAAAAAAAAATTGAGTGATCGAGTTTCATGATAACCTCCCCTTAGTTGAAAATATTCCAGTTTTATCAACTCACTACTTTTTGCAAAATAGTAAAAAACATTCCTTTTAAAGTCAAAAAAATTAACTCATAATTCTATTTTGATTAAACAGAAGTTGTGCGTATAAACTTATCTAAGTGGACGAACTGCAGAAACATCAGAAGACTACTGAACAGTTGATGAAGCGATCAAATACACAGTCTGTCTTATCTGCTTAGTGGTTTGTTCTGCAAAAAACTTGTTGTTGGAACCTGATGCTTCATGATCTAATTTGGCATTATAGCCCAAACAGAATAAGCATAGCCAACACGCAGCCAACAAAAGAAATGTCAACATAGAAGTTGGTTGCCTTGCAACCCTATGAAATGAACATAATAAAAATAACCAACACGTAGCGAACGCAGCCGACACAAAAATGTTGACGAACTTTTAACTTTTTCCGCAGCCAACGGTAGCGAAATGTCAAAATACATAGTTCAAATTATAAAACTTAAAATTAACTGAAACATATTAGTCCAAATTAATAAAAAAGCAAACAAATTATGATATGCAAAAGGCAGTATCTATTAATTTTGAAAAATATAACAAAATATTGTAAGCATAAAGCTCTATCTGCGTTATCAACACAAATTCTATTCTGTGCACAACATTTCGTTGGCTACATTTTCGACAGCTCGCTACGTGTTGGCTATGCCTATTCTGTTTGGGCTATTAAGCTCAAATATAATTCTAAAAAACTTTGTATTTTTTTTAATTATAAAAATAATATGTCAAGGAAAAGAAATTTCTCAAATCAAGAAAATTCTTCACATGAATCAAGCAAAAATTTTTTTTTTCTTAATATCATGTGTTTTGAATTTGTCAATTCTAGCAAAATAATGCTGGAATTGAGAAATTTGCGCTTGAGTGTAAACTGAGAGCCTATTTGCTTGATTTAAGCATAGATTGCTTGATTTTTTCTCTCCGTGTAGTAATGTACGATCCATCGAAAATATCGCTGATGTTATAAAAAAAATGTGGCAAATTTGCAAATTTCACGGCGCGCTCAGCAATGGGGGTTATCTTACGGCTCGTTATGGAGTATTCTGCGTTTGGATTTGCATCTTCATCCATACGAAGTTAAACTCTCACAAGGTTAGCAGCCTGCCGACCGTGGACATCACAGCATATACACCGATTGGGCACCGGAAAAGTTAAATTAAATGCTGATTTTTCGAAGCATATTTTCTTCAGCGATGTGGCCATTTCGCGCTCAGTGGATACGTGACAAAGCAACATTTTTATATATGGGGCTCTTATAATTCCCAAGCGATTGTTGAGAAGCCATTGTATCCGAAAAAATTATCTGTCTGGTGTGCATTATGGTCTGGTGGTGTCACTGGTCCGTTATTTTTTTGAAAACGATCGAGGAGCAACCGTTACAGTCAATTGTGAGCGCTATGGCCATATGTTTACCGATTTTTTTGGCCCAAAATTGAAGACATGGATCTAGACGATATGTGGTTTCGACAATATGGAGCAACAAGTCGCACAACAGTACAATCAGGGCTTTGTTGCAACATAAGCGATGTCAATTGGCGTCCGAGATCGTGTGATTTGACATCTCTAGACTTTTTTTTTTGTGTTTACGAGAATAAACCTAAAACTTTTCAGCAATTAAAAAACAATATTTGTCGAGTCATGGCCGAGCCTCAAAAGGATTGAGTCAAAAAAAAAACTTCCTTGAAGACTATTTGAATAATATTGTGTTGCACTTTTAATGGCAAAGCCCAAGCATTATAACGAAATAAAAATTTTATCGAAATTGGAATTTTTAGTGCTTTTTAAACTTTACTTTCCGAAGGAAAAAATTAATAACCCTATATTTTTATATACTTTTAATCTTTACGTAATATTATTATTTTTATGTTTTAATTTTAAATTATATGTATTTCTTTATAATTAATTTTGTTTATTCTTAATGTAGTAGTAATAGTAGTAGTAGTAGTAGTAGTAGTAGTAGTAGTAGTAGTAGTAGTAGTAGTAGTAGTAGTAGTAGTAGTAGTAGTAGTAGTTGTAGTAGTACCATTGATTATATCTTTTTTATTAAAATAGACAACATAACTTAAATAAGCAAACAATTCATTAATTACATTTCCAACATACAGAAGTTATAGTTTGAAATGAAAAAGATCTGCAATCTATAGTTCGCAAGGAACTAAACATAATCGTATTTTTATTATAACGTGAAGTAACGTGGTTTCAAAAAATATATATATAACATAAATAATCACAAAAAAAAGATGTGAAATAAATATAATAAATAAAAATATATAATGAGAAAAAAACGTGAATTTAAAGAAACTCAAAAAACAAAAAAAGGATTAACTACTAACCAACACTGAACAAACAATCAACATCATTGTAATTAAGACTGAATATAAAATAATAAATTATATAGATAAATAACAATTAATAAATAGTTTAATAGTTTCTGCGTAATATTAAAACTTGGCTTTTTTATAATTTTATAAATTTGGCCAATAAAATTAATACGTATGAAATTTTATTGGTCAAATTTATGAAATTATAAAAAAGCCAAGTTTTAACATTACGAAGAAACATACATTTATTACGAATACATCTTATGCTATTAGGTAAGCTGATTTTGAAGATTAATTCTTAAGTTATAGCTTATTGAGTATCTACTTAGTAAATACCCAGATTTTTGAACGATCTTGTTTTATAAGGAGCATAGATAGCTCTTTGTGTTTTGTATTCTTTTCCTTTAATAATTAATACAATAATAATAATAATTTATTTATATAAACATTGTGCTTACTTTTAAAAGCATCTCTCATTGATTCTTATATTTTATTTTATTGCTGGTCAAGATATCTTAAATTGAAAAAGTTTTAACATTATGTAGCATCAGTCTTCCAATGTGTTAACCAAACCTTACACCAAACAATAAATTCACATTCTCTTAGAAAAAAGGAATCGAATAATATTTCAATACAAATTATTTCACTATTACAATACTTGAAATCAAATGCCTGCACCAGTCTAACACCTGTGACACATTGGCAGACTTAAACTTGTTTAAATCGCTTGTCTAGTTTAATTTTCTGATAAACTATGTTTAGAATTCGTTTAGTCAAAACTAGTTTCCGAAAGTCGTTTATCGCAGCTAGACGAGTTTTAACAGCTGATTTTGATATTCTTCTTTCTACACTTTCATTGATAACTTCTGTTCTCTCACTCAAGCACACAAGCTGAAATTTTACAATTATAGTGTTGTTCGCTCGCCCATTGCTTCTTTATTTTTCGTTATTTTTTTTAAACTAGTTAAGAAAAATATTGAGTGTGTCATACCCAATGGTTATATTTTTAACTACAAAAGATAACCAAGATTACCTATGCCAATGTGTCAAAGCTATAAGAATCACTTTATTTTGGTTTATTAAAACCAAGTTTGTTATCGATGCCCGTATATAGCTTTGCACATCTAGTAGGTGAATTTCATCAGACAACCAGAGTGTCAACACAAGCGCCGCCATTATGACATCTAGTCAACCGCAACAATCATAATCCATAATCATAATATTTCGATTGTATGCTAAAAATTGGCCATTTTAGTGGAATGAAAGTTTGCTCTGTCATGTGACACGAATGTCACACCCAAAGAGGATAACATTCAGTTCTTTTTGTTCATTTTTTTGCACTCTTGATGCAATTGACGTTGCTATCATCAGTGCACGGACTTGAAAAACAATTTTTGTGGTAGAATGGTCTCAAAAAGTTTGGTAGATTGAAATAAAATGTGGCAGATTTGATATTTCATATAAGAACTATATATATCTATTAAAAAAATATACATTAAACAGTTTAAAATAACAAAACTAGTATATACTCAATAAAAAAAAAACCAAAAATAGGTTAAAAACGAACAAACTTTCAGATAATGAACAGCTGTTTTGTTAATAGCTGACAGTCAACGACAAAATGTTAATGTCATTCACAATAATAAGCATATATCAAAATCTAATGATATTCACAATTAAGCTTTCTGGTGATGTGTTTATTGAAAATATTTCATAGAGAACAAATTCATCAAAACTTTTATGATGGTGGAAGTAGTGGTAGACTTTAAGCCTTCGGTGGTCAAAATGGCAGACATTAAATTTTTGAAGAAATGTGTTAGATCTACCACAATAGTGGTAAAGTCCGAGCCCCGGCTGTCATGCATTGATGTTCGATTGGAGATTGGTGTGTGTGTGTGTTTTGAAAAGCATTTTAACAATTTCCTCCTCGTTCAGTTTTCACTTTATGCAGTATATTCTTTTCTACATGTATGCAATATTTTCAGGAATTTGCATTATTTGAATATATTGCACACAAAACACATTGTGTGTGTGAGTGTGTGTGGTCTGTGAATTGTATCTGCAATGAGGCGAATATTTTGTCTGAATACTGGTTTGATTCAGTGTTGTCACTTGAACATTTTAAATAGTGAGACGAAAAGAGTGGTAGATGCAGAAAAAAATATAGATTTTTGTTTTTTTAAATTTATATTTGCTTCATTTAACCCTCCGATGAGTGAGAAGGTCCCTAGGGACCTTTTTGCCTTTTCAAACTGAAATTACTCCTACTTCGGCCACTACAACCCCCCACAAAGTTACTCTGTATTCCAAGAGTATTTTGTTGCGCATCTTTTGGAAAAAAATCAAGCCGATCGGATCATTACTTTAGGAGTTATTGAGGTTTTAGTGAGAATAGTACGCGGACGTGTGAATAGGTCCGTATGGACCTTGTACTGAATTTCACTAATAAATGCATGTTTTTGGGCATCATTATAATTTTTTTATTGTTTCAACACATAATTTACTTGTTCTGAACACAAAGACCTAAACTCAAAGACATAAGGGATGATGATAAAAACAAAAAATTCTAAGAAAAATTCGAAGACATGAACTTTATTGCTTTCAAGGAAAGGCTCAATACTCTAATTTTATACTACTAGCAATAAACTAGTTCTTAGAATTTTTTGTTCTTAGTATTTTGTTCTTAGTATTTTTTGTTCTTAGTATTTTTGTTCTTAGAATTTTTTCTTAGAATTTTTTGATTTTATCATCATCCCTAAGAGCCCGAACAGAACCAAGGCGGATGTCGGTTGTCGGATTCGCCGTGCTACAAATTACATGAAAATATATGCAGCCGCCAAAAATGAAATCGCAGTAGAAATGCATGACGGGAAAACGCCAGAATAGAATCTTTTCTAATTTCTCTCTGATGGGTGTCGGATCTCTCTGTGAGTGACTTAAATGTTGCCATATTTTTGCTAAAGATTGGGTACGTTCAGTGTTATTTTCTTAGTTTTTACTATGATCTGACATTCTGTTTTTGTGCCTGTGTTGCATTCATGTGAATTCAAAGCATAATATAAAATAATTTGTATCATTCCCAATATAAAATGCAACCGTGATCCGACAACTGCTCATATTCTGGACGTGTTCTCAGCGGATTTCGCAGAGAGAGGCCCGCCATCCGACATCCGCCTTGGTTCTGTTTGGGCTCTAATGTCTTTGAGTTTTGGTAGATGTACGAAAGAGTATAAAAGAAGTTGTAGTTTCGTAAACCAAATCAGTGAAAGTTTAGACAGCGAAGAGTAAAATCGTGTGTGATAGAAACAAAAATATAAATATGGCAGATGCAAGTAATTTGGACGTTGCTGAAATTGTTGCACGCCGTAGTACACGTTACCAGCAAATGACTGCGGATGAAAGGCGTGCAGCTGATAGTAGATTTGCTGATTTTATGGACGAAGACATGGATGAAGAAATTGATATTGCTGGGGGTCAATTCCCGTTCTGCGTTATCGTCATATGAAAAGTGTTTTCAGCTTTACACGGAAAACGCGATTCCCGTTGTGTGTTAAAACTGCAACAGCTGTTTATTTTTAGCTGAAATGAAAACAAAGTTAACGCCGGTTGCAAACGCGCGTTATCGACTTGCTATATTAGTTTCGGCTATTTTATGCTACCGAAAAACTTATTTTGGTTATATTTATTTATGCAAAATTCATTATACTTTTCTTTTGTATTGCTTATTTTTAATATATAGTTTTATTTTCTTAATCAAGTTTATAGCTTTGGGAAAGCGATATAAGTCGGAGTGTTCTTTCGAAATTCTGCTGAATGAGTTTTCTTCATCACGAAGTCTCCTCCTAAAAATCCTTAAGTTTTCTCTACATAAATCAATAAAAAGAATGTTGAAGTCATAATAAAGTCATCATCATGTTCAATAAAGTCATTTTTGAAAATATTTTCTACCATCTAATAAGTTGTTTACATTTATTTTTCATAAAAGCTTTGTTTAATAGACATTCAGCAACTCTCAAATGCTATTCAGCAGCTACTTTTGAAAAAGTGAAATCTTTAAATGAAAACTATTGTGAAAAGCTTCTTTTCACTTCACTTTAACGCAAAACGGGAATTGACCCCCTGCAATTGATAATTATGAAGTTGAGGATGGTGAAGATCGCACATACCAACCTGCTGAAGAGTCAGATGCCGAAACTGAAGGATACGTCGAGCTAAATGAAGATACTGATGACGACGATGATGAAGAGGAAGAAAATGATGGACAGGAAACGAATGAAAGTTACTATATTGGTAAAGATGGCACCCAATGGAGTACAAAAGCACCACCAACATCACGCACTCGTAATCATAACGTGGTCGATTTCACAAGAAAGAAACCAGGACCAATAGGAAATATACACGACCCCTATACAATAATGCGTTCAATCATGACAGAGGAAATAATACACTTAGTGCTACGTGAAACAAATCGTAAAGGCAGGGAGGTTACAGCTGCATGGAATTTGGCGAATCCCACGAAGAAAAAGGAGTGGAAGCCAGTGACAGTGAAAGAGTTTGACGCCTTTGTAGCTATTATTTGTATGCTGGACTCACAAGATCAAACTATGAACCAGCTATGGAATTATGGGGCGCGACGCGTTGCCCAATAAACAAAGCTGCGTTGTCGTACGATCGCTTCATGTGTATAAAGCAATTTATTCGATTCGACAATGGAAATACTCGACAACAGCGACTCATCAACAGCAAAACTGCGGCTATTGACGATATTTGGCAAATGTTGCAACATAACTTGGCAGCAGCTTACACTCCTCATGAAGCACTAACAGTTGATGAGCAGTTGTTCTCTTACAAAGGCCGCACCCGCTTCACACAATATATTCCGTCAAAGCCAGCTAAGTATGGTTTGAAAGTATGGTGGTTATGCGACTCACAAAGTTATTATCCTGTGAAGGGAATGATATATTCTGGAAAACTGCCAAACCAACAACGGGAGATAAACCAAGGGCAGAACGTAGTGCTGGATCTTTTGGAAAAATATTTAGATGCTGGCCGTACTATATACGCGGATAATTTCTTTACCACTCTTGACTTGGCGCGTATTTTGTTGAGGAGGAAGACCGCATATGTTGGTACAGTGCGCTACAACAAAACATTCATTCCACAGGAGTTCAAGAAGAACCCGAAGCGCACCATCAATAGTACATTATTTGGGTTCAACGAAGAGGATATAGCGTTATGCTCATACGTGCCGAAAAAAAATAAAGTGGTGAACGTGCTCTCCACAATGCACTAAACCTGCCTCGTTGACGAGCAAACCGAGAAGCGGAAGCCCTATGCCATATTAGATTACAACGCCAACAAATGCGGCGTTGATACCATGGATCAAATGGACCATGGATCAAGAAGAGCAACACAACGATGGCCGTTGGCCATGTTTTATAATATGCTGGACGTCGCTGCATTGGCTGCTTTTACGATTTACAACGAAATGAAGCCTATAAAAAGGAGTGCCAGACGGCGGTTGTTCTTGTTACTGCTAACGAAACAATTGGCCGCACCAAATATCGAAGAACGTGCCCTGAACAACCATACAACCTCATATCCAAGGATACGCAATTCGATGGAAGCATTCGATGTCAGGGTAAGAAAAACATCTTCAAATTCAAGAATAGAGTATATAGTTATTTGTTTTTTATTTTTCTTTTCATTTCAGGTATTATCAACACCGATGGAAGGCAATGCACCGTCGTTTGCGGCTAGGTCAAGTAGACTGTCATGTCGCCTTTGCCGTTCTGAGTACGGGCGGCAGCGGAAAATGCGGGCATACTGCTTCGGCTGCGGCAACGCTGTTTGCGGAGAACATAGCACACTTTTACATCGCTGCAACACTTGCGCACAGGGCGGGGGACAAGAAGTACACGCTCAACAACAATAATTTTTAAACTTTTTTATAATAGTCTTAAGAAAATTCAAGCAAAAAAAAAATTAAAAAATTGAAAAAATTATTTTTGTATGTAGAATTTAGTTATAAACATTAAAAACAAAAAAAATCAAAAAAAAATTTATATGAAAAAAACCATGATTTACAAAAAAGGTCCGTAGGGACCTATTCACACGCCCGTGAAGTTCAGAACTGTCACTCATCGGAGGGTTAAGTATAAATAAAAAATACTATAAGGACTTTCTTGTATTATGTTCGCTTACAGCAACAACAAATTAATTTTCATAAGTGTATTTCCAAAACAGTTTTCACTTTTATTAGCTGTTGCTTTAATTACATTTAATGGGTATTCTCTATGCCTAGCGTCATGGGCGTCCTCAGGGGTTGCAGGGCGTACATTTATCATATACCTTCATATTATATCAAAAAAACCGTAATTTCAGATTTAAAAATTTTAAAAGAGAAGCAAATAGCTTTCTAAATTGTAAGCTATGCTTAAACTTAAGGCTTTGAGAACTTTGTAATTAAAAACGTCGTTTTAAGTTGTAGAAGTGTAATATTTTGCGAAGCATGTATTTTGATAAGATCAGTCAAAAAGTCGATTTTGAATTTTTTGTAAAAAAATGTTGCTTGTTTTATTTCATATCAAGATATATTTTTTATGTATTTAATATATTTTCAAGAGAAAACATATATACATTTTTAGGTTAATTTATAAAGTAAGCTGATCTAAGCCATTCATTTCTAAATAGTATGTTGTACTCGTTGCTATAACACCGTGTTCATATTACGTGTTTTTGTCGCTATTGCGACACCGCTCTCACGTTTTTTCGCAGAAGCTGCTGAAAAATAGCGAATTTTGTATGTATTTAAATACATTTATTTATTTCGACGCGTTTGCGAAAAACAACGTGAATGCGGAGCCGCAATCGCGGCAAAAACGCGTAATATAAACGCCGCCTAATAGGTTACGACACCATTTCATTTACCCTTGTTTCACAAACACTTTTCAATACACACATTACACACAATACACACAGTTTGGTACACATTTCGAATATTTTATTCGTATTCGTACAAAAACAAATGTATATTGTACGAAAACATTTACGAATGATCCTAATACCTAGTTACGAAAAAGAACCTTCTGTTCAGCTGGGGTTTGAACCACGGTTCTTTAGCTTATGGGCCACGTACTCTTCCAGTAGGCTACGGGCACCTTGCAATCACATTTCCTTATATTCGGCAATTGTTTGACAAACCAGTCTGAACGATTTCAGTTGTTAATTTTCGAAACTCAACTACAACTTTGTACCTTCTACGAATAATGCGTGCGGTTAAAGTAAATACTAAGATTGTAATAAAAGAAATTACGAAGTTATTCCTACGAATTATTATTTGCAAAGATCATTCTTTGGAGGAACAGATAGCAAGGGGCTTTTAACTCAATAACGAATATAAGCTTTGACGATAAGCAAATTTATGTTTGAAAGTCATTTTAAACACGCAGAAGGCAAAGTAAATAAATGTAATAAAAATTTAAAGTTTTCTATAGGACCTTGTTATTTATTATGTTGATTTTCTATGATTTAAATACAAATACAAACCTGACCTATAGCTCAATAAACGTTTTTAAACTATCAAACAACTAGAATTTGTATTTAAAATCAAGAATGATTTAAACTATCAAACATTTAAAGTTTGTATTTCAATCATAGAAAATCAACAAATTTAATAAAAAATTAATGTTTTTCAAAAAGTCGGCTTGTTTTCTAGTCGGCTTGTTTTCTATCATAAAAATTATCCAATTTTTATTTTTTTTTTTTAAATTTTTCCTTAACTTAATAAAATGAAAAACAATCCTGCAGCATTTAAATTTAAAAAATTTGCAGCGATCTAGGCGAGAGCAAAGCTTCTAATTCAAAAGCGAAAGAAAAAATAGGATCTAGAGCGCCCTATTGTAAAGTAAGTAGCGTAGTAAAATCAACAGCTCAAAGAACGCTATAATGAGCTGTACTTCACGCTCATTCCACCTTCTGTTTGGCTGCTCTCTTATTCTTTTCTCTCACATTAGAAACACAGGGTTGCATTTCATAAACTATGCTTCATAGCATCGCCATATGGGTTTCAGTGTAGCATACATTGGAAATATTGTACGGTTTTTTACTTGTATTTTGTTGTTGCGGTGGTGCACGGATTTTATATTTCCTATTCTTGCACCGTGCAACGGTCATATCCTAGACATAAAGAATACCCCTATAGTGTATGGCAAAAGTAGAAGAAGCCAAACAAGTTGAATAAAAATTGGTAGATCTACCACGATGGTGGCAAAGTGACAACACTGCTCAGATGGCATTTGAACATCTATTTGTTGAATAAGTTTATTTGTATTATTGGTATGTGGCATAAAGCGTAATATTTCATGTTTATGTTTTGAATTTTATGCTGTTGAGCGTGTTGCATGATTGAGGGAAATTTTCCTCTTGAATTTTTCCCATTTTGTTTAAAGTTTATTTAGACTTATTCAGATGTAAAATACAACTTGTCAGTAACGTCATAGGGTCTGAAACGATGAACTCTAAGCTTCCGTTATAATCTCAATGGGGTGTTTTGCAATTCGCAGCTACATTGCATCAAAGAATTTCACATGCAGCTATCTATTATTCATTTTTACAAATACGTAGGCGCATTTCTCAAAATAAAATTTTCTTATTGGAAACTTTAATTTAATTTTTCACAACACACTTGCAGGGCTGTTATTAAACTCACATTTGGAGCTCCGCTCATTTTTAATGAAATTTATTCAAAGCTAAACATAACTTAATACTTTAATACTTGTTACGAAAACACAATTTTTCATAGCATTTTTCAAAATAACGCAGCTCTTTATAACAACTCTTTACAACAACAATGAACAAACTTTATAATATCGGTGTATGATATATAATATCATACATATCCAACGTATAAGTTGGTAACTCAATAATTTAAAATTTTAAGTGAGACTATTTATGTGAAGATTTTGTTTTGCATAGGATATCAGAGCACAGGGGCTTAAAGATAAGAGAAATAAGTACATATTTCTGTACCCAATTTCGGTTTTAAATGTCATTTTTATAACAAAAGTAATACTTAAAAAGTTATCCTATAAAACTAAATATCTTGATTTACCAACTCATACGTTGGACGTATCGATATATTTCAGTTTCATTTACTTTCATAAAGTGAGTCGCTCAGAATGTTAGCGCGCTCATTTTTTTTAAAAAAATGTGATCATTTCAAATAATAGTACATTAGAGTGGAACAAAATCTATGGAAGCAAAAAATTTTCATGGGCTTCATATATTTTTGAAAACAACGCGCAAAAAAATATCTTCTGCATCTATATTTTTTTTTTCATTGCCAGGCATATTTTTTTCTGAAATTAAAAAAAAATAGGAGTTAAGTTTTTTGATGCAAAACTATTCATTAACGCATAAATAACAACTTGTCAAGAGTTCCCGAAAAAAAGATCAAAGATCACCGAAATCAGTCATTCGCTTTTATCTCCGCTCCTCTTTGTTGGACAGAAAATGTGCTCAGAACAAAATTATAGATAATTCTCTAAAAAAATGCTCTCAGCAGTTTTAACGTAAAACAAACAGTTTCCACGCTAAGCGACTAGATATGTATCAATAGCGTAAAATAGAAACCATAAAAAAAGGACTAAAACTAGATTTTGATGTGAGCAAAACTCACTTCTAAGGAGGACGACTTTTTTTTAAACTTAGTTCAAAGAGAATGAACACCCAAACCAAAAATCTTTAAGCAAATCGTCAGTTTAACTATTGTTTCTTTTTTTGCAGTTATTATAAGTTAATTTAACTTCATAAATTTTATTGAAACGATTATTTTTCTAACTAAATAAAAAAAAACTTTTTAAATTATAACTAAAATAATACAAATTTACCAATCATGGAAATCAATGTTTTATAATTTTATTCTGTAAGCCTATATCATGAACATGAATAAGTTTCTGTTAAACATTTTTGTTGCGTTAAGATTATGGATCTTTGGCTCCGTGATATTAATTTACAGAACATATGAATCGGAACAATTCAATGTTTTGCTTTTCTCTTTAAGGTCAATGAACATTCGAACAGCTGTTAAGTATATAGAATTATATATAACTCTTATAGTAAATAATATTTTCTTTTGTTGATTAATCATTATGATTATGTGTGTTCTTTATATCAGCATTTTCTTTTATGTCTTTAGATTTTGATACTAGTGTTTAAAATAAAAATTATGAATTTGTAAAAATTTAAAACTGTCTGAAATCTTTTAGATTAGTTGTTTTTGATATTTGGGGCTTTTAGTTCGACCTTATAAAAGCCAAGGTTTTGGTTGGGTTTTGAGTAGCCATGAAGAATTGTGCTACAATGTTGGTTCTTCAAAAGAGGTGCAACTCGGTATTTTTCTTATGCTTCTAGAATAATGTTTTGGGCCGATGAATTTATTTTTCGTGTGCAATTTTTTTCATGTGT
The DNA here is from genome assembly GCA_963920525.1 of Dichetophora obliterata. NCBI lineage: Eukaryota > Metazoa > Arthropoda > Insecta > Diptera > Sciomyzidae > Dichetophora > Dichetophora obliterata. The sequence continues at coordinate 51,318,413 of OY986438.1, read as the reverse complement.
GGAGATAGTCGCAAGGGTTAAGAGAATGGTTTGTGTTTTCTTTGGTTGCTCAAATACGAATCTGTGAAACTGAAGCTCCAGGATAGGCCAGTGCAGGCGACAAAAACAATTAGCCCATATGTATATCACCAAACAAACTATTCTGGGTTTATTTTTTTCTGAAGCTAACCCTTAAAGTAACTAAACAATACTTCGATTCCATAACAAGGTGGGCAAAATTTCAAATTTAAATATGATTTGTTTTAGATATATTGCTCCTTCCCAAACTAACCACTTTTGAAAATTGTGTTCCTGTTATTTTGATATTGATATCTGCTAGAATAGCAAAGTGGTTCGTATTCTCTATGGTATGACTTAACTTGACTTGAAAACCTGAGACGTCGATTTCAATTAGCTCTCCATTGATGGATCTGTTTGGTTGTTTATTGCGAGATGTAACATATATAAATCTGTTTTCTATCGGAGTATTAGGTAAGTCTGCGTTTAAAAACGCATTTCACTATCTAAAACATCAGCATCTATCTCCGCGAAACAATTTGTGTCCGTACCAAACTACTCAGGCACAAAAGTCCAGAATATCGGACTCAATTTTATTTTTAAAAGCTGCGAGTAGTAACGAAAAACCGCGAAGTTTATGAAAAAAAATTAATCGCACATTGATATTAAACTGAATGCAAACGAGCTTTAGCGAACAGGACCCGAGAAAAAATGATATATTGTGTCAATAAAGTAGCTGATATATATCGAAACTGGCTTGAGTCTTAACTATAATGTACCCGAAATATACCCAACAAATACCTTGGAAGGCAACTGAAATAGTGCCGTAGTAAGTCTGTATTATGTCATTAAAGTGTTCGAAAACGGGCGACTATAATATTCGGACATAAAAAACTGATGAGTGCCCGAAACGGTCTTCGTTCGTTCATTGTGCCTGCCCAAGGTGTTTTTGAACTAGCACTTTTTTCGGTGCAGAGGTCGAACATTTACCGACACGGGCACCGGACATATGTCAGATACTTTATTGACACAAAATATGAAATTGTTTCTTGGGTCTGTTGTTTAGTTCTTGATTCCATTCAATTGAGGATTTGGGACATCGTTTTAAAGTCGATGGTTGTTTAAATGATTGTCTTCTACGACGCATGTCTTAAATGCCAGCAGAGAAGCAGTTGTAGCGTTTTAATATTCGTGCATAAGCTAGTTTAAAAAGTTTGTATTATATAAAATATAGTTTTTCTTTACTTTTGAAAATTAATTTTCTCGATTGTTTTATTTTTTGATGTTCGCTGTTTCAAGAATTTTAAGAATTTTTGAATTATGAAATAAAAATATCAATATCTTTTTCTTAATATTTTACTGTTTACTTCTATTTTGTAAAGAAACAAAACGCCAGCCCGTAATTCGTAACTTTCAGCAAAAAAAATAAGGACTACTCTAATGTGTATTTTTAGCTTAATTTGGTGAACTAGCAAATCTTTGAATTTTTTTGTGAACCTCAAACGTTTTGAACTCCTTTAGAAGCATTAAGCCTTTAATTTGATGAAAGAATTGGTCATTTCACACCTTGAAAGGATTTTGACCAAGGTTCTTATGATCAATTGTGTTGTGCGTGATCAATTATAAAACGTTTGAGCACAAATAATAGAGAACTGGACCTATGAGTTTTATGCTGACTCCGAGATTTATACTCGGTCTCTTGCTGTTTTTTAGAGTTACGCACACTAACCAGTATGCCACCACCGCCACTTGATTGCATTCATTTTTTCAAATCATTAATTGTGATTTGAAATTTCAAGTCCCAATCAATGATTTGAAAAAGTGATTGCATTCATTTTTTCAAGTCATTGATTGTGATTTAAAATTTCAAAACCCAATCAATGATTTGAAAAAAATGAATGCAATCATTTATTCAAATCTTTGGTTGGAAATTATTGACTGCATTCACGATATTTTATTCATTTATTTAAATCATTGAAAACAGTCACTGTAATCTCAATAATGTAATGTTTTAAAATATCAGTGTGAAGTACGATATATTCTATTAAACAGTGTGTTTGGATCAATGCTTTAATCCGGCTTCGATTGAGTCCTTGGGGCAAGATGAGAAAACACATTTTATAGCGGAGGTTCCAAGTTTTTCTGTAACATATCTTATTATCAAAAGAATTGATATCTCCGTTGAACAAGTATTGGAAATTCATAGACTAATATTATTTGTTTAACAGTTTATCTTTGTTACTTGCAAGCAAAATTAATTTTTTAAGAGCTTTTTTTAATTTTATTTTGTTATTTATTGTTCGGTTCGCTCTCGCGCTCTTTCACACGTTTAGCTTACTCTTTTAATATTTCAATTTCTTATACACGGTTAAAAGTCTTGGAATAAATTTTCGTACAGCTAAAAGTATACTGCATATTTTTTTAACCATGCGGTTTAAAACTTAAACTTTCACAAATACTCACCCATAACTAAAATTTTTCTGTACTAAAATTTAAACCAAAGAAATATTGCAATGTTGAAACTCAATATTAGGGTATTCGGTTCATATGCATGTTTATTTCTTTTGTTTCGTATAGCGCAATAGCCCAGTGGTTAACGTAGTAATTAACAGGCAAAACAATTAAATTGTCGTGAAAAAATGTTGCTCAGAAACATGTTGCGATAATTTCACGCAGCGGAACTACTCTGACGAAAATGTTGTGAAAATTTGCACGCCTTAAAAATTTGAATTTTTCATTTCTAACAAAATATTTTAACACATTAAATAAAAAATAAACAAAAATGATTTAAATGAATGAATGCATTCATTTGTGATTTAAAATCAATTGATTGCATTCATTTTTTCAAATCATTGATTATGATTTAAATTTTAAAATCTCAATCAATGATTTGAAAAAATGCTTGCATTCTTTTTTCAAATCATTGATTGGGACTTGAAATTTCAAATCACAATCATTGATTTGAAAAAAAGAATGCAATCATTTTTCAAATCATTGATTGAGATTTTGAATATTAAATTAGAATCAATGATTTGAAAAAATGAATGCAATCAATTTTCCAAATCATTAATTGGGAATTAAATAATTTTAAATCACAAATGAATGCATTCTTTTACAGCTCTGCTATTAGCATCTCATAGTTGTAGAATGCATGAACCATAGCAGACTACTGTCTAGTCTGCTGGTGGATGTTTTGTAAAGAATTTTGATGCTTTTGTAACATGTTGCTTCATGAACTTAATTGGCATTAAGCTCAAAAGTATAATTCTTGAAAAATATATATTTTAAGAATTATAAGAATTAAAAATAGAGGAATAAAAATACGTCGTAATTAATCTGTCATGTTTTTATATAAATTTTAAAATTAACTTCAAAACTTTGTCATTATAGTTCGAATATAAATTTCTGTCCAGATCCTCTGTAAATAGTTGAATTTGAATAGTTTGAACAAATATTCAAACGATTATCGCTATTATATTATAAGCATATCAACCACCCTACAAACTGTAGCAAAATTTGCAATAACATCACTGTATCTGTAAACCAAACAAACTCACACCCACTTATCCCACTACGCCCCAAACATGCTCGCCCGTACCAATATTTAATGGATTTTTATTTGACCTTTCCATTTATCAGATTCCCATTTTTTTAGATTTTCAGATTCTTATATAAGTATCGGTTATTTAGAAAAAATTTTTATACATTTTTGTTTGTTATATGGTGGTTGGACCGTTTTTCAGCTATTTTAGCTATTTACATCGATTTTTCACTAACTAAACCATCATAAAATTTAATTTGATCTTCACCATTCTCTTGGGCATGAAAAAGAAAAATATTTAATGTAATTAATAGTCAGATTACTGCCTTCAGAATTTTATGAACAAGAATCGCGTAAGGTAAATATTTACCCCGGTTTGTAGTTTACAGGTAAAAATAATGATTTGATTTTTTGAATATAAATCACATTATTTAAAATCACAAATGATTGCATTCTTTTACAGCTCTGGCTAATAGGATCAATGATTTGAAAAAATGATTGCATTCATTTTTTCAAATCATTAATTGTGATTTGAAATTTCAAGTCCCAATCAATGATTTGAAAAAGTGATTGCATTCATTTTTTCAAGTCATTGATTGTGATTTAAAATTTCAAAACCCAATCAATGATTTGAAAAAAATGAATGCAATCATTCATTCAAATCTTTGGTTGGAAATTATTGACTGCATTCACGATATTTCATTCATTTATTTAAATCATTGAAAACAGTCACTGTAATCTCAATAATGTAATGTTTTAAAATATCAGTGTGAAGTACGATATATTTTATTAAACAGTGTGTTTGGATCAATGCTTTAATCCGGCTTCGATTGAGTCCTTGGGACAAGATGAAAAAACACATTTTATAGCGGGGGTTCCAAGTTTTTCTGTAACATATCTTATTATCAAAAGAATTGATATCTCCGTTGAACAAGTATTGGAAATTCATAGACTAATATTATTTGTTTAACAGTTTATCTTTGTTACTTGCAAGCAAAATTAATTTTTGAAGAGCTTTTTTAATTTTATTTTGTTATTTATTGTTCGGTTCGCTCTCGCGCTCTTTCACACGTTTAGCTTACTCTTTTAATATTTCAATTTCTTATACACGGTTAAAAGTCTTGGAATAAATTTTCGTACAGCTAAAAGTATACTGCATATTTTTTTAACCATGCGGTTTAAAACTTAAACTTTCACAAAAACTCACCCATAACTAAAATTTTTCTGTACTAAAATTTAAACCAAAGAAATATTGCAATGTTGAAACTCAACATTAGGGTATTCGGTTTATATGCATGTTTATTTCTTTTGTTTCGTATAGCGCAATAGCCCAGTGGTTAACGTAGTAATTAACAGGCAAAACAATTAAATTGTCGTGAAAAAATGTTGCTCAGAAACATGTTGCGATAATTTCACGCAGCGGAACTACTCTGACGAAAATGTTGTGAAAATTTGCACGCCTTAAAACTTTGAATTTTTCATTTCTAACAAAATATTTTAACACATTAAATAAAAAAATAAACAAAAATGATTTAAATGAATGAATGCATTCATTTGTGATTTAAAATCAATTGATTGCATTCATTTTTTCAAATCATTGATTATGATTTAAATTTAAAAATCTCAATCAATGATTTGAAAAAATGATTGCATTCTTTTTTTCAAATCATTGATTGGGACTTGAAATTTCAAATCACAATCATTGATTTGAAAAAAAAGAATGCAATCATTTTTCAAATCATTGATTGAGATTTTAAATATTAAATTAGAATCAATGATTTGAAAAAATGAATGAATCAATTTTCCAAATCATTAATTGGGAATTAAATAATTTTAAATCACAAATGAATGCATTCTTTTACAGCTCTGCTATTAGCATCTCATAGTTGTAGAATGCATGAACCATAGCAGACTACTGTCTAGTCTGCTGGTGGATGTTTTGTAAAGAATTTTGATGCTTTTGTAACACGTTGCTTCATGAACTTAATTGGCATTAAGCTCAAAAGTATAATTCTTGAAAAATATATATTTTAAGAATTATAAGAATTAAAAATAGAGGAACAAAAATACGTCGTAATTAATTTGTCATGTTTTAATATAAATTTTAAAATTAACTTCATAACTTTTTCATTATATTGTAGTTCGAATATAAATTTCTGTCCAGATCCTCTGTAAATAGTTGAATTTGAATAGTTTGAACAAATATTCAAACGATTATCGCTATTATATTATAAGCATATCAACCACCCTACAAACTGTAGCAAAATTTGCAATAACATCACTGTATCTGTAAACCAAACAAACCCACACCCACTTATCCCACTACGCCCCAAACATGCTCGCCCGTACTACGTACTCAACTGCTAACTGGATTGAAACTGCTGACTTCCTGCCCAAACCATGTCAGGCTACGACACGCTTTCTAAATGATTCTTTGCGACCAAAGGTGACAAAGGATATCGCAATTTTATGAGCAATTCTGACACTTTTATATCCTGCGTCAGTGCTTAGAGTCGGAGCGAGTAATAAAATTGCTCGTATAGATTAAGCATTGTTGTTGTCAGATAATAAAATACAAAAGAGTGCAAAATATCCAAAAAACATTCAACGCCGAACAAACGAAAGCCAGACAAAGCGTTAAATGTATGTACCTTCTATGTAAAAATACCGGCATCATGAATTCCTGTTTGTATACATGTTCAGTGATTGTTGTGTCTGTGCCTGGCGAACGAACGAACCCTCTGAATTCTCTCGGCCGTTATAAAAGTTATCCCCTCAATTTTATCATGTCATTCGAATTACACTTTTTCCGTCTGGAAGTTTTTCATTATTAATTTCCATAACTCATATCTATCATCAATGCGCTCTTCTTCTGCTCTGCAATACTCGACTATGGACTCCCCCTATGCAGTGGAAACTGATTTTGATGTGTGGATCTGTGCAACCCCAGGGAAGGATAACTGATTCCGAGTCAGCGTGTTTGGTGACAATTTCACTCAGCCCACATATGGATTTTATTGTTGTGTATGAAAATGTCCTTATCTGCAACGTGTTATTGGCTTGCACAATGGTGTGAGTCTTAAATGGCATTAAATATTGCTATAGTCATGTTCAATCTTGACGTGCAGTTAACATGTGCAGGATTATTTTAACACTTTTGTCGGCACTCGTGTAATCCTCGAATCTCGAATTCTCGTTTTTAATATTATACAAAATCGAAAATATTCATTAGATGCACTTCGTTGAGCAAATGGCATTCACTGCTTTATAGCAGTGGCAGTCTACGGCATTAAAGTTGCAGTTTTTGACAGAAAATAACTGTCAAGAAAAGGAAACTATTCTATTTAATTCCTATAGAATCTCTTCCCATAGTGTAAGATCAGTGGAGTGCGAGAAAGTTTTAGCGCGGTGATATGCTTTAAAGGGTCTTTTTTATTTGAACAGCTAAAAACAAAAATCTTACGAATTCGTTTTTTTGGAAAAACTATTAACTATATTTAAAAAAACTTTTTTGCATCAAACTACATATTATTAAGTATATGTATTGCATTTTTTTCTTTCGCGGTTTAGACTTCATTCTCGAACTTCAAAATGGTAGCAACGATTTCTCAGCTTTTTAAAAAGATAAATGAAAAAAATTTTAAATACAAATTCTAGTTGTTTGATAGTTTAAAATCCTTTATTGAGCTTTAGGTCAGGTTAAAAAAATTAATTGCTCTAATGAATTTTCTTTTCCAAAGAAAATGGTATCACAAAGATTTCTGATGAAGCCTGTAGCAGGGCCGAAATTGCAATAAAATCAGCTAGTGATGTTTTCCTTTTCATATTGAAACATTTTTTTTCATATGCAAGATAACACTAAAAACTATAATATTACTTATTATTAGCAAATTAGACCACATATATTTTTTTTTTTTGAGCCAATTTAAACAAAAGAATTGAAAACCTACACTATTTTTTGACCTTTCGAACGTTCTAAAAACCCGAATTTTTGCCATAATTAATATAATACCAAAAAATTTAACTCAATCGGTATTCTGCACACAAAAAGTTACCTTTTCATGAAAAAAATTCATTAAAAAATATTTTTCGAAATGAAAAAGACCCCTTAAAAAGCAATAAAACAAACACAAAATGTTGCGTTTGTCAACAAATCAACAAACAAAAAACAATTATTAATGAAATAAGATCACAAGTCACGAATTTACACTGTAAGAATGTATTTCCACTCAATAAGGAAACTTCTTAAATTCATTTTCCAAATAAAATATATTAAAAATTAAATCTACGTCCATCACAAAAATTTTTCTAATGACTTATTAACCTTTGATATGCGTTTTGAGCATAAAATTTGTTAAAATCGAATGATTTCTACATCTACCTCCCATACAAAGTAACTTTATGAGTTTTAAAAAATTTTCTTAAATTCCACAAAGAATTGAGAACAATCCACCCTCCTATACAAAGTGACGTCATCATAATAACAAATATAAATAAACTGGCCATTTCAGCCCCTGTAAGGACTTTGACCTAGCTTCCATTGATCAATTTTGTTGTGTGCGTTACTAAGGCCCTGTGTCAAAATCAATACTTAAGTTGTACTTAAGTTTTACCAATTAGTTTTTGCTGATTAGTTCAACTATTTTTCAAAATATAATCAGTTGTTGACTGTTGATGATTTAAGTATAACTTAAGTCACGCATTTTCCATACCTAAGTTGATTTAAGTTGAACTTATGTATGGCTGATGAACGCATTTCTAGAGCTTATACTTAAGTACAACTTAACGCTGTACGTTTCCTTTGAAAGAGGAAAAGGGAAATAGAGAAGAGTACAAAAAATGCTACATTTGCTTGTGAAAGCGAAAAAATAACAGACACAAATACAAAAACGAGATTTGAGCACAAATTTTGGTTTTTTCGCTGTCGCAAACACTTCTGTGAAGATAATCCAAAATCTTCAGCCCAAGTTTTTTTTTTTTGGTAGTAGACTTATATGTTTATTTATTTAATTAAATGTAAGCGCTTGCAAGAATAAACTTATAATTGAGCACCGATTACATATATGGCGATAATGTCAACAAAAAAATGTGTGATATAAAACATAATTTTGAATAAATATTAAAGTTAAAATTACATATCTCATAAGACATTTATGGAAGCAAATGAGAAATAAAAAACAGTGCTATAATAGGTTTATAAAAGTTTCATATTCAGTCATTTTGAAAATATTACAAATTAATAATTCAAAAACTCAAAAATAGTAGCACAAAATAATGCAATCACACAACCTCCCACGAGGTATTGATGAGTACTGAGTATATGAACAAAAAAAAAACAACGATACTTTGATAAACGTGACATATTATGTAAACAAGTATTTTGGTGTACTATATATAGGTCATTTGGGTTAAAAGAGAGAAGAAAAAGAAAACGAAAAAGAATAGCTTAAGTTAAAGTGAAGACAAATAAGCTGGTAGCTTAGATTTAAACAAGGTTGCATTGCAAATACGCTGTAAAGAAAATGGAAGCTAGTTCCAAAGACGTATTGAATTAACAAAAAACTGCTGTTCTGATTCCAAGCATGTCTAAGTTGAACCAAGTTGTTACCGCGCTGAGGTCTTAAAAATTTTAATTTTTCATATAAATAAAGAGGTTTCTTAGTAAAATTGATTTTATGCAGGAAGACTAACGCCTTCAGGTTCAGGACATGATCAAAAGTCAAACCGAATATTTGTTTTGCATACTGTGATATGCAGTCAGTTCGTTTAAGTCCGAAGACATAACGAGCGGTATTGTTATAAGCAACGTTCAGCTTGCGCTTGCTTGCAGATTTCAGATCCATATAGTACGGTGGAAACGAGATAAGTTTTTGCATTCTAACGTTAAAGGGGGTGAAATATTATGTAGCCCACCGGCTGCGGAGCATACCGAAGATTTTGCATACTGTGATATTGACATGATTTGTCCAATCCAAGGTACTGTTGAAAGTAAGGCCCAGATTTTTTGCCGATTTCACGACCTCAATACATGATCCGTTTAGTATGACTTCAGGTAGGATTGAAGTGAAATTATGTTTCCTAGCTATAACTAAACATTTTGACTTTTTTGGATTGAGGCATAAACCATTAGCAGAAGCCCAATCATGAATTTTACGCAAATTTTCATTCAAACTTGCGACACAGGAGTGAACAATAGACTTGCGACAGCTAGTATACAATTGCACATCATCAGCGTACATTTGTGTGCCACAACGGTACATAACAGAGGGTAAGTCATTTATATAAACTGAGAATAAAAGCGGACCCATTGTAGAACCATGAGGTACTCCACGGTTCACGCTTAAAAAACTTGAGGTCGCGCAGCCGATATTCACTGCTTGTATTCTATTAGCAAGGTATGAACTCATTAGTCGAGTGGCAGTTGCGAAAAAATTAAACATGAAGGACAATTTTGAACATAAAACTTGGTGATCGTGTCGAAAGCTTTCGAGTGATGTAGGAGAATCAAAAAAGTAACCACATTTCGATCAAGATTATTTCGTATTTCGTCGGACACGTCTAGAAGAGCAGTCACGCAACTGTGTTTTGGTCGGAAACCTGTTTGTCTATCAGTCAAAATTTTGTTACACAATAAATATTTGTTTGTCTGTTTGTACATAAGCGATTCAAAAACTTTCGATAAATATGACAAAATTGCTATAGGGCGGTTATCGTTTCCAGTTTAAGGAATGAAAATTATTTTGGCTTTTTTCCAAACAGCGGGGGATTCTGATTTAGTTATTATTGTGTTAAAAATGTGTTTAATAAATGGTAGCAGTATAGATGCTGGTGCTGCTCGTAGTGACTCTCGGAGGACGTTGGCAATCAAAAGAATCAGGTAATTTGCGCTGCACTTGCTTGTGCTGCTGGTGATGGCACTTGGAGGATATTGGCTAGCAACAAATTTTGCACTGCACTTGCTGGTGGTAGCACTTGTAGGAGGTTCGGAGGACGTTGGCAAGCAAAAGAATCAGGAAATTTTCGCTGCACTTGCTTGTGCACACAATTCAATTGACTGGTCAATTCTCCAATATTTCAGAAGCACCATTTCAGTATGTCTCAAGCGCAGAGGCAAATGTCTGCCATTATATTCCGCCGTGAATTAAATAAATTCTAAGCGGAGAATTTCCGCTTGATTTGCTTGTGCTACTAGTGATGGCACTTGGAGGATGTTGGTTAGCAAGAAAATTCCTCTGCACTTGCTTGTACTGCTGGTGGTGGCACTTGGAGGACGTGCACCAGCAAAGAAAGCCTATTTAATTTTGCTGCACTTGCTGATGCACAGGGAGATCGTTGGCCCACACACACGCACACACAAACTCAAGCACTTTCGTTATTTTTTTGAAGTGAAAACTTCTTTAGGCTCGTTGAACGATTTTGGTAAAAGGTAAATCTTTGATTTGCGTCATCGTCATCGTCATTTTGCGAGTAACTCTCGTCATCAATACTGACAGCGAGTAGGTTCTTAAATGACGTTCTTGGATCTTGACTACCAGGAAGTTGGAGTTGACTACGAAGTTCCTCTGCTGACGCATCGTTTTTTTCCTCCCTTTCCTCTGCTGCAAAACATTGAATGATACTGTTTTTTCAATGTATATGTGGAGCTGCTGTAGATTAAAATAAAATAAATTTAAAATTTTTGATATTTGCACTGAGCCAAAATTACATTAAAATTTAACGAAAAAACTTTAAAACTTAAAGTAATTGTGCACAATATCCAGCCGGCGAAAAAATTTTTTAAGTTAAAAGCAAATGTTTTAGGTTTTATTCGTATGGAAAATAACATTTATTTTAATGACATGACTTTTAATTATTTGATGAAAAAAATTGTTTTAAAACAAAAGGAAATGCTTTAAACCCCAGTTTAAAAGTCAGTTCCAATAATTTTAATGGCATGTCATTAAATTTAATACAGAAAGAAAATTCTTTTAAATGAAAAGTAATTGCTTTTAATTTCATTTTAAGAGTAAGTACTGTTACTTTTAATGTCATGTCATTCAATTTAACCCAGAAAGAAAATTCTTTTAAATAAAAAGTAATTGCTTTCAATTTCATTTTAAGAGTAAGTACTGTTCATTTTAATGTCATGCCATTCAATTTAACCCAGAAAGAAACTTATTTTAGATAAAAAGTAGTTGCTTTCAATTTCATTTCAAAAGTACTGTTCATTTTAATGTCATTATTTTATGCTGTTGCTATGAATGAAGAATTATGTGCATAAGTGACCAGTATTAGCGAGTCGTTTTTACTTAGTGTGCGTCCCAGCACCGAATTCGTACATATACAAAAAAATTTGGCTGGTTACCCTATCTGCCTTCTTGAATTTTAAAATTGTGACAGGTGATTCAAAATCAGCTACCTCCTAAGACCTCCTAAAATGTTTAAAACTCGTAAAGAAGATATTATTACGTGGCAAGCCTATGGTAAAAACTTACACAATTTTGAAATTCCGACAACGTATTTGGATTCAGCGGCCCATTTTTACCTAGTGTTTGGTCCAGTATTGAATATCCGTCATCTTGATTTTTAAAAATTTGACATAAATCAATATAATCGAAAATATATCGATCAATGATGGATTCTTATTTCTCATCAAAAAAATATCAATAGGCAATAACTTTTATTTCTGGTCGCAAAATAACACTGATCGAAAAAATAACGATCAAAAAATAACTTTTATTTCTGATCGAAACAATATTGATCAAAAAAAAAGTGGTATAAAATGATTGATTGATAGCGATAATCGTTAATTGCCGTCCCTGTTTATTTTACAAAGAAAATTCTTTGAATAAACAATTCCAGATAAATAAAAACGCCATATGTTTCGTGATATAGTATAAAGACATATATATTTTCTTAAATGTATTTAAATCTAATAAAAGTGTTAGAATTGTTAAGTGTGTGGACTTGCATTGGACGTGTGTCGAATGACTTAATTGGTAATAATTCATATAAGTCCTTGCTAGCACCAACTAAATATGAGCAATAATGGTCATTGAATTCCACTAGCTCTACACATTTTGATAAAATCATTATTTCGTTATTGTCAAGTATAGCTAAACATATTTTGTATAATTTTGTTAGTGGTTTTGAAATTCCAAGATAATATCCTTCTTTGTAAATAGTGCCTTTATAATTCAACTCTTTACTAACAAACACATTTTCCAAATTTAAATTTACGTCATTTACTAATAAAGCGTTACAGTATTCCGTTTCATTCAAATTACAATAATAAAAGTTGCTTACGTCTATTTCTTCTTTTAATCCATTTGAATATTTACTTAAAAAATATGAAAACCTATAACCACTTTTCACAGCAATACTTTTAGAGGGATTAACTCGTGATGTTATTGAATTACAGTAAATTTTTGATTCTTTATGTTTTGCCTCATACCGCATACACCACATTTGTTTTAATGGGCCACACATTCTTATGGCCCTCGGATAATGCACCATAAAATGGTGTTTAGGTTTGAGATTTCCGTAAAGCTGAACATATAAGGCATGGTGTTTTTGGATTAAGTTTTCTAATGAAAGTATTTCATTTTCAGTGATTTCATTTTTGAGTAAAATATCTATTATCTGTATTAAATAAATCAAGAGATTCCAACTTTCGTTGCCAATTGAAATCAAATCACCGATCATTAAAGGCAAGAAATGTATAAAGCAAAGCATTTCACTTGCTGTCATTTTGAAAGTGCATTTTTGCAAGTTTTTTTTTGTAATATTTAGGGAAACATTGCCTACATCGAATTCACCATACGGAAAAAGTCTTTTCCTGTTATTAATATATTTTAAAGTAATGCATTTGTTGGTAATAAGAGATAAAAATACTTGCGAAATATCGTAATTACAGACGCCTTCGAAGATATCGTGCATTATATCGAAGCTAACGTTATTAACGCAATGAAAGGATTTTAAGTTGTTGAAAATACACACGCTTTTAATACCAGTATTGAAATTGTTAGAATCTAAGTCCGATTCATAATTTGAAATCGTTCTGATATTAGTTTCAACAATGTTTACTTGTGTATCTTGCTTCGTTTCCTTACATCCTCGGCAAAATGAAGTGGAATGAAATGATTGAGTAAATCCCAATACACTATTCAATCCAAGATTATCACCCAGTATCAAGCCAAGAACAAATTTAACTCTTTTAGACTTTATAACTATACCTTCCTCTAAAGCTTGCATTGCTTGAATTAGTGAATTAAAGCAAATAGCATTTCCACATTCTTTTATGTGTTCGCTGTCAATAAATGCTGCGTTAAATATAAAGTCTAATTTTGCCTGCAAATGTAGCGGTAGAGTAGGGAAACTGTAATAGCAACCACAAATTGAGTGTTTGTGCGAGCCTAATGGATTGTTAATCTGAAAGTCGTCAAAAAACATATTGTATGGAATTATTATATCTGTTTCATTTGATTGAATATTTTCTTTAAAGAATTTCGCGTTCACAAAATTACTTATTCCATTACTTTCAACAAGTTTTGCTGTATTTGAAATTAATAAGTCCAAAACGGAAGGTAATTCACAAAATGACTTGATTTGAAATGCTATCGGCATTAATTCTAATTTTCGTGTAAGTGGTGATAATGTAGGAATTCCCTTTTGAAAATTTTCTTCTATTTGATTTTGAATAACAACAGACTTATGAGGCAAATACATATCGTTTTCTTTTAATGATTTCAACATCAAGTGCTCTGTTTTTAAGTTTTTAAACGCATTTTTGCAAAATTCAGACAAAAGTGTCATATTATGTAGTACTGTTGCAAAATTATTACAAATACTATTGTTTATAAAATCAGAAATTTTTATAAGCACTTCTGACATCATATTCTGAACAAAAAGTGCGTCTTTCCTTGCTATGGAACTTTTTGAGTATAAAGTTAATGTCGTGTTCAATAGAGTATTTTTTAAGTCAGATATCATATGCTCTATTGATTGCCTATTTTCTCTAGGTGCATCCAAAAAATTACCGCTGACTTCCTCATGATATTCAACATTTACATTAAGTGGCGGTGTCATATCATTTAAGCAGTGACCTTGTTTTTTATCTTCATTAAAAATGTTCTGATTGTCATCAGCGGAATGTTTTTTGAGATGTCGTTGAAATGACGTAAAGTCTGTAAATAGTTGATTGCAATTATGATAGCTACATTGCTTTGTGTCAGTATTAGAAATCATGTGATCATTTTTCAAGTGTTTAAAATAATTGGAAATATTTAAAAAAGATTTATTGCATACGAAACAGTTCGCCATTTTTGATAACTTTAGACCTCACGAAAATGCAAAGACCATTGATGATTTAGCATCGAAAAAGATCAAATTGACTAGTTCTTATTCTTACTTTTGTTTACTTATTTGGAGTTGTTGTAGAAACCAAGTGCTCTTGGAATCCTAATTTAAACAGACAAATATTTTTCTTAGAGGTCATGGATTCTGATGTTGCGGCTTTATGCTCCCCAGCGGAAAAATAAAAAGCGCTTGTAGAAGTATCGCATTTTATGCGCAGTTTTGGTACGCTTTAAGGACGCGCTCTTCAGACTTCAGAGTTTTTGAGCGCATATTTTTATCTACATTTTTTTCATACAAAATCGAGCAAGAAAATAGCACAGTGTTAAGACATTCGACTCTAAGCTACGCAGTCCGAGTTCAATCCCAGACTATGCAAAGCAGTTTTTTTATTTATCTTTAATGTTGTTTTCGAATTTAACTGCATCCTCAAAACTTATCAAAGATGCAGTAAAAATGCGCCTACTTTTGCGGACACGTAGAACAAAAAAGGAAATTAAGCTTCATCAAAAAAGATGCGCTGCTTGCTTAAAAAACAGCGCATCAACATTTGTGTTTCAGCGCTACTTTTACCCGCTGGGTCAAATCGGTTTCGTTGTCTGTATTAGTGTCATAGAAACCGATGTTATCCGATGACACCTAAGCGAAATATTTGTCGACTTCAATTCAGATTCCAAGATCACTTGGTTTCTAAAACAACCCCGATTATGTAGCTGTAAGGCTTCCTCACATTTTCATGTGATCCAAAAGCGCAGAGAGCACTGATGATTTAATATCAAATTGAGTAGTTATCTCAAAGAAATACTTTTGAATAAATAACCAGGGTAGTTGACATAGCCGCGGATATTTCAAATTCAAAACAATATAGATTTTAAAAGTACAATCCAAAGCTGCCTTAAATGTGCCAAATTTGTAAGTGATTTGGTCGAAATAAACATAAAATGATTTCAAAACATAAATATCTGTGCCTTCCACAATTAGAAGAGGTTGCACACCGATATCGGATATTAATTTGTCACTTACTAAGCTGTCAATGTTATTTTGCAGCTCATTTATATTAATAATATGTAGCACAAAAGTTCTTTCGCTATCCTTTATTGTCCCCCAACGGCTTTTGTCCAATCGCTTAGACGGCTTCAAAATTGAACTTAAGAGGTTCACTAAAACGTAGCTCTGCACATCTAAATTGAAAAGAATTGGTTAAATATCTCTATGCTTAAGCGAAAACCAATATATACTTTTTTATCACCAAGTTCTATAACCAGATTGTGCAGAAGCTACGCTAGAAAATGCTATCAGGTTGTATTCTGCGTGGATATTTCATGCTTCTTGTAAAAATTGACGGGTCTCATGAAAAATGCATTCCGGCAGCATTTTTCAGCGTAGTTTATGGATAACACTGTGCGGCACGAATATCTGTATTTGATAATTTTAACATTTTCCACTTATTTTTGGTATGAGGAATCTCTTGATGACATTTTGTTCTAAAGTGTTCGGTAAAGTGGTAAAACAAATGTCACCACGAGATTCCTCACACCAAAATTAACTGAAAAACCTTGAAATTATCAAATACAGAGAAAAAAGGTGAAAAAAGCGCACATTGTAATTTGGCTATATAAGGTGATGTAAAAAACGCAACTAATATTAGTAGGTTATACCTTCGCTGGGGCATTGAAATGCTTTCTGAAATTCAGCTATGCTTGCTTTATTCTTCAAGTGCACAGCATAAAATGGCTTTATTTTTTCTTTAAAAACATTCCACTTCTCTTCTATAAGGTCACACTTAAGAGGAAATCTTATGTTGAAGTCAATATTTATCTAGAATCAAAACAATTAAAATTCAAGGAGTGACAGCTACAAAATTTATATTATATGCATACCAACTGCGGTGCTCGCGAATCTTTCAGCAGACGCCACTCCCTATATATTGACTGCGGATCTAACGTCTTAATTTCGTCCTGGCGTAACAAGTAGGTGCGCTCCCATCGATCTTTCACAACTTCCCAATCGTTGATGTCCTTCTGCAATTCCTCTTTAAATTTGATTTGAATAGTTTTGTTGTATTCTACAGTTGTGATGACTGCGGCGTCGGGGGTGTTCGGTCTTTTTCTCTTATGTTGCAGGTTAGTGTATTTGTTGAACAATTTCCCTGCAGCTCTCTGATTTAAAGTTCTAGGAATGTAGTAATAGTCCTATGAATGAAATTAAACAATTAGCAAGGTAAATACAGATTTCTTAAATTGGTACACGGAGAAAAAAGGTAATTTTTTGAAATTGAATGGTTGCTTAAGGGACTCTATTAAATTAGACTGTATGTGTTAATTTTCAGGTTGTACTTTTTCATATAAAATTTTTGAATTTTTTAGATCTATATCTATATATGTGGGACCCATGATATAATAATACCAGGTAGAAGCGACAGTTCATTTGCAAAACATAAGCTGTCAAAATACATAGCAAAAAGAGAGCGTGCAAAAGCCGCCATTGCGTTTTTGGTGTATTTGACAGTAGACGGTTTGCTTGAAATGAGGAAATCAACACAAATGGCTTCTACCTGGTATAATTATATCATTTGTGGGACCTAGTGTGTGAGTCCAAACCTGTTTTTTGGCACACTATGTCCCTTTTCTCGAAGAAGGTCACATATATATTATATATCTATATATGGGGCGTTATTTTAGAAGTGATCCACCTAAAATTGTACAGTATTCCGATTTTGATGAATTTTTTTATTATTTTTTTTATTATATTGTCAATTTTTACGTTTTCATTGTAATTTTTTTCCAAATTGTCATATATTTGTTTTGATATTTTTCTTGGTATTTTTGAACTTTGAACGAAAAAAAATAGAAAGTGTTTGCCTTCGCCCAAGGAACAACATAGAGTGTTGGAAAATTACCCACTAGGTGGCGCTGGGGCAGCTTTTCTCGAAAATTTTTTTTTGTGAACCAATTTGGCTCAAATTCACACGATATAATGTTTAAATAAACAGAAAAGTTTTGGCAAAATTTGGACAATTTGGCAAAAAGAAAAAAAAATAAAGCGCAAAAAACCTCTAAATGCCAAGGAGTAGCAAAGCACGCCGGGAAAGGTAGTATATATTTCAAAAACAATATGTTGTTATTTTGACGAAATTTGTTTCAAGCTATTTTTTTGATTACAAGTGGTGTTTAAAAAATAGCTTTAAACAAATTTCGTCAAAATAACAACATATTGTATTCAAAATATATGTCAATATTTAAAAAATTTAAAAATTTTTTATGAAAAAGTACATCTTGAAAATGAACACATTGTGTTCAATTTTCAAAAATGTCGATTTCTGTCAGTGTAAATACTTACCAAAACAAGTTTTTCGTTGGGGAATATGTCACCAATTTTGTGAGTTATCTTCTGGAAGTCGCTTGTAGATAACTTTATGTCGTTGTCGAAAGTATATTCAAGTATAACGTCCACTATGTGCTTACGCTTCTCCTCATTCAGTTTTTGGTACGCATTGTAGTATTCAACTACACATCTTCCCTTTCTATTTTTCTGAAGAATGTCTTCAATGCAGTTACAATTGAAATTTTCCTTTAACGGAAGGTCTGTGCGTATTATTTTCTAAAGTTAACATTAAAACAAGAAAGAATTCAGTTCAACAGTTACACTAAAAGCTTCTTCAAATATGCCTAAGTTGCATTTTAATTTTTGGAAAATTTTAAATTTGTTACCTGTTCTTTTTGCCACAAAAAAAGCTTCTCCCGGAACTCCGCTCTTTTCCCAATGTTTGACACTAAATCGGCAATATCTCGTTCATTCAAAAATATAATGTTGTTGTATGTGATGCCATTTGCTGAAATTTTAAAACCATAAAAAGTTAAGATTTATACGAAAAATTACTCTTCCCAAAGGTCAGTTATGTCATGTGTGCAAAATTAACCACAAAATAGTTAAAATGGCAGGACTGCTGAGCACCTTCTATGTATATTTGTGCAATTGTAATAAATTATTGCAGTAGCAGTTTTGCAAATAAACATCAGAATAGAAGTGCAGATTGCGCTACGCAGTCTAACGGGATAACTTGCCATGCCGCATACCACATGGCAGACACGGACAAACAACTTTCGCAATTTTTTTTTCTCTCGCTCATTGTCGCCATACACTCGCCATACACTACACAGACTTGATTTACGTAGACTCGATTAAAAGCTTACTTTTGTAATTTTTTAACACACGTCTTCATTTAATAAAACTTTCGCGATTATGACAAGTCGGTGTGAATTTCACCACACACTATACAGACAGTCTGCGCAGACACAACCGGAAATCAAAATATTTTATTTCATCATTTATTTCACATTTTAGGCAGTTAATTTCCTTTGAAATGGTGTTTCTGAGAAAAAATCGACCAACAACTTAAAACTATGACCAATTTCGTATGGAATTTCAGCACTTTTTTCAAACTTTCGTGAATTTTATTTCGAAACCCATAAGAGTGCGAAATTTTTTTTCCAGATTTGTTTTTAGGGGGTCGAAGCCCATATTTCTAAAAAAAAAAAAAATATTGGAGCATCGCCCGAAAACTGCAGTTGTTCCAAGATCTCCCCCATGCGCACACCTTGTTTCTTTCACCATGGCTTGAACATATTGACGACGACAGCAACTTGCCGTAATCGGCTTTATTGTTTTTACATGTATTTGTAATGGACAGAATTTGGCCTAGTGCCGCAGCGTTTTGTCGTCGAAGTAGAACTATTCCTAATTTGACAGCTTGTCGTTGCTGTCGTCAAGCGTCAAGCAATGTGTTCAAGCTATTACGTGTGAAAACAACAAATTTTGTCCGTGTCTGCCATGTCGCATACGGCCATGCATGTTGCGTTTGTTGGCATGAGGTATAGAGAAAAGCATGCGTGGTGGACAAAAAGACACTGTCGGTACCATGGTAGAAGAAACAAGGTAGTGGTGATAACCTTTTTCTCAAGAACGGCGAACATATGTCTTTGCCATACTACTTTACTTTTTTTACTTTTTTCGTTCTCTATTTTATACTAGTTTTGACACTTATGTTCGCCAAAAAGAATTGTCACCACTACCATGATAGAAGAAACAAGTTAGTGGTGACCATGGCATAATCAGAAGGTAGGGCCGATTCGGAGAAGAATGAAGTGGCAATGAGAAATTAGGGAGATATGTGTCAAATCAATCTAGTTTCTTTATGTTCATGTTTCGCAGTTAATTTCAGCTTCTCAGAAAACATAATTTTTTTTAACTTCGACGGCATTTTATAGTGTTTATTACACTGTTTTTATAATATTTTCACTCAAATTAGCACAAATTTAACACACGCGACAGCACTGTTTACAATTTTAACACATTCTATTTGTATTTATTTTAACATTTCTACGAAATTCGTCGTTTTGACAACAGACCCCATACTGCTTTATGCTATCTTCTATGACGTGTGAGAACACTACACAAACCGGCCCTACCTTCTGATTATGTCATGGTGGTGACAACAACCTTTTTTCTCATGAACGGCGAACATAAGTATCATTTCCCGTACTACTTTACTTTTTATTTTTTTCGTTGTCTATTTTAGACTACTTTTGGCACTTATGTTCGCCAAAAAAACTGTCACCACTACCTTGTTTTTTGTATCATGACCACTACCTTGCTTTTTGTATCATGTATCAGTTAAAAGTTTTCACATTTTGCTTTGCATGCTTTTGTAGTTTTGTAATAACGGATTTGTGCAAGATTGTTGTATGTATGTATGTAGTTATTTGTTGCTTTTTTTATGCAACATAAAACAGTTATAAATTTAATAAACATCCAAAAATCTTCATGCGTGCTTAACATTTACAATGTAGGTAATAAGTGCAGATTTACAAACACCGACAATGCAGCGATTTTTCTCACCGATTTCCTGTGACCAACAAGCAGAAAATCGCTGAAGAAATTGCCGCGATATCGACGTTTGTAAATCAGCACTGAAAATGTCGCTGCCGACCATCACAGCGCGATATAGAATTTTTTAGATTACACGTACATACATACACACTTTTTTAATCCGGCTACACATTTTTTTTAATATAATTTTTGCACTTCAATTATCACTTTTGATTATATTTTACTGTTTCTTTTTTGTTATATAGTTTCCTCTACTTACTTTGTAAATCTTCAAATATTCCCGGCACTCCGAACTGCAAAAGCAGGTTTTTTAACCGATTTTCTTCCTCCATATCGGAAGGCTTTTTTTGCGCACGCACTACACCACAGAATAAAACAGACTAATTAATCTCTCAATTGAACATCTCAATAGCGACAGGTAGGGTTGCCAGGTGAGGTCAATTTTGGAGAAAGGTTTGGTCTTAGTAAAAGGATTATTTACATTTATTTGATTTTTTCTTATGCACACTTCAAACCGTTCAGGAGTTAAGACAGCAGGTCGTGCAGATTTGAAACAACGAATTTTTGTATAGGAGACTACTGACTTGTGGTCAGAAACTACAAAAAAAATTTTTTTTAAAACTTTTTTTTCAACATTTCACTATGAAATTTTGTATAAAAATTTATTTGTTTTTTAAAAATTCAAAAAATTTCGGCCGCTCAAGGGCAAACAATTTTTTTTGGCAATGGCAAGCCTGTTTTGACTGCTATAAAAAAAATGAGAAAATCATGTAATCGGAACCGATAGCAATCGAATGTTATTGCATACATTCGTGCATCATCGGCAGCAACGACTTCGATTTGTAGAATCAAAAATTAAATTAAAAGAACATTACTTTTAATTTTCTTTTCTAGCATAGACGATTCCTTTCAAATTGCTGTGAAAAGAAATTGCATTAATTGTAAAAGTAAATGCAGTAATTTTTTTTCTCGGTGTGGTTTTTGATATTTCCGATACGGTAACACTTTTACTAAAAACAAATAGTTTTACCAATATTATATATACTCTTTAATTCATATGTATAAACTGTTTTCTAAAATAGTTCGATGTCATATGCTGACTGTAGCTACAAATAAACATCTAAAAAACTACCAAGCAAATCTACAACAACAACGCAAAGAGAATGACAAGATACCAGCGGTTGCGCAGCGTTAGAGGGGATGATCCGAAATGGCGGCGGAAAATATATAGCACTTTTCTTGCTATTTTTTCTGCCTGCTAGCAATATTTCAAGTGGAGGGAGGCATTAAAAGAGAGATTTGTATTTTGTTTTACTGTCGTGAAGTCTCTTTAAATGCCTCCACTTTAGATCTTGCTAGACAGAAAAAATAGCAAGCAAAATACTGTTTATTTTTTCCATGAAATTTTTTCCATGTGTTCCATGAAAAATAATGGAAAAGAAAATTTGACGTAATAATAAATGTGTACAAGAGATAGCAGCAATCCACACGTACATTTGCTTGGAGTCAAATGATTGACCGTGTAATGTCTGCATTAGTACAATGATGGCTGATAGAAAGCTCAAAATTAAAGTAGATTCCATAATATAATACGATTTAATGGGTTTGTTAAAGATTTTTTAGCAGTTTAAAAATCTTTAATTATTTACAATAAATTTTGTCGCAGTTTTGTCAGCTCAAATATTTGTTTGAAAATCTTAACAGATTACAGAATTTTTTTCTTTGAAAAGTCAGAATAATATATCAAATATTTCGTTACAAATTTTTTAATAACAATTCAAGAGAACCTCAGAATTGCATTTTACCGCAGTCGCTCAGACATTGAATAAGGATTTTTAAGCGATAGAATTTTGGCTTTAGCGACTTTAAAAAACTGTCCTCAGAAGTCTAGTGATGTGGAATAATAAAATAGGTTATAAGTGAATAAGTCTTTTCTTTCGCATTCTATACAGGTGATATTACAATACGCAGTGAAAATTGGAAAAACAAAGTACTAATTATAACAAGACTTAGTTCTATTTGTGTGTAATTAAATTTAATATTCCTAAATATACTATGTTTTTGCTTCGAAGCATCAATAAAATGAGTGGTATTTTTACCTAATACTCTATTTATCTTTACTTCAAAACGCTTAAAGAGGTCAAGCAATTTCCTACAGAAAGTATCTTCAGATTATTCAAATAAATTTTTTACGTACTTGCAGCAAAAGAGCCTCTACCACAAAAAGCATAACTGCATTATATTTTATGAATATTTTAAAACTAAATAAAAACGCACTTTAAAGGAACACTTTCAAAAATAAGGTCATGTCTTTATTGTTTATTTTTCATTCACTATTAAATGTTACGTATACGACAGGTATTAGTTCATTTATATCATATAAGCATGAGGTCAAGTTTGAAAACTTTTTTAATACCGACGCAAAGTCCTAAGAAAATATGCAGATATATACAGATAAATATTTAACAAAATCTGCAATCAATGCAAAAATTTATTATTACATCAAGATCATTGATTTTGATATAATAAAGAACACTTGTATTGCCTGTTGAACAAACTTCATTCAAAGCATCTCTATTTTCATATTCAATTTTCATCATCAACAAGTTAATTGAATACTTTAGCTTACATCAGCAAAAGCAGAAACAACGCTTACAACAACAATTTCTATAATAACCACAACAACTGTCAAGCAGCTGTCATCATAAAACAGCATTCATTTTCGCGCCTTACAAGTCGAGTGCAATTCATAAATTTAATTTAACTGTTTCGAATTATTTTGCAACTCAGCAGAGACGGATGCTAATTTATAAACTTTATTTGCCACTCGAGACAAAGAAGCTAGTGTACCGTGTGGTTTTGACTCGCGGATAGCTTGGCTGAGAAGCGGAAAGAAGCCATAAAGCCACAAATAAATTTCCACTTGCCACAAACATTTAATTGCATTTCAACGAGAAACTCGTTTGTACAGAACTTATTCTTGCAACACAGCATCCTTGTTGACTCCAACCAACTAACCAACACTCACCCCTTTCATGTCATCACTTCAACTTGATACTTGATACGAGGGAATAATGAGTCGAGCTTATCGCAAACCAACAACTCTTGTCTTCAGCAAAGTCCCGCTAAAATTGTAGCTCAACATTTAGTTTCCGTTGACTTGTTTGTCTATGCGTCTGTCTGTTTGTATGTCTGTGTGGCTGTTTGTTATTTGCTTGCATTTATGTTATGCACAGAATCAACGGCCCACTTAACCTCAATTCCGTCGAGCACTCGAAGTAAAATTCGCAAATCGCAATCAATTTCAAGCATCGCACCGGAGCAGATACTTTCAATGGAACAACATCAAGTTGGCGCAGGCAAAATCACCCACCCAACAGACGCAAATTGAAAATGGAATCTAGTGTTGAAGCAAACAGAGCAACACAATAAACAATATTTTCATCAGACTGCCACGGCGTGACGCGACACTCCGGTATCCACCGATTGAGGCTCAACAGCAGCGACTCGCTCTGGTTTGGGTAGCCTTGGAATTGACTCGAATTGAAAATCAATAATTTGATTATCTGGGCATCGAATAGACAGACATCCTCTCTGTAAGTGCCACTAATCCCAAGCCCAGAGGAACACAGGAAACGGAAATTGTTGCAATTTGTTGCACACAAGGGCATGCACACAAAAAAAAATGTTAGCGCTATTTTTGAAGTCGGTTTAAGCTTAGTGTCGAAAGTTGACACAGAATGTTAGTTTTAAGAGCGCAAATTTAAGTGCCACACTCGTTCGATCAAGAAAATCAATGCAATATTCAAAGGAATTCGTGACGAAACACACATCTGTTTACAACATAAAATCTACATTCCTATATTATATGCATGTATTTTTAAATAAATCTGCTTCTTGTCGTTACTACAATTAGAACGCAACAGTTTTCATATAATTAGTTACTTTAAATAAATACTTATACAAACTGCGGAAGTATTTTTAAAGTAAACTGAAAAAAATTTACTTTAAGGTACTTTTACAGTGTGTAAGAAATTAAAAATCGTTTTTTTTTTCTCGTTAGAATATGGTTCTTTAAGGTCTTAAGAATACGTATGTAATATTTTAGAAAAAAATATCAAATAGAAATAAAGTTATAACATATATTATATCATATAAATCTTTTATCGCGTTTTTCTCGAAACAAGGTTTTTGAATCGGCTTCTAAGATATCTGGAGTTCTACTAAATCGATTTCGATGAATCTTGATTCATTGTGATCCTTATAGACTCTGTTAAGCACTAGATCTATTAAAAGCCAAAAAACTTATATATTTTTTTTGTATGGCTGAAAGTTTTGGTACAAAAAGGGGTTTTTTGTACATTTTTTTTTTTCAATGCATGCAATTTTTTTTTGCGTAGGTTAAGTGCTCAACTGCAACCCGTTACTCAAGAATGCACTTTGCTTTTTTACTTTCAGACGCTTTGTAAAAGCTGGAGACGAGAAGCCAATTGCAACAATTTTTTAAACACGCTAACTTCAACGCCCTGTAGAAAATTAACAACAACTATAAAGACGAAAAAAATTTTTTTATATCCTCATAAACAATTATTTATTATGTGAAAATGTGATTGATACACACTGTAATAGTAACTTAATTTACAAGATTTATCTATAGTTAACAAACTGCATACTTGCTTAAGCCGATATGCATGTTTGGTTATTGAATATATACCTCAGTAAAATATTTATATGCCCAAAACTTCAAATTCAATTCTAGCAAACATAACTTCATTTGTTTTTAATTAATTTTTTTATTGAAATACTGCCGTCATAAGGAAGAGTGGCATGTTCCTTATGACGGCAGTATTTCCTTGTTCGGCATCTAGCATGAAATTCAAATTAGTTTTGTTTTTTCCTAATCCTCTTTCTTCCACCTTCAAGAAAAAAAAATTCAAATTTTTTGCTCAATTGCTAAATATTTTAACCTGAAATTTCATATCTGTACAAATTAAAGCAATCATTCTAGTAAAAACGCAGTATCTACATAAACAGAAATAAAAAAGCGGTATCTACAGCAACGCCGTAGATATGGGGGCAACCCCTGCACCTTAGCAATTAAACATTTTTTTATGTATTAAATAAAAGCACAGATATACCAAATTATTAAATTACCATAACATGAAGATAAATTGAAAGTTGTTCAATGTACATTAGGGGTAGTCTATTTTTGTAACACCTACTTTACATGGCATAACACGATGAGGAATAGTAAAAAAATGATAACTGCGTTTTTAGTTTTTCGATTTATTTCAAAAACTTCACGCAGAATTTAAATTGAAAAAATTTATATGTTATATGCGAAGAAGAAGAAGACAAATTTTGATTTAGAAGCAATAAAACTAATTTAAGTACAAGACAAATACATTTTTATAGTAAATATACGTTTTAGTTCATTATTTAATTCATTTTTATATTATTTGAGATAAACTTAAGATTTAAACTATATTCAGATTTACAAAAAGGGTAAATTTCCTGAATAACTTTGATGGCTCTTTCAGCGCAAATATTAGATCTTTTTAAATTCAGAATGGCAGAATCTTCCTTTACCCAGTGTTTTAGAAAACACTTATGCGCAGTTCCGAATTGCTTGACGGATTTTTCCAATATTTCAAAATCATTGTTATGAAAACGGTGATCCGAGAACCAAACATCATACCATGCGCTGCATATGAATTGGCAAATTGGCAAAAGTTGTATTCTGTGTTCCGGTATTAGTATGAACGTTAAAATCGCTAGAATAGCTCTAGAATTCCATCGAGCGTTGCTGAGCGCTGGTAAAACTCTAAATTTTATGTATGGGAACTTGTTGCTTACTTCATAATATTTAAAATATTGCCCTAGTTCATATAAAAATTGCATGTCATCACGCCATTTAATAGATCTTAAGGTCAACTTTTCTTCGTTTTGTTTTAGGTTTTCGTTGTTCATAATCAATTCGGTAAATATGTCATAACTGATGTTTGGCGATGTCGACTTTCCACTTAGTAACTCATTCATCACATGCTTCAAAATTAAATCTAATACATGATGTTGGCATCCAATATACTGCGGTGGGGACAAATGTTTTTCCTTAAAACAATTCTGCAGTAAACGAACAACTCCACTTTTAACCCCTGTATTAACGTTTGTTGTGTCACTAACAATCATTTTTATGGAATTCCAAAGGTTAAATTTATCCAAGACATTCCTTATTCCTTAAAAAAGTTATAGAAAGTTAATTAATGCTCTAATTACCATTGAGACCATTAGAAACCATTGCCGCTACTCTTACTTCCTTAGTTTCATTTGTTAACACCACGGCCTGCACTTCTTTCTTCCCAAATTTCTTGCCGTCGAAATGAATACACCAAATGTCATCTCTTAAGGAATTCTTATAATTTTTTTCCAAGTTCAGCGCTGCTTTAATCATCACTTTGTGAATACCTGCTTGTGTTGGTGTTGCTATATTTATTCCTTCTTTGGACAATTCTTTGCATATTTTAGCGGCATTTTTGGTGCTTACATGGGCTGTTGTTACCATTGTCACTGCTGCTTTTGTTGAACACTTCGCATTTCTTTTTCTTGGAAGAGGAGCTTTATATTCAGCAACAGGTGGAAAATGTGATTGCTCGACAGATTCAGCTGATGATGTTGACTTGTTGAGCGCCACTTTATTTAAACACGAGGTGCTTTGAACATTTTTTCTTGAAAGGGCAGCTTTGGAGGGATGCATATTAACTGCTTTAGCTGTCGTGTACCCAACTTCTCCATTTGTAGTTGTTTGGAGTTCATACAACTTTTTGTCCTCAGTTCCTAGCCAGACACCATTTAAATCAGTTATATCACATAACTTGTTGAACGTCATTGTAACATTTCTGCCATCCGGGAATTTTAAAAATGTTGAATAATCATTTAAAACTTTTGTTATCTTCCGTTCTGCAGCTATACGTGTTATGCTCGGAAAATTTAGTTTCGACCACAATACAATCATTTCGTTTGTAATAATCTGGCATCTTTTCTTTTTAGATTTCTCCGTTTTTGCTAATTCATTATACCTTCCTATAATC
Source organism: Dichetophora obliterata (assembly GCA_963920525.1). Taxonomy (NCBI): domain Eukaryota; kingdom Metazoa; phylum Arthropoda; class Insecta; order Diptera; family Sciomyzidae; genus Dichetophora; species Dichetophora obliterata. The sequence continues at coordinate 51,290,564 of OY986438.1, read as the reverse complement.
ACGGTCTGTTTTGGAATCTTACACAATTCACTCAAGGGTTTTTCAATGTTATTGATTTCTCTTCTCTTATTCTTAGATTTTTCAAATGTTATTAAATTGTTTTCCCATTTTTTTGAATTTTTTAAAACTTCAGCACCACTTTTTTTAAAAGACATTGTTAATTAAAAAAGACACTTTCACTCAAGCCGCCACGCACTGAATGAGAGATCGACAGCTAAATAAAAGCAACTGGCGCGACGCTTATACGAAGTTTCAATCATTCATAAAGCATTTACTCAAATTTACCGTTATGTACTTTTGTCATATGCAAAAATACGATGAATAACAGAAGAAGAGCAAAACAAAACAGACACAAAGAAAATAACATAATCTCATATGGTGTTTTTTCTTGGCATATGTATGAAATTTGCATACGAATTTTCAATTTAAATTCTGCGTGAAGTTTTTGAAATAAATCGAAAAACTAAAAACGCAGTTATCATTTTTTACTATTCCTCATCGTGTTATGTCATGTAAATTTTTTTTTTCAAAAAATGCAAAAAGTTGTACCCCTAATGTACATGCTTAGTTTGCTTAGCAGACATTAAAGTTAGATATAATCCAATATAAATGGTTTTCTTAATTTTTTTCCTATGTATTGTTGCTAGCGTAAAAACGTATTGAACAAAATTATTCCAAGCCAGTCTGTATCAAATGACGATAAACAATGCTTCATTGTTCGTTAAATTACACCTGTTGATAAATTTTCAATTTTTCAAAAGACACAAAAAAACGCTGAAACACGTAAACTTCATTTTCGGTCGTAGAATTTAGTGGCATATTCAGTTGTTCCAAATCAGTTAAAATTCTCGAGATATTCAGATTTTTGTTATTTGGCCATGATTTGACCCTCATTTAAAATTTTTTTACAATATTTTAACAATTACTTTTTATTATATCTTCGAAAATACCTCGACATGAAAATCAAGATAGCCTTGCGAAATCTATGATTTTTCAAAGGTTACGCAATTTTGCATTTCTCTCCATTTTGACAAAGTTTGAATGTTAAACGTAAAATCTTTAAAAAAATCTAAGAATTTTTTTAAAGAAATTAGTATTTTTATAAGTAAATTAAAATTTTATTCTGAAAGTTTAAGCAAAATCGCAGTTGGTCAAAATTTTTGTTCTCCAAAAATAAGAAAAATATAACTAAAAATGGGTATAAAAGTGACAAAATTTCAATCGCAAATATCTCGAGATTTTGATCTGATCGGGAAAACCTGAGTATGTTACTAAATTCTATGACCAAAGAATAAGTTTACGTTCTTGGCATCTTTGTGTGTCTTTTTGACGTCCCTACAGTGTTATTAAATGAACGTAAAAGTGAATTTTATTTGTACATTTGTCAGTTTCACAATTTTTTAAGCTGTGTGTGATTATCGCAAAGTGGTTTTAAAAAAATGTTCTCCTCTAATTCTAGCGGTGACACTTCGTCTCAAGCACACCAATTAATGTATGCAGTTACGAGTCCAGAATTTTTCGTTGCAATTCATTTAATACATAAAATATATTAATTTACGTCAGCTTTGACTATACTGTTGTAAAAAATCGATAAAGATCTAATAGAATGATGTTATGGCTTAGCGCTATTAAACATTCAAAGGGATATTTCTGTGAACGAGGAAATTGTCATCAATAAATTGGCTTCGCGTTCCAAAAAAATTAATGAACTAAATATGTAAGTATCTACAACTTGTATATTAAGGCGCCTAATGCTCCATAGAAAAGACAAAAGTTGATCGAGTCTTTCGTTCAAAATAAACCTTAGCTTATGTTATAATGATTCCTTAAATATTTCGACTCTAAAGATAGCCATCCGTAAGCTGGCTATCGAGTAAAAATCGATTTTTGTGTGAAAATATTGGCTGGCGTAATAGTTAAAAAAAAACAAACTATCAGAAATTATAGGCCGGAAAAATCTCTCCAATCTGCATCAAAAAATTTTTGATATTTCATACTTTATTTCCATACAAAACCTTTAAAAATTTAAATAACTTCATAACTTTTTTATAAATTCTAACAATAGCTTTTCAGTAGGTATTTACTTTATAATTTTGTAGAATTTTTTAATATTTTAGTTTTAATTTTTTCCAGTTTAAGCAATTCTGTCCAGCAGTTCTGACCAGTGTCCTCACTATATATCATTATAAATAATTAAGTTTTTTGAACTTTAGTGAAAATAACACACAAAAAAATTATAAAAGTGCACAAAAACATCATTATGTTTAATTCAAATGAAAAAATTTTAAATTTTTTGATTCCGATAAGGAGAACTTTTTCAAAAATATTATTTCATATCATTTCACTTTTTCTAACACACCAGCCAATATTTTTATTGTTATTTCAAACCATTGCAGCTCAAGGATGGCTATTGCTAGAGTCGAAATATTTGGGGAATCATCATTTTATTTATTTATTTATTTATTTATTTATTTATTGAAATTAATGTTTACATGTAAGACATAGTCTTTTAAATGCAATATAAAATAACAGATTTTCAAGAAGTTATAGGATAGTCAACCGAACAGTAACGATAGTCAATCATAACATAAGGAAAGGATTATTTTGAGAAACTGCCCCGAACAACTTCTTTCGTGAGACGCCTTAATGTATATATATGTTTTTCTTTTAAAAAATGTCTGTTTTCGTTATATTACTTAAATAAATACTTGTTGTCCTGCTCCAGCAACCCCCCCCCCCCGTCACCCCACCACCCATCAGAATCTACAAAGCTGTAGATTAGCTATAGATTACAACAGCTCAAATTAGTTCAAATGGAAATTGAGTAGTAATACATTTAAATCTATTTGCTTTGTTTGTTTGTTTGTGGTGGCCGTAGCCTATTGGGTAGAGTGCGTGGCCTCTAAGCTAGAGAACTAGCTAGAGAGGAAGTTTTTTTCAATTGAATTAATTTTTCTGTTCGGTCGTCACCTCTCTGCAGACAATGGCAAACCTCAGAGAGTAAAAATTGCCATGTAAAGCTTCTTGAGAACATAAGCCGTTCGGTCGGCATACAACACGTAGGTCCAATTCTCGATCATTTATGATCAAACATTTAATAACACGCACAACACAATTGATCAATAGAAGCTTGGTCAAGGTCCTTCCAAGGGCTGAAATGACCAGTTTATTTTTTTTTATTTTTTGAAATAGAGTAGGGAAACTAACCCCATGGTATCACAATGGGCCTCATTGGCTTAAGTATGTCTCTAAAAGGTGACAGCTAAGGCAGCAACTACAGTGCTTGTTCCACAGCTTTTGCATTTTTATTAAAATCGGAAAAAATATCATTAATATTGAAAGCCAACTGGATTTCCCTATCCTGAAGTACAAATTATTTATAACCATCCAAACCCTAATCAGTGAATTTTTTATAAATTACTGTAAGTCGTTTACCTCAGAATATTGAAATATCTCAGAATATTCCTTTTGACGGCAGAATAGTATTAAGGTGAACTATGTTAAACAAGATATAATTAATTTAAAAAACTTGTTGTTACTAAAAAAAGTATGTGTGTGGCTGCCACTCACAGTATAAGTGAACATTTAACAAAAAAAGTAGAGATTTTTAAGTTGTTAATTGATTTAGGTACTCTTTTATATAGTCTTACTAAAAAATACACATTGCTATTTTTGTGGCAATGCAGTCAATGCTATCAATGTTCCATGTTTATAAAAGGCTCTAGTCAGGCAGCCGGTAGTAGCGGTAGTCAGTAGTAGTTTCAATTATATTCTGGTTCCTGTAAAGAAATTCATAATGTAGTTGTTGAAATCATTCTATTTTAATCCCAATTATCGTTTCAATAATATTTTGGTTCCTACAAAAAAATTCCTTTTCTAAGTATAGTTGTAGCAATCATTAAACCATGATCATAGAAACCATTCTATGTTTAAGAACATGGTAGCAACAATCATAATCCGAATCATACTATAATCCTCTTAAATCATGGTTGTTGCAACTATGTTTTTTCTCTGCGTGCATATACACCTAAACATAGAATATTTATTCAGAGACCCTAACACTGGTTGAACATATGAACACGATTTGAATATAATTTATATTCAGTGGCTAATTTTTAAATTTGTTTAAATAAACAAAATAGCCACTGATTGTAAAATCGTGACCAAAAACATCAAATTTGTAGCCATTTAAAAAGTGAAATATTTACATATGTAAATAGTACCAGTGTTAGGGTTAAAAGAAAGTGAACAGGTCAGTTTACAGGACAAGTCTTTTTCTTAGACTCCCTAACTATATTAATATCTCCCATTATTCTCGTATTGGCCCACTTAATTAAAAAAAAATAAGTTTAATTGACTGTTTTTGTATCAATTTGAAGTCTTTTGTTCATACAAATATTTAACATTTTTGAGAAAGGTTGCTAGTCCCATTAAACTCTCCTTACAAAATCTTCTTTCTATTCATTAAATTAAAGGCATTCATCAAAGGAAAATCTTAACTTTCTAACAACATTAGAATTGTTTGCTAACAGCTCCATACAAATGTTCATATAATACATATTTCTAAAATTATACTTTTTACGGCTTGAATATTTTTTATTCAAACATTTAGATGTTACGCTTTTATCTCACAGTTCAAAGAATAACATTAAACTTCGTCTAAAACCTGAGGACTTGAATACTGCAAGCTGTTCGACACACTTATTTTAAGGATAAAAAGCATGACCATCGCATTAGCACGCAGCAGGAAATGATGGACTATAAAGCTGAAGAGAATCCTGCATTTAATGGATCATTCATAAAAACGACAGCAAGGACGATAGTAAGAGCTGCAGCAGCAACATACCAAAAATTGACCTCAGGGCAGAACCAGTTCAACTGCATTCGAGCGTTTGTCATCTAAACTACCCCCAGTTAGCGGAAACGATGCAAAACGAGCAACATTCGAGCACCACTTGGAATGTAAAATAAAACAATCAGTTAAAGTGTCAAATCGCACATCCATAAACTCCGAAATGGGCGAGCCGCCTCTATCGATGTGATGCATTTGGGGGGAGCGATGATTCCGAGCAGCATGAAGTTGATGTTGATATGTCAACTTAAATGCTTTGATGTTCGTTCGGGCTTGTTACGCCACATTGCTGGGCATGTCTAGAGTCCTTGGAGATTTCTAGAGGCAAGCCATTTTGGGTGGCACCGCGATATAATCTCATTAGATGATTTAGGACAAATGTCAAAGAAAAATTGCAATAAACATTTTAATTCTGTGCCTTGTACTCGATTGAAGAAGTAGTGTTGCCAGATTTTTGCCAGCGATATGGTGCAAACACGAAATATGCAAAATAGACGGGATTTCGTAAAATATTACGGGACAAATAAACAAATTGTAAATAAGTTTAAATTAAAGTTAAATAAAGATGAGAACATTAATCAAGGTATAAGATTTTCAAAATAAAATTTTTTTTCAATTATTTTTATATATCTTTATGTGTACATTGGGGAGTATCAAAAAGTTTAGATTGTATTCTAAGAGGTTCCAAAAGTTGCATAGGGCATTTAAGATTTCCCACCCATTTAGGAGTTGTTTTTTAAGAAAAACAGTAAAAAATCACGATCTCAAATGCTTTCATATTTGTAAGAAAAACTACATATGTCTTAAAATAAAAGTAAATAAAGATTTTAACTAATAGTATCCAGCCAAACACGATGCCACTCTCTATATTTACACACAAGGTCCTGTGTGAAGGATATTCGAATCAAAAGGTACACTTGAGGTAGCACAAAACTTTTGATTGCTATCTGATTGTCTAAATTAAGGTGATTTCGATTATAGTGTTAACGTTTTCTTTAAATTTGGCGAATGAATAATTGCATAGTTTTTGCATATGCATTTTCTTGTTTTTGAGAAAAGTATACTTGAAAATTTTTAAACTTTTTCAAAAAAATTATTATAAGGTTATTATAAGGTATAACCACACCGAAGATAATTTTATCAATTTAAATTCTTCAAATATTTCTGAACAACACCCTTTCCAAAAATATCAATTTATAACACCAGGTTCAGACCACGAATTTTTTTCCTATTTCGATTTTTTATAAAAATTTTCTTTCCTTAAAAATTTTATATTTCGTTAAAACACCTCAACTCAGCATTCACAAAAATGTTTTACTAAAATTTTGAGTTTCTGAGTTTGCCATTCCATGGGTCTCAATTGACTTAAAAATTGTTGTCAAGAAGTGTTTTAATGAAATAATAACCATAAAGGAGATTGAACAAAATTGTTACATTTCCTGCTTGAAGTAACTTTTTTTAAATATCAAAAGAGGAAAAAAAAATCGTGGTGCTTCCTGCTATTTTAAAATAGATTTTTTGACAGGGTTTCGTTCAAAACTATTTGCAAAATCCGAATTGATAAAATTATCTTCGGTGCCGCTTCTGGTGCCTGAGTTATAAATCCTTATATTAATTTTTTTGAACAAGCTCAAAAATTGCATTCAAGTATGCATTTCTCCAAAACAGGAAAATGCAAATGCGAAAAATATGCAAATTATTAGTTCACCAAATTTAAGCAAAACGTAAACACTATAATCAGTATCACTTAAATTTAGACAATCTGATAACAATTAAAAGTTCTGTGCTATCTCGAGTGTACCTTTAGGTTCGAATATCCTTCACACAGGACACTGTGGGTAAAAACCAAGAGTGGCATCTTGTTTGCCAAAATATTGTTAGTTAAAGTGTATATTTACTTTTGCTTTAAGACATATGTAGTTTTGTAGATAGCACAAGGTGTGCTATCATGTCATAATGTCATATTGTCCTAAGATTTTACACTAGTTTAATCATTTTATTGTTGCCTTCCATATAAAAAAGTACTAATATATTACAACTCTGAAAGCTTTGTTTATTGAAGTGTCGTAATCAAACATCTTTTTCTTATTTGCATTAATTTATGTTGTAAATTTTAGTTGTAAAATTTTAGGAAAATATGACATGATAGCACACCTTGTGAATACCATAAATATATGCAAATATATCACTTATGGGGCAACTGAAATAAATATCGATGTTTGGATTTTGTCACTTCTATAATTAAGTTACAAGGTAGCAACATGTAAAAAAATTCGCATTTTTGTATGAGAAAAATCAAGCATAAAATGCGTCAGTAGCTGCTTATGTTGTTGGTATGGCTGTTGGTTTGGTTTGTGAAGGAATCACGAACGCATTTGTTGAAGCGAATCGTGTTACATATTAGTTGGTTTTATTTTTGTCGTTTGTATTTGTTTTTGTTATTCTTTAGCAAGATAAATACAAAAAATAGTCCTACTCTTTACAAATATTGAGCGTTGACCACACATGCTCAAGCAATGTAAGTTCGCATTAAAATATAATAATAAAACTGTGCATACTTAATCAATAATAATAATAACAGTGTAAACGTAATGGAAATTGTGTCTACGATAATTTCTTATCGAAGTGTGACACGTGTTGTGAGAGTAGGAGTAAAACGCAATTATGTTTTAGAAGTAATTTAAAACTGGAACTTTTTGTTTTTAAAAAGTTTATTTCAACCAATAAATCAAATAGGAAAACAAGTTTAAGTTTGAGGCACCTAAATTAAATTTTTTTGGTTTTGTGTTGAAAACATTACTGTTAATTGCTAAAATTTATTATGACAAAATTTATTTTGACTTAGAATCGACTTGTGGATTATTGTCCACAACATTGGGTGTATCCTGTATTGATATTTTTTTTACACGACATACTCGATATCTTGTGTGAAAATTATATATCATATTTTTGGTACCACAAGCCAATATAAACAATTTTAAAAGGACAGGTCTCTTAAACTAACTTAAAAATATCAAAATTTGCATACATTTTTTTAATGAAATCGTTTTCTAATATTATGGTTACACTCTTGCTTATTAACCCATTAATGATATCGTATGATATATTATACGCGATTAAAGCATTTTTCAAAAACTTCTCAAAAATCCGCAGTCACTGTAAGACTTAAGAAAGCCAAAAGTATGTTTTTTCCAAAAAAAGTTATAAAATTGACATTTAAAGCCTTTTTGTTTACTTTTTCGAGCCAGTTCGTGCAATATTAAAAAAAAAGTGAGAAATGCCACTCAGGTGAAATATTTTGGTTTATAAACATCAAGAAAATATAATTAAAAAAGTGCATTAGGCTAAAGTTGAGCGTCAACACTACGATATGAAAGTTTTCCAATTTCTCAATTTTCTAATTATTTAAGGTTTTTTTTTTTATTTCTCTACTTACAGAACCCTTATTTATTTGTTTATTTTTTATTTATTTTTATGTATTTATTTATTGTAATCAAACGCTTCGCCACAACCAAATCTTTTGATATTTTTTTTAAACTTAAAATTTTCCCAATATTAATACAAATGTATGCTGAATTTCAAAAACTATACTCAATGGGTTCTGGTAGTGAGCATTAATGGGTAAATTGGAACACTTCATAAAGAGTTTGTGCATCTATCACTAATATTATTACAAATTATTAGTATTAAGTAAAATTTGTTAAGTCCTGCTAAACTGCTAAATTGTTAAAGTTAGCAGCTGTTGATGTGAACGCATCTGCTAAGACATTTTACAAAGAAGTGCTAAATTGATATGGCAAAATCAGCTGACAGACTTCTACAGCTACAAATCTGTGGTTTTAATAACTCGTGTAATCAGTACTCAGTAACCAAAAACTTATTTTATTTGTAATATTACAGAAACTTTGAAATATCTTAAACCAACCCTAATACAAAATTTTTATTTTTTTATTAATAAATTGCAGTTTTAAGACTTTAAAGCTTCAAGTCAAAAATAATTAAGTACTTGTTAGTACCACATTCCCAAAACGATTCATCACTACATTCAATAAGTTTGACGTTTCCAACTTAACTAATGGTAGCTGCTACACAAAAACACGGTGCTGAGCTTGTTAACTTGCTAACAAGCTGCTAAGTCTTTTCCCATATAAAATTAAGACAGAACTTAACAAATTTGTTAAGTTTAACAGTTAGCAGGGCTTAACAAATGTAGTGAATACCATTATTTTGTTTCACACTGACTGTTGTATGAAATATTAGTACTTTTTCAAAATTTGGCAGATAACAAGACAATAATGCAAAACTGCTGTGTTGCATAGTAAGTGTATTGAAGACACAGCATTGCTTACAGACAACAGTGGAATGTATTCAGCTGCTTTGTTGTCTACCGTAATAGCAATTAACACATTGAAGACAGCAATTACTATTGTGTTGTGAAACGTAATAGGGCTATAACATTTTTTATGCAGATTGGAAAAACTTTTTCATTACTATTTTTTCTGACCGATTTTAAGAGGTTATTTTAAACCATTCCAGCTCACGGATGGCTAATGTTAGAGTCGATATTTTTGGGGAATTGTCATTATATAAGTTGAGGACTTTTTTCGGGAATCGACCCGAACAACTTTTGTTAGAGTCGATATTTTTGGGGAATTGTCATTATATAAGTTGAGGACTTTTTTCGGGAATCGACCCGAACAACTTTTTTCGTGGAGCGCCTTAATGTTCATGTTGCGTATTTTAAATGAAGTTGTTAAAAATTCAGAACAAATCTTGTCCCGGGCGGGACGTTTTAAATATGCAAAATACGATATGGCAACACTACTAACAGGACACAGGAAAAAGTATCCATCTTAAGTAAATCAATAGAATACCAAAATCAAAAAATTGTACGTGAAAAATAACTTAAAGTAAAAATGTAAGTCAAAATTTATTTGATTAAAAAAATATTTAAAATAAAAGAGTTCGATCTTTACAAGAGCTCTCTTATATTTTTTTGAGTGTATTCTAAAATCGTTACTGTTGGCTAATGATAACGTTTTATTTCATCTGGCTGCATACCAGTTATTGCTATTTCAGACTGTTTTGACTGTTAGCTGAGAATCGCTTTTGTTGGAACTCGCTTGCGACATGTTTTCAAAAAGATGACTAATTGGCGTGATTTTGACGTCTAATTCATCATGAACACTTGAATAATGATGCAAAGCAAGTTAAACAAGGGTCGAAATAATAAAGACAAAATTTGTTGCTTTTTCTGATGCAGACAAAAACAGACTAACTAACTGGTTGTCAAAAGGACCCAACAATAGGAGATTAACAAAACATATATTTAATTTTAATCTATGTAATTGTCTTTTCCAAACATAAGAATCTCGTTAAAATTTTTGTATTTTGTATCTCTAACTTATTTTTAGGCCAGCCTAACATGGCTTAAAATGCAAGTTTACTTTTTTAACTTTTTAAGTTGAAATGTACATTTAAATTGCAAAATGAATTGAAAGAGTAATTACATAAAGAAAGTTTAACATTTTTGGATATAAATATCGACTTAATAAGTTAAAAAAAATACTTTTAAAGTTGAAATGTTGAAAAAATGGTCTTCAATAATTTCACTCAACAAAATAATAAGTTGATATTTAAACTCATACAAGACAGTTTTTAAATGTTTAAATGAAGCATTTGGTTCGTTTCTAAATCATGTACAAAAACTCGATATCTTTATTAATAAAACCTTCGTTAAAAAATCCATTTTGTTTTGCCCTTAACAGATCGATTCTGTCGCGGTAACGCTAATCTTATTACCGAAGAAATTCACCTTATGGTTACTTTTACACCCTTTTGGTATTCTGCAACCAAGCGTTACCGATGAATATTGTTAACATCTCTTTAGGTGGTTACGAGTAAAACAGCTGGCATTTGTATAGCTTGCAGCTGCTGTGGGTGGCTGCGAACAAAATTAACACAAAACTGCAGCTGTGCTGGCGTAGTTCGTTCTTGTTTCCTGCTAAGAAAAGCAAATATTATTTTAAAGTCAGCAAAATTCCATTAATTCTTTGCACTTACTTCTCTTTTTTACTTTTTTTTTCACCACACTCTCACACAGAACTGCGAGTGCTTTATTTCAACGAGGTGAGTTTACGACGTTTGGCAGCGGTACCAAGTGCACAGAATACCGATTGCTAAGACCGGTAACGAATTTCGGTAACAAGATTACTATTACCGGTAACGCACAGAATCGATCTGTTAGTGAAATATTAATTTAAGACATTTTCCTCTACTTAACTATATGTATTTTTACATTCAGCAATATTTTGACCAAAACATTCATTGTGTGAACACTATTTGTCTTTTTTGCATACAATCATTCTTGATGATAGACTGCACTCCATTTTTAATCAACTGCCTAATAAAGCCATCCTTTTTTCTAAGCATTGCGGATGCACCATCTGTGCTGTTAATCTTGTTGATTTGGTTTTTCTTACTAAACTTCCGTTTACCGAATTAAATATTCCAATGCCTCTTGTATTTCGTAGTAGCAGGATCAGTGCACAAATTTCTTCATTTATGAGACATTCTTTGCCAAAACGGTCAACAAAAAGAACGACCGACGCCAATCGTGCTTATATGCATATGATAGATTCCATACTGCAATTTAACACAAAAAATAATTTCTTAAATTTATTCCGATAGTAATTTTTAGTGAAGAGGTAAAATATGTATATAATGATTTTAATTACATAATTGTTAAGGACTTTTAATTAAAAATACCGTTAACTTATTCTGATTTCGCTCAGGCTTGAGTTAATCTATGTTAATACTAACTACAGGTGTTAGACTGCATAAAGATTACACAACAGTCAAAGTTCAAGGTTACCGAAAAGTCATAATTTATAAAAATGGTAGAAATTTTAAAAAATTCATTACAAAATATGCCACCGTCGATTTTCAATTTTTGCTGAACAACAACTTTGCTGAACAAATATGAAAAATTTGTTTGAAATTGTCTTAAAAACTTTTACGAGCTACATATATCTGGCAAGACCCACTTGGTCTATTTTTTCAACAAAGTTGTTGGTCAGAATAAAAGGAACTACTTTGATGAAGAACTATGAAGTTAATAAATGCAGGGAACAAAGTGTACAATAAAGCGCACAGTGTAATTATTAATTTTACTTACAAACAGTCATGTCTTTAAAAATTACCAAGAGCCATGGATTTAATTTTTTCTACATGTAGTAGAAGTATGTTCAAGTAATCTGAATTTTAAAAATCAAAAATCAACGATGACGTATTTTCACTATGAATTTTAAAAATTTCTAGTTTGTATCCATTATGACTTTTCGGTGATATTGAATTTTGACTGTTGTGTATTCCTTGTGTAGTCTAACATCAGTAGATAGTATTTATATAGAATAACTCAAGACTGAACAAAACCAGCGTTAGTTTACGGTATTTTGAATTAAATGTCCTCAACAATTAATCATAAACATCTTTCACTTCTACACTAAAAATTGTGTTCGGAAAAAATTTAAAAAATAATGTTTTGTGTTAAATTGTCATATGAAAGGTATCATATTCGTATCAGCATGCCAGTCGATCTTTTTGTTGACCGTTTTAACAAAGTATGTATGTCCTTTAAATAAAAATTATTGTGAACAGTTTTGACTGCTGATATTAGCTGACTTATGTCAGAAATATTGCACGATTCATCAAATGCAAGAGAGAAGTATGTTCATAATAAACATTTATTTCTTAAAGGCAGTCCACGTACTTTCTCAATCAAAATTTAAGAAAGCTCTTAAATTTTTCGGGCCACAGTGTTTCGTTACCAAGAAACTGTTTCAATTGAGTCTGCCAACAAATTACCACTTTGTCCAAAACAAGGTATAATTTCCTTGCAAACTTTTTTAATAAAAATGCCAACAGAAAACGGCTTGAAAATCTGAGCAATTCTTAAACATGCAAAATATACGACATTCTTTAGTCCATATAACTCGGGCTCATTCCATCGGGCTTATTCCATCGAAGATTGTAAAAAAGTACATTTTTATACTGTCTCCTCAAACCCAAATTATTTAAACGGTTTTTATTTAGTTGCCCAAGATATAAGAAGTTTACGGAAAAATTTTGAAACCTTTCTCCTTCATCTTGAATCTTTCAATACAAAGTCAGTTTTTATTTTCTTTACCGAAATATGGATATATGACTATGAGACGATGCTTTCTGATATTCCTGGCTACAAATTTTACGCAAAAATCAGTACGCATCTGGTGGTGTAGCTTTTTTTGTTTCAGATAATATAAATTGTGATGTTGCTAATTTTGAGCTTGAGTAGCTCTGATGTTATCAAGGTAAAATGCTCTATAGACAAGCAAATATACATTTTTATTTCGAGTCTTCGAATGCTTCGAATCTTGCATTAATGAGTCAACTAGAATATCTGACCATTCCGCTACATGTATTGACCATATTTTTGTCCGTTTAAGCAAATCAAGTAATGTAGCAATGAGTAGTTCAGTTTATGATCTAAATAAATCGGATCACTGCCTGACTTGCCTCTGTTTTGCGAACGATAATTGTCAAAAAACCTATGCTCCTTTAAGCCCCTCGAGAACAATAACCGTCTTCGACGTCTTAAATAGATTTCAACCTTTTGAAACTTGGGAAAATGTTTGCGATGAAACTGATCCATCAAGGGCTTATAATAATTCTATAAATACCTTGACGCATTATGTTGATCTTTCCACTTAACAGTCCAGGCTAATAACTTCCTTTAAAAAAAACTAAAACCATGGATGACTAACGAGCTTTTTGATAAGGTAAAAAAGAAAAACCAGTTTTTTAAAATATGCAAGAAATTTCCTAGTAATATTACTCTTAAACTTAAATATATGTGCAAGCAAATATCTATGGAAACTTTAACTTGTAAATATGCATACTATGAAAACGAATTTATTAAAGTTAGAGGCAATGCTAAAAAAGAATGGAATCTAGTAAATAATATCTTAAATAGGACTACCGCAAACGTTAGAATAAGCGATCTGGAAGAAGGAGACACGATCTATTCTGAACGAAGCATAAAGGCTGATGTTTTTAATAATTATTTTGCAAATATTGGAAATGAAGTTATTTCAAATAATGGGTTAAATTCCTCTTTCTGTAATTATCTTCAGAAAGAAAGCTATGTTACTGACAGTTTTTACTGTGAGGCCTTAACATCATATGAATTATATAGAATTATCTTGTCATAGAAAAATTTCAATTCAAGCTTATATATTCAAGATATATATGAATGTATATATCGATGATTGTGTTTTGAGGAGGCTAGCTTTTTGCTCCAAAGGTTATTGACACCAAGTACTCCATTCTAGAACTCACCCACAGACCTCAACTTCTATAACATGAACTAAAAAAAAGTGAATCAAATAAAAAGTTTTTAAACCGTTACCCAGCACTTTGAAGGCTCTGCTGTCCCTAGCCCATTATAATAAGGTTTGCCTAATTTGAATTCATGAAGTGTTTTCAAAGTGATATTTACAATGCCTTTCGCAATAGAAAATCTTCTAATTCTATTAATTTCAAAAAAATTTAATACAATATGCATGTATTATAGTATAGTGTTACGATTCCAAGTTGTTTTTATACCCCCACGTATATAAAATGCGAAGGAGTATATTAACTTTGTCACTCCGTTGTAACGAACATAAGGAGGCGTGGCAGGTACAGAAAAGTATATATATTCTTGATCAGCATTACCTCGTGATTCGATTTAGCCATGTCCATCTGTGATCACGACAACAGCCGTAATTTTAGAGCTATCGTAACGATATTCAATATATAAGCTTTATATTTAAAAATACAAACCAAATTATAAAATGAGTCAAATCGGATGAAAACCACGCCTACCTCCCACACAAAGTGACTTTACAAAAACGGTAAATTCTACTTAAATTCCACAAAAATTAATCTAATGACTTCAAATATTGCAAATTTGCTTCTACCCTTAATATCCACTTTGAGTATAAATTTTGTAAAAATCGATTTAAAACCACGGCTACATCCGATACAAAGTGACTTTTTGAAATCAGTAGTCTCCATAAATTCAATAAAAATAAGAACAATGGCTTCAAATTTTGCAAATTGGTTTAAATCTTAACTATGCACTCGAAGTTTGGATTTTGTGACAAAAACTTAAAAAAGGACTCTGAGTTTGAAATGTAAAATATTTGGATAAGAACCACGCCCTATAGAAGTGACGTCACTAAAATATAATATTACATATGGAGGCATATTAACTTGGGTCCAGTCAAAGATAATTCGTTACTAGTCCTACATAAATGTCAGTAGACTCGTCTATTATTAAACTGTAAAGACTATTTCCAATATCGGAAATCAATTGCGTAGTAAAATATGGCGGTAGATTTTTTTTATAAGTAAAGCTACATTTTTGACAGTTTGCCATAAAAGACAAAAAAAGTCTCAAAGGTAAATATTAAATTTACAGGCTAAGACGCAAAAAAACATGCAAAATCTAATCTGGAAAAGCTAAAATGGCCACACTGTACACATAAATGATTTCAAATTTCTTCGCGAGGGAGGAATATATTAAAAAAATTCTCTCTTCATGTTAACACGACCTTCCAGTTATGCCAATCGTGAAGCACACGGCGAGAATATACAATAGGGGTATTCACGATTCAGTGCACTTACCTGTGTAGTTAAGGACTTGTGCGGTTAGGTTTTCGTGAATACACCACTGTCACTTTTTCAAAGCTGTCAAAATTTCTCAACATACACAAGTGCACAACTGCACAAGTCCTCAAGTCCTCGAGTTTTAGGCTAAAGTAGAAAAGCACTTGTGCAGATTTTTGATGCACGTGTGTTTTGTTTGCAACTGCAAACTGCACTGGTAAGTGCACACGGCAGCCATGTTGTATAGTTGCTTTCAATTTTCTACTCTCCCGTTTGCTTAGCTTTATTTTAAAGTTTTCTAGCTTTTTTCCTGAGCTTACTCAGCTCCTCATTCAACCAAGGCACTCCCTACTGGTCTGGTTAGTCCTCATCGGGCAGCTTTCGTTGAATGCTAGCGTTAAGTTGGTTTTGAGATGTTTGGCCTCAAATTCAAGCTCTTCCCTAGGGGCAATGGGTTGAGTTAAGTGATTTAGTTCAAGATTTAGTCTATGCCTAAAGATTTACCAATTTGTATTTCTCGGGTTTCTGAAAGAATGGCATCTCTCCATATGTGTCCCCATTTCAAACCTAATGTGGCGATGGTCAGATATGGAGACCTCCTCAGAGACGTGCCACCCATAAATAGCGGTTATCATATTGGAGCTGCTAGGAGTGAGATCTAATACCTCTCCTCTAATGATGTTCCTAAATGTTGGTTCATTACCCCTATTTATAATAATAATCATACTATTTTTATAAATATATTCTACAAGGATCAAACCCGTTTTGTTTGTGTCTGCACTTCCCCAGACAGTATGGTGCGCATTTGCATCTCAGCCGATGACCCAAGGAAGGTTTTGCCTCCTGCAGTGGTCCACAAGGGCTATAACTTTCTCAGTTGGTGCTTCCGCCACATCACCAGGTAAATAAGCCGAGGCTAGCACCACCTCATGGTTTCCTTTAAGGGAGGGCACAGTTGCACGAATGGCCACAAGGTCGCCTAAAATGAATTCTGAAAGAGGTAAAAATGTTAGTCTTTTATTGACCAGTAAATATCGCCCTAGGACGACAATTCCCGGTGTTATAAAGCAACCTACCTTCTAGATTTTGGAGCACTTTGACGACTCGAAAGTTTACCATGGTTCCTATCTATTATATTTTGAAAATAGGGTAAAATTCTTTCTCATATCATTCCCGCGACATTTTCGAATTTAATTTTATTTTTTGTCATGTAATACTAAAAATTTTAATAATTTTTGTAAAGCAAATTATATAATGTGAGCTCTCCTTTATCCTTAAATAAAATTGCATTAATTACTATTGAGCACTAAAGTTTTCAAATGAAAATACAAAAATTTCTCAATATTTTATTTTTGGAAAACTGAAAAAACAAACAAGATTTTTAGGCCTTTTTTAAATTTGGAGGTCTATAACTCCTAAAGCAATTGCGAGAGGACTGAAATTTTTCAAATTCGAATTAAGGAGGTACAAAATTTATTTACTACTTACTTAGTTGGCGCTACAACCGTATGTCGGTCTTGGCCTCATCTAAGAATTTGCGCCAGCCATTTCTGTCTTTCGCTTGCTGGCGCCAGTTGGAAATTCCAAGCTTCGTCAGGTTGTCCTCTACTTGGTCTTTCCAACGAAGATGAGGTCGTCTTCTTCTGCGTTGACCGACGCTGGGTACCGAATCGAATGTTTTCTTCACTGGAGCATCGTCTTTCATGCGCTGAACATTACCAAGCCAGCGAAGCCGCTCGATTTTAATACGCTTGACTATGTTGATGTCAGCGTACAGCTATACAGTTCATCATTCCACCGTATTCGGTACTCGCTATTGACGCAGATTGGTCCGTAGATCTTACGAAGAATCTTTCTCTCGAATGCTCCTAAAGTCTTTTCATCTAAACTGCTCAGCGTCCAGGTTTGTGATGCATAAAGTAGGACGGGCATGATGAGCGATTTATAGAATGTGGTTTTCATTAATCGAGAGCTCTGCTTTTCAATTGCCTTCTGAGCCCAAAGTAACACCTGTTAGCAAGAGTTATTCTTCGTTTGATCTCAATGCTGATGTCGTTGGTTGAGTTAATGCTGGATCCCAGATAAACGAAGTTCTTCACAACCTCGAAGAAGGTATTGTCAACGGTAATGTGGGTTCCAAGACGCTGGGACTGTTTTTTTGTTGACACTAAGTATTTCGTCTTATCTGCGTTCACTGCCAGACCCATTCGACTTGACTCTCTTTCTAATCTGGAAAATGCTGCACTGACTTCGCGCGTATTCGATGTCAATGATATCGATGTCATCAGCATACGCAAGCAGCATAACACTCTTGTAGAATATTGTGCCACTACGTCTCAGATCTGCAGCTCGGATGATCTTTTCCATCATTAGGTTGAAAAAGTCACACGATAAGGAATCACCTTGTCTGAAACCTCGTTTGGTAATAAATGGTGGGGAGAGGTCCTTCCCGATTTTAACTGCGCTGCTGGTGTTGCTCAGTGTCATCATGCAAATTCGTACTAGTTTTGCAGGAATACCAAATTCAGACATGGTGGAGTAAAGGTGCTTCCTTATTGGGCTGTCTAAGGCGGCTTTGTAGTCGACAAAAAGATGGTGGGTGTGGACTTGTTTTCTTGAGTCTTCTCCAAGATTTGTCGTAGCGTGAAAATCTGGTCGATGGTGGACTTTCCAGGTCTGAAGCCACACTGATAAGGTCCGATCAGTTCGTTTACAATGGGCTTCAATCTTTCACATAAAACGCTCAACAGGACCTTTTAAGCGATATTAAGAAGGCTTATCCCACTGTAATTGGCACAGATAGTGAGATCGCCTTTCTTGTGGATTGGGCAGAGCACACTGAGATTCCAATCGTTCGGAATGCATTCTTCCGACCATATTCTGTATAGAAGCTCGTGAATGCATTTAAGTAGAGTGTAATGTTTTTGTTTAACTTTTTGTATTTTAAAGAAAAGGACCTGCCTCGAGTTTTTGCCGGCGCTTAGAAACGCCACTGGCTCTAAGTAAATTATTTTATTTATTCTCAGCCGGCATAAAAATGCACTTAGGCTTGAAATAAAATTTTTATTCAGCCGGCATAAAAATGCACTTAGGCTTTAAATAAAAAGATGAAGCTGATTTGAAGCTTGCAGAATTAATGATCTTTATTTTTCAATTTTCGGTGCTTATAAAGCCAAACAACGGTATTTTGAAAAAGTGCATAATTTTAACATAAAAAGTGCGGGAGTGAATAATAAATATAAACTTAATGCGTAAGTGCGTAATGCAAAATAAATATAACAAAATATATAAACATTAAAAGTGCGCGAGTGAAATAAATAGAACATTAGCTTAGTGCGAAAGTGCGTCATGTAAATCTAATATATAACCACGGGTCATTGTGCGTGGTGAATAATAACAAACATAAATACAGTGCAACCAAATAGTTTGTGTACGTTTGGTTGCTTACTTGGTGCGCACTACACCCCCATCCTTAAGATAAAAATTATTTGAAAAAAGAAAAATAATTTTTAAAATTATACAATTCAAACTTTCTTATTATAATCTAATAAATTATTTAATCTTAAAATATAGTATTTGTTTTATCCATTTCAAATATTCTTATTAACTATAACAGATTATATTTTATATTTTATTACAAAAATGGTTTCAAAATAGATGTATGATATATGTTATTAAAAATTATACAAATTCAATTTGTTTATGAAATTTATACAATGCAATTGTTTTAATTAATAAATTTTTACTTTAATTGAAAAATTTGAATTAAATCCATCTTTTTAGTAAATTATTATGGTATTCTTTGATTTTACCATCTACATCAACTTTAGAATTTACTCCATTTTTATCAACTATAATATATGGACCATGATATGGTGGTTGGTTTTTCTTTCTATTTATTTTCTTTATCATTACTTTTTCACCAATTTTTATATTTAATGGTGCAGATGTGACATTATTTTGAATTCGTTTAATCTTTGCTATATTTATCAATTCTTTCGTTTTTTCTAATGAGTATTTTAATCTTACTCTCAATTCTTGCGCATAATTATCTGTGTTGTAACATTTTGAATTATCTAGATTATCATTTGGTAGGTTTGCTAATTTGCCAAATATAAGTTCAAAAGGAGTGTAATTAGTGTCAACATGAGGTGTTGTATTGTAAGCAAATGTGAAGTATGGGATCCAATGGTCCCATTCATCATCTTTGCAAAAATTTAATAAAAATTCGTTCAATACTCTGTGGTTTCTTTCTATTGAACCTAAAGTCTCATGATGATAAGGCGGGCTAAATATTTGTTTAATGTTAAGCTGTTTGCAGATTTCCGACATCAATTCATTGGTAAATTCAGTACCCCTATCTGATTTAAGAACTTTAAAATGACCATAGATTAAAATAACATTTTCTATTAAGGATTTGGCTACAGTCTTTGCGTCTTTGGTCTCCATTGGACAAGCAATGACATATTTCGTTAACTCACATTGCATAGTTAATATATAACGTAAATTATTTGATAATCGCAAAGGCCCTACAGTATCTATTGATATTGTTTCAAAACTAATTCCTGGTGTGTCTGTCAAAGTTAATTCCTCTTTTGTATGTCTGGTTTGTTTGTTGATTTTACATTGTTCGCAATTTAATATATATTTCTTTATCATTTTGTTCATGTTTTTCCAAATGTATTTTTGTTTCATTTTTAAATTGGTTTTTCTAATGCCCATGTGTCCTCCATGAGCCGAATTATGATATTCTTCAATTAATTTATTTTGTATATCTTTATCAATTATTCTTGTAGGTTCATTGTATATTAAAATTTTTAAATTTTCATTATTTTTTCTTTGTAAATTATTAAATATCTCTTTAAATTTATCCATTCTTATGGTTTCAAATATTTTATCATTTTTACTTAACGCGAGCTCGTTTATATTTAACCTTTGCATTTTTGACGACAGTTTCTCCAAAGTCAGCTGTGTGATCGATGGATTATCGCTGCATCTTGCAATAACTTCTCTATTATTTATATATATTTGGGTACCCTTGTAATTTCTATCTGTTATGAACCTTAATTTTATCATTTTGTTTATATCTGATTTGGATGTGCATTCCCAAGCAAAAAGTTGATCAGACTTCTTGTTAGTAATGTCACTTGTTTTGTCTGAATTAGTGTTTTGTGTATGTTTATTTGTAACCATACTTCTTGTTATAGCCAGTATTTTGCTATCATCCGTTCCTGTCGGAATCATAGCCTGCAATGAATCGCTGTTTAGTACTATACGAGATAATGCGTCAGCATTAGTATTCATGCTGCCTTTCTTGTATATAATTTCAAAATTGTAATCGCATAAGTCTAATCTAATACGTGTCATCTTTGATGACGGGTTTCTATGGGAAAACAGAGACACCAAAGGTCTGTGATCTGTTACTACTAAAAATTTGCGACCGTAGAGGTATGGTCTGAAAAAATTTATGGCCCAATGTATGGCCAATAACTCTTTTTCTATTATCGGTTTGTTTAAATCGTGTTTGTTGAGAGACTTGCTCGCGTATGATATTGGTAGATCTAAGCCAATATCACCTTGTGACAAAACAGCACCTAACGCATAATTTGAGGCGTCTGTTGTCAGTACAAATTGTTTTTCAAAATTTGGGTATTGTAATATCGGTGGGTTTAGTAATTTTGTTTTTAACGTTTCAAAAGCATTTTGACAATCTTCAGTCCAATTAAATTTAACATCTTTTTTTAGTAGTGAGTTCAAAACTTTAGCTATTTCTGCAAATTTGGGTATGAACCTCCTATAATAATTGCAGAAAGCAACAAATCTTCTGACTTCATCTGTGTCTTTTGGTACAGGGTAATTTTTAATGATTTTATTTTTTGCTGGGTCAGTTTTAATGCCCTTAGCAGTTATGAGGTGTCCTAGATAAACAACCTCTGGTTTCAAAAATGAGCACTTGTGTGCATTTAGTTTTAAATTAAATTTCCTCATCCTTTCAAAAACTTTTGCTAAATTTTCATTGTGATGCCCTAAACTGCATCCAAACACAATAATATCGTCTACGTATAGAAATGCTTCAGCATCTAAACCACTCAATGCTATTGTTAGCATGCGCTGAAAGCTGTTGGACGATATTTTTAGTCCAAAAGGTAGGCGTTTAAATTGGTAATGTCCGTTATTTGTTGAAAAGGCAGTTAATTGTCGTGAGTCTTCGTGTAATCGTATTTGGTGGAAGGAGCTAGTCATGTCCAACGTCGAAAAGTATTTAGCTCTTCCTAATTTGTCAAGTACGTCTTCTATTTTTGTAAGGGGAAACTTGTCGTTAACTATTTTTTCGTTTAGTTTCCTGAAATCGACCACTAATCTCCATTTTTTTTCATCATTATTTGATTTTTTTGGAACAACTAATAGTGGCGAATTGTAAGGGCTAACTGAGTGTTCAATAATGTTGTCTTTTAAAAGTTTGTCTACTTGTTCGTTGATCTCTGTCATTTGTGTCTGTGGGAGTCTGTAGTTCTTTATGTATACCGCTGTTGAATCAGTAGTATGAATTTCTTGCGTGTAAAAATTGTTCACGGTCAATGGTTCTCCGGGGAGGTGGAATATATCTTGGAATTGTTTTAAAATGTCAATAATTGATTTTTCTGCCTCCGGTTCGTTGCATCCAATGTCTAATGTTTTTAAAAGTTCTTGTAATCTATGTGCATTAAATTTATTAGTTTCTTTGCTTGTAAATATGTTGTAGTTTTTTAATGGCTTTGTTTCTATGTTTATATCCTCTAAATTTATTTCTTCTTCTGTCGTGTTTAAAACTTTCACGTGTGCTACGCCATTTGCAGGTATTATGCTATTTGCAATGAAGACTCCATTATTTATTTCTTTGTTAAGGATTAAACTATCTTCATTAACCCTAATATTTATGGGGATCACTGCTTCTGATCGAGCAGGTACTGTAAAATTTTTATAATTCAAAATTATTGGTAATGTTAGTTCTTTTTCATTTATTAAAAATGTTACCGTGTACGTTTCAAAATCTATTTTAGACATGTACTTTCTCAACATGTCACGCCCTATTATGCCATCTGTTAATATTGGAAATTCATTTTCTACTATGTGGAAATTGTGTGTTATTTCCTCCGTTTCAATTAAAAAATTTAAATATGATGTGCCTATGCACTCTATACTTTCATTTGTTATACCAGTTATTGTTGAAATATTTCTTGTTTCTATTTTATTCGCGCTTCTTTTCTTGCAGATAGAAATATCTGCTCCCGTGTCTATTAGGAATTTCAGATTCTCATTAGTATTTTTGCACTTTAATATAATAAAATTGGTTAAATTTTTAGTAAGTTGTAGGATCAGTTTTGGCCTCTTTGGGTAACAATTCCTGCTACCCGGCCATATCCGTTTCCCTGCGCATTGTTGCTATTTCTAAAATTTGTATTTCTATTGAAATTATTATTTCTGTTATTGTTGTTTATAAAATTATGATTATTATTTCCGTTTTCACGGTGAAAATTATTGTTATTTTGAAAATTGTTGCTTCTGTAATTGTTATTATTTCTGTAATTGTTATTTTGATTGTTGTTTTGAAAATTATTATTGTTTCTGTAATTATTATTTGAAAAATTTTGATTTCTGTTTTGAAATGTATTATTTCTATAATTGTTATTATCCCTGTTAGAAAAATGTTGATTATTGTAATTTCTGAAATTTTGATTAAATCTATTATTTTGCTCATTATAATTTCTTGAATTATTTCTGTTCTGTATATGTAAAATATTGTTTCTATCTGTTGAAAGATTTTGCTCAATATTCAAGCATCTTTCAGTTGCTTCATTAAAAGTTTTTGGCGGATTCGCCTGTAAAATAGTTTTATATTCTGTCCTGACACCTTTTGAAAAGATATTAAGTGCCATACTTTCATTGACCTTATATATTGCATCTTTTGTCTCTTGACTGGGTTTCTCTAAGCTTTGTAGCTCTAAATTGCTTAATTGCTCTGATAATTCTGTTATTTTTTCTCTATATTCGGAAATTGTTAGATTATTCTGTGATATAGAACTAAATTCATTTAGCATTTGCTGTACTGTTTTTGGATTGGGATAAGATTTCACCAATAAAGATTTTAATTCAATCAATGTCGAAGGTCTGTTCAAACGTCCAAGTATACTTCTAACTTGGGTAGTTAATTTAAAATTGTATACGTACTTAATAAAAATGGCCTTATCTTCATATTTTATTAAATCATGAAGCAATTCTGTTTTTACTATAAAATCATCTAATTCTTCATAAATTCCTTTAAAAACTGGTAGGTTTTTACCAACTACATTTATGTCAAAGTTTGACATTTTTGGCAAATTAATTTCTTCCTCCCAAACCGATGATAAATCCAAGTTTATTTTATCTTCTTTTCGTGTTATTAAATTTTTTATGAATTCATGTAATTCATAATAAATTTTATTAAATTCTAAAATAAAATGTTTACAATCTTCTAAAGTTTCATATTTGACTATTTCGTTTTTCAAATTTTCAATTTTTTGCAATTTAGCCTTTTTATATTCTTCAGTATAAGTTCGATTTTTACTTTTTCTTAAATTTTTCTTTAATTTTTCAAGAAATATTATGTTTTCTTTAATTATGTCCATAAATTTATGTCATGACATCAAAACATTAAAATATTTAATTTTTTATTTCACTTGAGTCACCCTGTGATTCATAGTGCCAATCAATCATGCATGCCAACCTTTAAACATGTGTCTGCAATGATTAATTGCGAATATGAGTGTAACAGTCCACCCTAAACAAGTGCGCGTGCGTGGTTTAACTGTCAAAATCGGCTCATGCCCATACATTTTGTATGAAGCCTACCGAAACACGCACCGGACTACCGCAACATGAATCGAATTTCCAATTTTGACAGTGCGTTCGTATGTGAAGTTGGCTGCATAAAACCAAAGTATTAGAACAAAGAGCAATTAGCTGCTTTTAATTAATTAATCTCAATTGCAAATGGAAGTATTTGCTATATTAATAGATTTTTACACAATTCTAAAAGTTTCTTTAAGATTTTTAAACCATCAGACTGAGCTGGTTCGAGAGCAGCAGTTCTTTCCGCAGCGCACTTGTTTAGGTTAAGCGTAAAATAAAATTGCGTGGCGTTTGGGTACGCAGCGCAACGCGCACTTGTTTAGGGTGCACTGTAAAGAGAAAGTAAAACTGACGTTTCAGTTTAATGAATGAAAAATATAATGGCGGTCGAGTAGTTTTCGCGTAGTGAAAAAAAATTTTTTATTATAAGTGTCGGTCGCGATTCAATATTCAAAGAAAAGGTAATTTTAACAAAATGTAGCAAAGATATTATAATCCGTGCGCGTAGTTTTCGTTTAGCATATATTCGCTAAATGTATGCATTTAATAAAATTTTTAGTGTAGTGTTTCGAGCAACAAAGCAACAAAAAAAATATATAGAAAGAAACAAATGTTGTTGTTGTTGTTGGCAAAAATTTTGTTTTGCTAAAATTGTGTTTGTGTGTGAGTGCAAAGAAGTGCAACAAGTTGTTTTTGAACAACAAAAAAAATTTTTGCAAACTATGTGCGTGTTGTGTTTGTATGATATGAAAAGAAAATAATTGAGTTTAATCAAAGTGCAAATATTTTAATATTACAAGTGAAAGTGAAGTTAAAAAAATTTTTTTTTTCTTTTTATAATTGTTAATAAAAAAATGGATTAATCTTATTTTTTTTTTGTTGTGTGATTTAAATTCGTTTTTTAAATACAGAAAATTGAACTAAAATGAACAAATGTAAAATTATGTTTTGCCGACGGCTTTTTAGTTTTTTATTATTTTCTTCATTTATGTATGGGAAAAATTTCTTTATAATAACAATAAATATAATAATTCAAATTAATAAAGTTAAATTAAAATTTCTCATTTTTGTTTTAATTTTAAACAATTTATTGGAGACAAGTATTTTTTTTTTTTTTTTTTTTTTTTTTTTTTTTTAGTCTCTGTTGCCCTCGTAGTGGCTCTTTAGTTGGAACTCCAGTTCCTCGATGTTTTCCATAGTTTAGGTTTCCGAGTTTTTTTATTAAATTCTCTGCATCGCTCCTCCTCTATGTGCAGTAACCACGTCCTGTAACTTTTAAGGAAATCCTCGGCATGTTGTTCTATTAAATTTTTCTGTTGCTCTAATTCGTTATGTGTACTAATGGTGTTGTCCTCAGATACGTACTCCTTAATTGTAAGCCGCTTTGGCTGCTGTTGAGCGCAGCTGGATGGAACGTACTTGGGTGCGTTGGTGTTGCCGCCTTCAGGCACGTACTCCGGCACTGATCGTTCCGTCGTTGGTAACTTTTGTTTGCCGTGAGTTGGCAGGATCGCCATGTAATGTTTTTGTTTAACTTTTTGTATTTTAAAGAAAAGGACCTGCCTCGAGTTTTTGCCGGCGCTTAGAAACGCCACTGGCTCTAAGTAAATTATTTTATTTATTCTCAGCCGGCATAAAAATGCACTTAGGCTTGAAATAATATTTTTATTCAGCCGGCATAAAAATGCACTTAGGCTTTAAATAAAAAGATGAAGCTGATTTGAAGCTTGCAGAATTAATGATCTTTATTTTTCAATTTTCGGTGCTTATAAAGCCAAACAACGGTATTTTGAAAAAGTGCATAATTTTAACATAAAAAGTGCGTGAGTGAATAATAAATATAAACTTAATGCGTAAGTGCGTAATGCAAAATAAATATAACAAAATATATAAACATTAAAAGTGCGCGAGTGAAATAAATAGAACATTAGCTTAGTGCGAAAGTGCGTCATGTAAATCTAATATATAACCACGGGTCATTGTGCGTGGTGAATAATAACAAACATAAATACAGTGCAACCAAATAGTTTGTGTACGTTTGGTTGCTTACTTGGTGCGCACTACAAGAGCCTCGCCTCCGTTCTTTAACAGCTCAGCAGGTAAGCCATCAGCTCCCGCGGCTTTGTTATTTTTAAGCCGAGCTATAGCTGTCAGAACTTCATCATAGTCGGGCAGCGGAACCTCAACGCTGTCATCCAAAATTGGGGTTTCCGGAATATCATCTCTATTGGCGGGATTGTTGTCAGCGTCGCCATTTAGAAGCTTAGAGAAGTGTTCTCTCCATAACGTCAGTGTACTCTGAACATCTGTCACTAGATTCCCGTTTTCATCGTTGCAGAAAGAGGCCCCGGTTTTAAAACCATCGGCAAGGCGTCTTATTTTTTCGAAAAATTTTTGGACCTCATTCCTGTCATCATACATCTCAATCTTCTCTTGCTCGCGCTTTTCTGCCTCTCTTTTTTTCCGCCTGAAAATATGTCTCTCTTCCCTCCTCTTTTCTTTGTATTGCTCCTTAGCAGCGCGCGTTACAACCGACTGCAGGGTGGCTTTGTAGGCGGCGTCTTTCTCTGCAGTGGCGTCGCGACACTCCTATATATTGGATCGATTGGAGGAGTGCTTTGAAGCAGTCTGTTTCGATTGCAGCTTGTCGACATCTAGCTTTCTCTGTGTGTAGGGTTGCGTGTATTCTTAGCTGCGCACAGACGTGTACGGATCTTGGCTGCAACAAGATAGTGATCCGAGTCAATGTTTGCACCACGGATCGTGCGTACATCCAATACACTGGAAGAGTGCCTTCCGTCGATCAAAACGTGATCAATTTGATTCTTGGTTTTTTGATCAGAGGACATCCAGGTGGCTTTATGAATATTGAGATGCTTGAATCTAGTGCTACTTACGACCATGTTTCGTGCTGCGGCGAAGTCAATCAGCCTCATTCCGTTATCGGAGGTGTTGTCGTGGAGGCTGAACTTTCCGACTGTTGGACCAAAAATATTTTCCTTGCCCACCTTAGCGTTGAAGTCACCAAGCACGATTTTTACGTCGTGACGGAGGCAGCGCTCGTAAGCATTTTCAAGGCGCTCGTAGAAAATTTCCTTGATCTCATCGTCCTTGTCTTCTGTCAAAGCGTGCGCGCATATTAGGCTTATATTGAAAAATCTAACCTTGATGCGGATTATGGCAAGTCGTTCGTACACAGGTGTGAATCGCAGGACGTGGGGCCGTAGTCTCTTGCCAACTACAAATCCGCATCCAAACTCGTGCTTCTCCGCATGGCCGCTGTAGTAGATATCACAGGGTGCATGCCGAATGCAACCCTGTCCCTTCCATTCCAGTTTTTCGTTTGCGGTAGTCGTCATCAGATTCGGGGATCATTTTTCTTGTTTTCTTATTTGTTTTCATTGAAATCGGTTTTTACGGGAGGGCTGCAAACCCGACGCACAAACTATTTTAAGCCTAGGGAGGCCCAAACAAGATTATGCTGGCCTCGCCAGGTTGAGACAGTCAAACATGTTACATTGTTACATCGCCCCCAGATTCACAAAATCTATATAATATAAAAATCTATGTCGCTATTCTTTAAATGTTCCCCGCATGCTAAGAGAGATATTTCTGACTGGATCTCACACCGAATTGACACCAATCTATTTATTTCTTTGTTCAACATGCGTCAATTCTAGCAGCTTGTAAGTTACTACAATCGAGTATGGAAACATGCCTGTTATATGAATCAATTACAAAATTTTTTTAAATTCAAAACGTATAAAGAGCCACACGTATATTATAAGGGTTTTGGGTTCCATACATTTTCTTAACATATTTTAGAACTTCTCTGCAAGGCTTGATGCTGAATCCTGGATTTAATATAAGCACATGACACGAAAAAAATTTTAGAAAATTTTCAAACTTGGTGGGCGCCGCTAAAAAATGTGGATTTAAAGATGTAAATATGGATGTTTTAAATGGAGTTTCCTATTTACGTTAAAGTCATAAAAAAGTTTCGATCAAAGATATTCTAATGTAAAATCGTTTGCTTATGCCATATGAATATGCCATCAGATTAGTCCTTGATCCATAATTGGCTTACTTTATTCCGAATTTCTTCATTTTTTCTTTCGCTTATGAAGTAGAAGCTTTGCTCTCGCCTAGATAGCTGCAAATTTCTAAAATGCTGCAGGATTTTTAGCCATTTTATTAAGTTAACGAAAAATTATCAGAATTGGATCATCTTAATGACAGACAAACGTTGTTTTTTAAGCCGACTTTAGGAAAAACATTTATTTTTTATAAAATTTATTTTACTTTGTTTTGTGCTTGTCTACAATAACTTTAAAACATAAATTTGCTTTCCGTCAAAGGTTATATGCGTTATTGGTTTAAATGTCTTTGCCATCTGTTGCTTTGAAGAGTGATCTTCAAATAATAAGGGATATTATTCATTAACATTCGTCAATTTTTTGTACAAATAACTTCGTAATTTCTTCTATTTTATTTGCAGTATTTTCTAATGGTTCGTACTGTTTACGAATTAAAATTATACTAGAAGAAACAATTCATTCGTAGGTCGACCGTTCGTATTATTCGTAGTATGTACGAAGTATTAGTTGAGTTTAAAAAATGTGCCCTAGTTTGTTGAACGATTACCGAATATAAGGAAATGTATGATGGCAAGGTGGCCATAGCCATGGAAGAGTACGTAGCTCGTAAGCTAAGGAATTGCAGTTCAAGCCCCAGCTCAGACAGAGTGTTTTTTTTTCGTTATTAGGTATAAGTATCATTCAAATAAAATATTTGTAATGTTTACCAAACAACGTCCATTCTACGAATCCTATTCGTGGCTGAAAATACGAATAAAATTCGAATAATGAATGCAGTTATTAGTAATATTTACACACTAAATTTTTTGAGTGCAAGATTACCTGTTGAAAAGTGTTTGTGAAACAAGTGTAAATGAGATGGTATCGCTACTGATCACAGCGACGGGTACAACATACTATTAAAAAATTCATGGTTTAGCTCAGCTTTATTTATAAATAAACCTAAAAAAAGTATTTTTGTGTTATCTTAACAATATAATAACACACCTACATAAAGAAAATTTCGTCATATGAAATCAAAAAAGCCGTAAGTTACAAAAAATTCAAAATCGGCTTTTTGATTGACTATGATGCATCTTATCAAAATAAATGTTCCTCCAATTTTACACTAATACGATTAAAACTGACGTTTTAAACACACAATTTAGAAAGCTTTTTGCTTCTCCCGTAAATTTTTTTAATTGTAAAATACGGCTTTTTTATTTAATATGAAGTTATATTAAAAATGGTCACTGCGTATTAAGGTGGGGAAAGTGCCATCCCCTGCTGCCCCCCTGTGGACGCTCATGTATCCTATTATAATTCTTTTTTAAAAGTTTAAAATCACGTTTAAAATCACGTTTAAAATCGGGGTCCTAGACACATTTCATATTTAGAAGTCCTTGTTCTGAGGTATGAATTCTTATAAATAGCTGAAAAGTGCTGCTTAATATATAAAAACCAAGCACGCTGCTCCGTGTCTAATATCTCTCAAACTGTTCAGCCTGAAAGTATGAACATCTTCTTATATATAAAAATGGATGTATGTATGTGGGTATGTGGGTATGTGGGTATGTGGGTATGTGGCTATATCACGTATAGACTCCAAAACCGCTGAACCGATCTTTATGAAATTTTCAGAGAAAATAAAGCCACATCTTGAGAGTGTTCCTGTGAGGTTTGGTAACGATTGGAGAAGGGGGCGTGGTACCTCCCATACAAGCCAAATTTGCTCCATCGATCACAAACCAAAAAAAGGATATATATCAGGCGGTTTCAATCGTAAAAAACTAAGATTTGGTAATTTTGTTCAGATGGTTACTGTCGGTAACTGTACAAAAAATGGGCGTGGTCGTAAAATAAATACGCCCACTTTTTCGAAATCATGGCAATTCCAGAGTTCTATACACTTTTACAGTGAAACTTACTGTATAGGTGCACCAAGAGGCGGTCACTATATATAAATGTTTTCACGCCCACTTTTACCGCCCACAAATTAATGTCTATATATATAAAAAGCAAAACGATGTGTGTCTGGCTGTGTGATGTCTATAGACTCCAAAACTACTAAACCGATTGACCTGAAATTTTGGCAGCCGATTTGTTTCAGGTACGAGATGGTTGAGGGGAAAAATGTGCCACACCCCCCTTTTACCACCCCCAAATCAATAAAAATATTATATTTCAGTCAGTTTGGGTCGTATAAGGCTAAAATTTTGCAATTTAGTATGTACGGTTACTGTCGATAACTGTGCTTAAAATGGGTTTCCACGCCCCCTTTTACCGCCCACAAAGAAATGAAAATGCTTTATTTCAGACGGTTTTGGTCGTATAAGACTTAAATTTAGTACTTTGGTTTGTGTAGTTACTGACAGTAACTGTACGAAAAATTGGTTTCCACGCCCCCTTTTTGCGCCCACAAATCAGTGAAAATGCTATATTTCAAGCAGTTTTGGCCGTATGAGACTAACATGTGATACCTAAGTTTGTATGGCTACTTTCGGCAACTGAACTAAAAAAAGGCGTCATCGCTATATAGCCACACCCACACCCACTTTTTGAGAAATCATTAAAATTGACTACTGGGTCTATTGAGCTAAAATGTTGCTTTAGTTTGTACTGTTACTGTCAGCAACTATACTAAAAATTGGTTTCACGCCCCCCTTTTACTGCCCACAAACCAATGAAAACGTTTTATTTCAACGGTTTGTATCGTGTTGGACAAAAATTACTCTCGGCAAGTGCACTAAAAATAGGCCTGTCCCACTTTAGTTAAACTCACTTTTCAGGGAGTTAGCGTCGAGTGAAGTAAAGTGCGCCAGTCTTAACCTAAATTGAGCTGAAATTTGGGCAGTCGATTTGTTTCGATTACGAGATGGTTCAAGGGAAATATTTTCCCGCACCCCTTTTTACCGCTTGCAAAACAACAAAAATGCTACATTTCGCATGGTTTTGATCGTATTAGACTAAAATTTGGTTATTTAGTGCGTATGGCTACTTTCGGCAGCTATACTGGAAATGGTGAATATATTTTGCATTTCTTGACATTTTCGTATATGGCAGTAAGGTGGTCTGTGGCAGAACAATGTCTGCCGAGGATAGTGAGTGTTCCTGTGAGGTTTGGTAACGTTTCGACGAGGGGGCGTGGTACCTCCCATACAAGCCAAATTTGCGCTATCGACCACAAACCAAATAAAGGATATATATCAGACGGTTTCGATCGTAAAAACTAAGATTTAGTAATTTTGTTCAGATAGTTACTGTCAGTAACTGTACAAAAAATGGGCTTGGTCGCATTAAATATACTCCCACTTTTTCGAAATAATGGCAATTCCGGAGTTCTACACATTTTTATAGTGAAACTTGCTGTGCAGGTGTAGCGTACCGTTTCAGTGATAAAATTTTATGGGAGTTGGACAAGGAGGAGGGGCACCTCTCATTTAACCCAAATTGGTGATATCGAATTGCTTTGAAGTTATAGGTTGACAGCGTCAGAATTCAGTATTCGCCCTCAATTTATACATGCAGTTTCATTAATTAAATTTTATGGGCGTACGAAAAGGGGGCGTGAAACCTCCTATTTAACCCAAATTAAAGATATCAAGCGACCTATAATCTTTGGGATTATAGGTCGCACAGTTTTTGAATTCAGTATTGGACCTCATTGTACACATGTAATTTAATTGATTACATTTTATGAGCGTTGATCAAGGGGGAGTGGCACCTCCCATACAACAAAGATTTGTGATATCGAATAGCTTTGGAGTTCAAGGTCGCACAGCGTCGGAATTCAGTATTTGACCAAAATTTACGCATGCAGATTTACTGATAAATTTTTTTAGAGTTTGTCGGGGAGGTTTGACACCACCAACTTAACCCAAATTTGCGATATCGAATAGCTTCGGAGTTATAGGTAACTCAGCCTCGGAATTCAGTATTCGACCTCAATTTACACATGCAGTTTCATTGGCGAAATTTTATGGGCGTAGGGAAAGGGGAGTGGCACCTCCCATACAACCCAAATTTGTGTTATCGAATAGTTTTGGAGTTATATGTCGAACAGTTTTGGTATTCGGTATTCAACCTCCATGTACACATGCAGTTTCATTGATTAAGTGCTATGAGGGGTGATCAATAGGGCGTGGCACTTCCTATACAACCCAAAATTGTTATATCGAATAGCTTTGTGGATATAGGTCGCACAGTCTCGGAATTCAGTATTTGACCTCAATTTAGACATGCTGTTTAACTGATAACATTTTATGGGCGTTTGACAAGGGAGAGTGGCAGCAACGCGCCGGGTTTCAGCTAGTAATACATAAAATGCAAGCATGCTGTTCCGCACACAGTATTTCTCAAATTGTAATTATTTTTCGACAGCAAATTAATTTTAGAAGACACACTGTTCTCAAAGTATGCACAGAAAATATATTTGATACTTATCAGTGACAATATTGGGTTTTTACAATAGTACGTTTTTGATCTTACTACATCTTTTTTTCATCCTTTTATAAAAAAGTTATGACGAGTTTAATGAAATTCTTTTGAGTCGATTAAAGTCTATTGTACCAAAAAATATAATTGTATAAGCTGCGAAGCGACACCTGAGTTGTTACGTATATGATGGTTGCAAGGCCAGTTTGTAAAGTTGTGTATGAATATGATTGCTACCAAACTCGACTTTTTGCACTTTTACACTTGAACTAATTTTTCAACACTGCTTCAATACGTAAAGTGTTATTTAAAGTGGTACATTTGTATTTTGCAAAAATAAAGTATATAAAAATTCAAGTTTTAAAAAGAGTAAAAAGTGCTTTCGGCAATAGGCTCCAAAAAGGAAGCATACACAGGACCTGTCGTAGGACAGGCTTTTATACTAGTAATTAAATTAATTTGAGTCTTTATTTATATATAGCATTTTCCGTTATATATACTATCATCGTAATGAACATTTCTAAAAAAAATGCTGGCATCAAAGTTCTAACAAGTTATTCGATACAAATTCACAGAAATAAATACATTTTCACACAAGAAATAAATACAACAAAATACTCGAGTTTTTGACGGCACCCCAGGCTTCATTCAATGATATAGATGTATTCACAATTAAGCAAAAACGTAAAAACAAATCTGAAACAACAGCAACTATAACAACAAAGCAGAAATAAACAAGGATACTCACAGCAGCAGAAGTTGAAACAAAAGCAAAACAACAATAACAATTTGTTGCATGCATTTGTGTTGAAATTTCAACGAATTCCGTACAATTAATAAAAACGAATTTGAGGTGACAAGCAATGTTGTTGTTTTTGTTGTTTCAGTTGCGTGAGAAAGGGAAATCCTTTTAAATTGTCGCATTATTCTTGTCTGTCTCTCATTTTCGTAGTTTTTACACCCGCCGACATTCAGTATGGATCCTTTGGCGCGCTAGTCTTGCTGCTATGTATGTGAGGCTGTGTGAATCAGTGTTGCCAATTTAGCAATTTTTTGGCGAGATTTTGAAGTTTCTTGAATTTTTGAGCCATTATATTAAGAAAATACAAGCCAAAATTTAACCATTTTCAAAAATATTTAGCTATTTTGAATAATATGCTATATGAATAATGAGTTTTTCAAAAGAAAGAAACATTGGAAAATGAACTAGTCGCCTAATTTTGTATATCGAAAACGCATACCAACGACAAGCAAGACACGAGAAGCAATACAATTTTGTATAGAAAAGACTATTGCTTCTCGTGTCTTAATTACGTTGGTTTGCGTTTTCGATATAGAAAATAAAGCAGTTCTTCTATATTTAGCTGGGTAATAATTTCCGCATTACTATGAATATTTTAATAGTAACTTAAACTTTTCTTTGACTCGGATTGCTGTTAACGTTCACTGAATACTTTAGGAATACAATTTCTGCAGTTGTGATATGAAGTTTTCCTAATTTTAGATTACTTCAATCGTAATATATGTTAAGTCGTTGAAAACAGCAATCCTGATTTTAAAAATTTTGTAATTGCTATTAAAATAATCGTATTCACGTGACATTCGCCATTCTTATTACCCAGCTCTTTCAATATCACATGATTACGATTCAAGAAGTCCTTATAAAAAAAAAAAATATTGGGGGTTGGAATTAGTTTTAAAGGTTTTCTAAGAGATGGCGTAACTATCAATAGATCGCATCGGGCACACCTGTGACTATATTCATTTCAAAGCACATTGTCTAAGCTTCATTTTTCAGTATGTGTCATTCCACTGAAGTGTAAACAACATATATTTTTTTCTCTGTGAACATGTCGACTTTCGTTCCAACAAAACGCAATTTGCGGGAAGGTTTACTTTTGTGCTTCCATTTGAAGAAAAAAGCGGTTGAAGCACAACGCACGCTTACTGAGGCTTACGGGGACTATGCTCCATCGATTTCTACTTGTGAGTACTGGTTCCGTCGGTTTAAAATGGTGATTTTGATACGGAAGACAAAGAGCGTCCGGGCCAGCCGAAAAAGTTTGAAGATGAGGAATTGGAGGCTTTGCTCGATGAAGACCCGTGTCAAACCCTTCAAGAATTGTCAGAATCATTGGGAGTCGACTTATCAACGGTCGGCAAACGCTTGAAGGCCATGGGAATAATTCAAAAGCAAGGAAATTGGGTGCCGTACCAGTTGAAGCCGAGAGACGTTGAACGGCGATTTTGCATGTGCGAACAACTGCTTCAACGGCATAAAAGGGAGAGTTTTTTGCATCGTATTGTCACTGGCGATGAAAAGTGGATCCATTACGATAATCCTAAGCGAAAAAAATCGTGGGGACCACCCGGCCATGCATCAACATCGAGGGCCAAGCCGAATATTCATGGCGCCAAGCTTATGCTGTGTATTTGGTGGGATCAGAAGGGTGTCGTGTACTATGAGCTGCTAAAACCTAACGAAACCATCACTGGGGAACGCTACCAACAACAATTGATGCAATTGAGCCGAGCATTAAAGGTTAAATGGCCGGAATATGCCAAAAGACACGACAAAGTGGTTTTTCAACATGACAACGCACGGCCACATGTTGCAAGAACCGTCAAGGAAACGTTGGAGGCGCTGAATTGGGATGTGCTACCCCACCCGCCTTATAGCCCAGACATAGCCCCTTCCGACTACCACCTATTCAGATCGATGACGCATGGCTTGGCTGAGCAGCGCTTCACTTCTTACGAGGATACCAAAAATTGGGTCGATTCGTGGATTGCCTCAAAAGACGAATCGTTCTTCCGGCGCGGAATCCATATGCTGCCAGAAAGATGGGAAAATGTTGTAGCTAACGATGGACAATACTTTGAATAATATACATTGTACCGTTGTTTCTAAATAAATGCTCAAAAACCGAAAAAAAACCTTTAAAATTAATTCCAACCCCCAATAATTTCCATAAATTCCAAAAATATAAATTGAATGCATTTTTGGATAATTTTTACTGGGTTGCTAATTATATTTATAGCCTAGCAATGAAAAAACAAGTGCTTGCGTAAGCTGAAACCAAACAAATAAATAAGGTCTGTACGGCAGATGATTCATCAATTCGATAATTTGGTTGGTAAACAATGTCTTTGTTTGTTATTTCTTTAAAAAAAGATTGTTCAGACGTTAAAATGTTTTGAGTACGTTTATGCTTAAAAATGTTTAACTTTTTAATGGAAACGTCAGATACGACCAAACACTAGCATAAGCTTATCTTTAATTTGGTGGTCGGTGCACTCAAAATTTAATTTTATTTATAAAATTCATTACTTTTTTATTTGTTAATATTCTCTTTATTTTATTTATTTATTTTACTTCAGACTTGGGCGTTTAATGCAGTTTTGAAGCGAAAATGCGAAAGCGCCCTGAGCTAAGGTGCTAAAAAGAAACTTAAATTTTTTTTTTAATTTTTTCAAATGCCAGTTTCGTGACTTTTTTCAAGCGACATAAACGAGCAGGTAGGTATATGGTTTATTCAACAGTTTGTTCAAGATGCGGTAGGGGATTTTGATTGTACGGCACACAGTGGTTTAATCCCATACAAAGTTTGGAAAAATTAGAAGGAGTCGTCGTAGAGCAATAAAATTTGGTACATTAGTTGGAATTACCTCTATTAGAAGATATTGAAATCCCCCAGAAACACGCCCACCTCCCATATAACACAAAATTTTAAAAAGCTATATTTTTTTCGTATTGAAGTTATATCAAAACAACCTACTCAAGGATCTGAAATATATATGTAGGTTAAAAAAGAATTTTCCA
The DNA here is from genome assembly GCA_963920525.1 of Dichetophora obliterata. Classification (NCBI taxonomy): domain Eukaryota; kingdom Metazoa; phylum Arthropoda; class Insecta; order Diptera; family Sciomyzidae; genus Dichetophora; species Dichetophora obliterata. Next base: position 51,253,819 of record OY986438.1, on the reverse strand, counting down.
CTCCCACCTCTAAGCACTAAGATATTAAAACAACTCAATGAAGAATATAAATTATATGTGTATATTAAAAAAAAATTGTCATGCCCACCTCCAATACAAAATTAGCATAGCATCTAAAACTCAGGAACGACTCGTCGTAGATCGATTAAATTTTGTATTTTAGTTGCAATTAGCCCTATTATAGCACTTGTTAAAATATTTTTTTGGAACCTATATTTTCCTTAAGCTATGAAATTATTCCTCCTTGAAATGCTAAGTGCCCTTAAACTAAATCATGACCACATTTTTTTGAAAACCTCACGTCAAACATTGTAGAAACTATTTTAAAAACAAATACTTTTAATTTAGTGCTTTTATCAATAATAAATCCAATTCATCATCGTGAATATCTAATAGTACATCTTTTGGATTAGCTCTGGACTTATTAATAAATGGGTCAGAAGAAGCCATAAGAAGGTTAATTACATATTAATTTTTGGATTACCTACTGCATTTTCTTGAGCGGCTAAAGCGATACTGACGATAGTCTTCCATTCGAGCCTCCTGTGCTTCCTCTGTTAGCATTCCTATTGGAAGAACTGCAGATGATATGATCGAACCACCATGCAATAAAACTTTATGTACAGTAACTGGCATATTATACCAATTATATAATTTCACATATAATTCCGCAGTTTCCATACAATAACGTTGAAATTTTTCCAGATCAACTGATGCACAACTATTTATAGTGTTTAGTATAATTTTAAATCGATGGATTAAGTCAGGATCGACACCTACAATATCCGCTGTGACATCATGGTTCTGAAAAAATCAGTATTGACATCATTCGTTGTCCCGGTTACTGAGTAATAAAATAATAAGGGTTTTCATGCAAAGTGGCAGGCTTCTAATTTGGGCAATTAGTTATTTTTATCAGACAGGTTGTATGAACAGCCCTTAAAGTCGATTGTGCATTTGCAGCATATAAGTCAGCTGTGCGATCTGCCAGCGATGCGTTCCATTTAAACGGGGACGCTTTGCGGATTGTTTGCTTGTTTTCTGAAATTTTTAGAATTAAATCTTTATTAGTTTTGCTCAAATTATAACTTTTCCTTCAAAAAAGAAAACAGCTGATTGATCATATAAGTTTGCCACCTCGTTTGCTCACCTAAATCGAAGAGCAAATTTATCTGGTTTGTGCAAAAGCTTTTTCATACGAATTTTGACAGTTCATTTATAAGGCTGATAAACTTATAAGGTTTATACCATTTATAAGGGTATTGCCCATTTGCATGAAAACCCTTAATATAATTATATACAAAAAAAGAACTTGCCTAATAACGTCAATATTAAGTCATAACTCCTTTTTGAATATTTTTTTTCGTTTCATCTCTTATTGCTTTCGTTTCTTTATTGGTCCGCCATGACTCAAAGTTTTTATTGTATGCAATGTGTAAAATACATTCCATCATTTTTAATCTTGCGTGTAATGAAGAAATTCCAATTTCGAAAGATCCCTCTGCTGCTGATTTCGTTTTCAATAATTCTAAATTGTTCATTTCACTAGGTTTGGCTTTTCAAATATAGTATACTGACATTGCCGATGTTTCAGTAACGTTATTCGCTACTTTACCATCAATCATATTAAAGGCTAGAACGTGATTTATTTTTAATGTTCTTTCTTCAATATTTACAACAGATATGTCTAGTTTTGCAATTTCAGTTTTTACTCGTTCAACTTATTTTCTTGTTACTTCAGCCGTTTCTTTGATAAATTCGAATTGCACTGGTCTGCAAAATCTTGTGGATGATGGTTTTGTATTCATCCAAAGGTCCAAGGAAGGGTTGTCTTTCGGAGTTAAAGAAAGTGGAACGATTGATGTAAGAAACATACTTGCATCCGTAATATTTTCATCGGCAAAAATCTGCTTATATTCACTATGACCAGATGAACCGTCACATCCCCACTTAGAAGCAAGAGTGAGATCATTTCCAAATTTTTTGAGCTCATTTACAGATTTAGATTCCAGAATTCTTTGGGAGGTGTGATCCAGCAAATCTTGTAATGGAACCATCGAATAATTTTCTTTGGTTCATATATTTTTTTGGATAACATTTTTTTTTTTTTTTGTAAATCAATATAATAAGACGGAAAAATGTGGAATCCGATTTCTTTACAAAAATTTCGTATAATTTGGTATTGATGTTTGGACAATGAGGCATCAAGTATTACAGCCAATGCTTTCTCTGGAGGGAATTTTCGTTTACGATATATTTTTTATTAATTTTCATAGCAGCCGATGTTATAAGCTCTTTTGGGAATGTATCACAAAGTTCATTAATTTTGTTTCTTTTAGCACGAGAGCCACAGTCATCGAAATATTTTATTGGTCTACCACGCTCCACATCACTTCAACAACACGAATCTTTCTCATCCGATAATTTTATTCCAACAACATTTTGGTCAGCCAAATTTAATTTGATTTTAAAAATAATTCTCTTCTTCGACCGCTAGCTTGCCGTTTTATGTTTAAACGATTAACAAAATTCTGACTAATACGAAAACACAGCTCATCGAACTATTTCATTTGGAGATTGGAATATTTGGTTTTTAAAATATTGAAACACACTTTAATATCACGCTTACAATCAATAATTATTTCCGAAATTTCTTTGAATGTTATTTCAAAATTACGCATTTTATCAATTTTTTAAATAGCCCACCTCCAACAATGTTAACTAAAATCTTTTATTCAAAAATATAGAACTGCAATTGTAGAAATTGTGTACTTTACATCGTACATAATTTAACCGCATAAAACAATATTTTCCAGAATAAATACCTTATAATTGTCTAAGCCCAGAGAGTAAAAAATATATTCCATTTAATTTTGTTAATAAACCAAATAAATTAAATAAACTAAAATTATTTATGTTTTTATGCATATTTTATTAATAATTTACAAAAAAAAAAAACAAACGTATATAATTGTAGAGCCAGTGTTAAGTCTCTAATTTTTTCCAAAAAAAACGCTATGTTGCCAATTTTTCTCGTACAGTTTATTCATTTTTATGTTTTGAGCTTAAATTTTAGCTTGATTTGCTTTGATTACTTTTATTGCCACATATAAATAACAACGAAATGCTCAAACAGAATACGGCTTAACAATTAACTGTAAATGTTACGTTACGTTTTCGATTGCCAGGTCGCGGGTTCAATACCTGGATAGTACACAATTTTTTTTTAATTGAAGAATTACATATTTTTTCTTATTATATAACATTTAGGAATTTCCTTTATAATTAAAATAAGAAAAAAAGAAGAAAATAAAAATATTACGTATTCTTTATGACAATGTGTGCAGTACGCATATGGGTATAAATATCCATTCACTCTTCTGTTAGTTAAAACCATGTTAGCAGCTATTAGCAGCCAATTTTTTTTTAAAATGCTTGCTAAAAGCTTACAGTTTAAGATTTTTTTTTAATTAGAAACCGTCGATAAGTGTCGATAACTTAGTTCTGGTCCACCAAACTTTAGAATCTGGGAAAAAACATGGTCTTAATAAAATTATTAAAAAAAAAACACAATAATAAAAAAAATATATTTATCATTAAAAAAATTTATTTGAGATACATCACAATATTGTATATAAAAAGATTTAAGTGAATACAAGCAATAATGTCAGAGCAGTTCCTACCGGAATCCGGCTTAAAATCATGGCTGTTTTTGAGAGGAAAAATTTTGCCGACATTCACTGCTCGTCTACAAAAATTAGGAAGACTTACCTCAGATTTTTTTTTTAATATGTTTTTGAAACATTTCTAAACTTAAATTAAAAAAAACGAAAGAATTACAACATAAAAAATGATTTAATTCCACTTTGAAACCACAGGAATAAAAGAAACTAGACTGGCAAAAGTGCAGTGTGAATTCGTTTTAGCTAGCAGTGGGAATTCATGCAAATCCCGTTTTTGACAACTAAACATCATCAACAACAATTAAAAAATTCAATCTATTATATTTAATGTTTCAAAAATTTTTAATAATTTCTCTCAGCAATTCTTGTTGTACGGAATTATATCTCCGGGCGTTCATCTTGACAAACGGCTAAATTGGCGAAAGCATATTGAATTAAAAAAAAAAATACAAAATGAAACTAAAAGCTATTAAGCTAAACTGGCTACTTAACAGTAACTAAAGACTTCGATTATTACATAAGGTTCGATTAAAACAAATACAAAGAGCCTTAATATTCCCTTAGTAAAGAGAAGACTTATAGCATTCAATCATAAATACAAAGAACGACTTAACATCATCCGAATTTTTTGGCAAAAAAGCTTGCTTAATCTCCAATTTCTACACGTCTTAAAATACGGGATTGACCGTCGTACTAAACATAAATGACAGCTTCTGATAAATTAAAAGTATTATCCAGTGGCGGCCGTAGCCTAGTGGGTAGCGTGCGTGGCCCCTAAGCTAAAGAACCGCGGTAGCCCGGGTTCAATTCCAGCTCAGACAGAAAGTTTTTTCAATTGAATTAATTTTTCTGTTCGGTCGTCACCTCTCTGCAGACAATGGCAAACCTCAGAGAGTAAAAATTGCCATGTAAAGCTTCTTGAGAACATAAGCCGTTCGGAGTCGGCATTAAACACGTAGGTCCAGTTCTCGGTCATTTGTGATCAAACATTTAATTACACGCACAACACAATTGATCAATAGAAGCTAGGTCAAAGTCCTTCCAAGGGCTGAAATGGCCAGTTTATTTTTTTTTTTTTTATCCAGAGTCCAGAATCCGTCGTGCCTAGCATATGAAAGCACTGCTCTAATCTATCTACATATTAATATACAGATTGCAAAACAGATTATGATTATCCAGAACAAGACCCCGCTCGTCTTGTTTGGCATATGTTGGAGCAATGCCCCGTCCGTCTTGTCATTCATATGTGAGCACAGCTCTTATTCGTTTAAGAATATACCGATTAAAAAATAGACTTGATTATGCATAGCGAGGCCTTGTCCGTCTTGTCTGGCATATGTTGGAGCTAGGCCTCGTCCGTCTTGTCTTTCAAATGTGAGTACAGGATTTACAAATAGGACTCGCGTCAGTAGTCGTTACGGTTTCATAGAGCGTGTTTGTGCCAGTCGTTGCAGTATTTACCCTGGGAAGTGTATATTTTTACATTTAATTGTTACGTAGACAGGCATTTGTAAAAAATAATAATAATTGTGAGCAATAGGGGCTTATTGCATAGAAATAAACAACAAAGTAAACATGTGCTTAGTTGTAATTTAAGGTCATTAGCAGCTATGGGCACGGAGCAAACTACGGAGCATTAAGAGCAAACGCTAACGTAACGACACAAAACGCAACAACAAAGCAAAGAAATAAAAATCAGTTCAGTGTTAAACAAGACTGCAATGAGGTAAGGCCCGCCTCGGACGAATCCATAAGAGAATATCGGAAAAAATCAAAAAGCTACACGCTAAAAACATATGCTTTACATGTTATATGTTAAACGAAATTTGAAGAAGTTTTATAACGTGTTCTGCAAACTGAGCACATTTTTCATTTAATTAAAAATAATTATTTCAACTAATTTTTTAATAAAAGGGAAAATTAATTTTTAACTAGCTTTAAGGTTAAAAATCATAGGTTAAGGTTTTCTTTACATTTTTATTAATTTTTTATACTTTTTATTCTTTCTATATTAGGTGTATTATTAAACTTTTTTATATTTTTATTTATTTATAGATATATTCAAAAATAAAAAATGTTTAAAGCAGAATATGAAAATGAGTTTTTTTTTTAAATGCACTGAATAAGGCAGAATGCATCATTTGTTTTAAAGTCATTAATAGCGTAAGGAGATGAAATTTTGAAAGACATTATTTAAATTGTCATAGAGAGTTTCAAGATTACAAAGCTGAATAGAGATTTTTGAAGCTTTATGAACTGAAACTTGCATTTTTAGAAAAGCAAGAAGAAGTTAAGGATTCTTTTATGGAGGAGGAAGTTGAAGATTATTCGATAGCGGATGCAAATTTAAAAGCTTCCTAGATAGCAAGCATAGCTTTAGCAAAAAAGGGTCGTCCTTTCGATGATGGAAGCTTTTTAAAAGAAGTGAGCGTCGATATATTGAACTGCTTTGGACAAAAAGGGAAGGAAAGGAGCGAGATCATTAAAAGTATTCCCTTGTAGCGCAGAACAATCGCAAGGCAAACTGAAGATGCAGCATCTTTTCTCTTTCTTAAAACAAAGCAGAAAATTTTAAACTCTTAAGCCCATGCTCTATCTTTGGATGAAAGCACCGATATAAATGACACTACCCAGTTAATATTGTACTATAGATCGGTAGATGTCAATTTTAAGGTAACAGAAGGCATGTTATCTTTAATTGCAATGAAAAGCAACGTAAGAAGGGAAGACTTTTATAACGTTGTAAACGAAAAGCTGTTTTCATTTGCTAATAAAGACAAATTGTCATCTATATGTACCGACGGTGCCAAAGTCATGGTGGGGTGCAAAAAAGGCTTCTTAGGTCAGCTACGTAAAAATAACATTAACGTTCCCACTTTCCATTGCATACTGCACCAAGAAAATTTAATAGCAAAGTCGCTTAAAATAGAGGACACAATGAGTGTAATTGTGCAAACAATAAAAACAATAAGACGTGGCGACAAAGCTTTAAAGCACCGTCAAGTTCGTGTATTCCTGGAAGAAATCGATGCCGAATATAGCGATGTATTGTTATATACAGAAGTAAGGTGGCTTAGCAAGGGAAAGTGTCTAGACAGATTTTACAGCCTCAGAAATGATACAGTAAACTTTTTTAAAGCCAATGCAACAAACGAAACCGATCTACTTATACCGAAATTGACGGACAAAACGTTTCTGTTAAATTTATCATTTTTCAGTGACATAATTCGTTATCTTTACCAACTAAGTGTAAGCTTGCAGGGGAGACAAAAATTTGTTTTCGATTTATTAATGTCAATAGATTGCTTTAAAAAACGAATAATCAATCTCCAGCTGGAATTTAGGGCATACAATTTGACCAATTTTCCAAAGACAGACGAAGTGTGCAAGCAAAATAATATGCTGGATGATTTAACAAAACTTTACTCATTGTTTGGAGATTTGAATGGAAATATTTTTTAAAGATTTCGAAAAAATTCATGACTCGATTCAGCTTTTCAAAAATCCTCTCCTTTGCAATTTAAATTTTGAAGATAAAAAAGCTAAAAGCTCAATTCGAATTGGAACTTCTTCAAAAAGATGCATTACTTCCTCTTGAGCAAGGCACTGATTTTTGGCGTCAAATCGACAAAAATAAATATCCCATGCTGAAAACCAAAATTTATGATCTTTTTTCAATGTTTGGTACAACATATGGCTGTGAGTCCGCTTTTTCCGATATGGTTTTTATTAAAAACAAATATAGGCATCTATTGACTGATCATCACCTTGAAAATCTTTTAAGAATTAAGACATCAAAAACAGAAACAGATTTTGACGAGCTTATAATGTTTTCAAAACCTTAATTGATTACTACCTTACTTTATTTAAAGCTATTTTGTTTAATGTTAAGTATCACAACTGCATTCGCCACTTGTTCTAATTGAACAACAGAATGTAGTATTTATTAATCAATTCTGTATGTATTATTAAAAGTATTTTGAAAATTTTATACTTCTATAAACCTATTGATTGATAAATAAATTATTATTGAATTGAAAAAAAAAAAATTAAAATTGAATTGATTTAATTAAGCCTAATTTACTTAAAGCCTGATTTAAAATAATTTAAAACCTTAACTCCTTAGCCGGTTCATTTTTCTCATTAAATTATTTCAGCTCCATGATAAGCATCAATTGTTCCGTCCTTCTGCCTTGTTCGACTATTTATTTTATCCCTTTTGCCGACACACTACTCATATGTATATAATTTGCCGCAAGTTTGTGCTAATTGTGATCAATTCAACAAAAAAAAAATCAGTTTTTATTTTTTTATTTTAAACTAGCTGAAATTTGGCGCGTTTTTGCCACACCCCCAACGCCCATAAAATGTTATCAGTAAAACAGCACGAGTAAATTATGGTCGATTACCGAATTTCGAGGCTGTGCGACTGCAAAGCTATTCGATATCGCAATTTTTTTATTTATTTTTGGGCTATAAAAGAGGGTATGGTAAATTTTAACTATGCCTATATTGTTCGCACAAGTGTAAGCAAAAAGTTGACAAAGTTTTATCACAATCGAATGAACGGTATTGCAGCGCATAAAAACGAACACACAAAAATTAATTTTTATATATTGGATTTGCGTATAAATTTTTTTTCAGTGCAAAGAGAACGAAACAACGTAAAGCTTTAAATGTAGTGGTGCCCATACCCGGTCATTAGCTATTTTGGAACTACTTCCCTGGCAATTCGTATACATTAAAGCCATGGGAATGACTAAGAATGCAACTTATTACTATTTCCTATTTTAACATCTACTTTTATTTTTTCCAGTTCTTGCTTATTTTATACAGAAGTAATAAGTACGAAGATTTAATAATAATGATAAATGTTTAATATCTTTAATTGAGACTGTTTAATTGACTGTTTAATTGAGTTGATGACAACCTATACCTAATGTTTTATTTTGTATATTTGGGTTTTTCTTTAAAAAGTAATAGTTGCAAATATGTAATATTTTGTAAGAAATGGTTGGATTTTTCTTTGATTTAATTTTGTATTCAAATTTATTATTTATATTGATCATTTATTCAGATCTTATGTTAAATTAAAATTAAAAAAAAACATGTTTTTAACACTTCAAACTAATACAATTTCATAAATTAAAATAAAAGACATTAATATGTAACATTTTTAATTGATATATTTTATTTAACATATACAAATACTAATAGCATGTCACTTCCCTGTCTCGTTTTGTCACTACCCTGTCAACGGTGTCACTCCTCTGACTACAATTTTTCCCCTGGGGCCTGTAATACTAAAAATTTATTTATCTTTTGGCCCATAACATTATTCGTACATACTAGAGTACATACATACATACATTGCTCAATTAAAATCGTATTCTAGGGATCAAAATAAGAAACTTTGCCCGAAGAACTATACCTCTAAAACGAATTCTAATGCCCCAACTTTTGACTTTTGTCCCGTAGGGTCAAATTTTGAAAAATCCCTCTTTGACCCATTTAGAGTACCCCAATCGAGTCCAAATGTATGAGCGACCCCTACTTACTTTGGAGGGCTGATCCACCTATGCCAGTGGCAGATCCCCTGGAACCCCCTGGTTCACAACATTTTTAAAAAACACCATTTGTATGGGGAACCCCCAGGGGGGTTCCAGGGGGTGTGCTATTCGCATAAGTGGATCGGCTCTCCAAAGTTAGTGGGGGTCGGTCATACATTTTGACTCGATTGGGGCACTCTAAATGGGTCAAAGAGGTTTTTTTCAAAATTTGACCCTACGGGACAAAAGTCAAAAGTTGGGGCATTAGAATTCATTTTAGAGCTATAGTTCCTCAGGCAAAGTTTCTTATTTTGATCCCTAGAATAAGATTTTTATTGAGCAATGGGCGATTTTTTTGCCTCCCCACAAATCGACCTTGATACAAATGATCGTGATACAACTTTGAGTGGGCATCACTGCTTAATTTGACCACCCATTTAACAGGTGATAGCTTTTGTTTAGTTTGCTGTGACATTTTACTATGGATCAACTTACGCTAGAGCAACGCGTGTAAATTGTGGAAATTTTTAATCAAAATAATGGTTCTCTTCGTCAAACTTATCGTGCACTTCGTCCATTTTATGACGTACATAGTCGTCCTTCAGAGCTGCTAATGCGAAGAACAATTGATCGTTTTCGGACCACATTTACTGTTACTGATAATGTGCAACCCGTGAGATGCCGAACAGTGGGCACTGAAGAATCTGTAGCCGCTGTACAGGAAAGCATTGAAGATGATCCTAATCAATCAATTCGTTGGCTTAAAATCTTTCAAGATTCAACTTGTGCAGGAATTAAAGCCAAACGACCATGGTATGCACCGACAATTCGGCGAATGGGCTGAAGCACAAATTGATATTGATTTTGAATTTCCATGGAAAATTTTATTTTCCGATGAAGCCCGTTTTTGGTTGAATGGGTACGTAAATAAAAAGAATTGTCATATTTGGAGTGAGGAGAATCCACAAGCTTTTGTCGAAACACCATTACATCCACAGAAAATTACTGTTTGGTGCGCTTTATGGGCTGGCGGAGTCGTTAGCCCATATGTCTTCAAAAACAATGATGGTCAGAATGTTACTGTCAATGGTGAACGGTATAAGAACATGATTCGAAGTTTTTTCGCACCTCAATTAGCTGGCATTAATCTTGCTGATATGTGGTTCCAACAGGACGGAGCCACATGCCACACAGCGGGCGCTACATTTGATTTACTCAAGGAAACTTTTGACGAAAAAATAATTTTACGAAATGGCCCAATTAATTGGTCCCCAAGATCGTGTGATTTAACCCCATTGGATTATTTTCTTTGGGGTTATGTAAAGTCACTTGTCTACGTCGATAAACCACAAACAATTGAACACCTGGAAATCAACATTCGAAGAATAATCGACATAACTTTTTCACAGAGGACAATGAAAATTCTTTTATTATATATTGACATATCTCTGATGAACCTGGTGATATTTATTAACACATTAATAGAATAATCTAAATGGATAAATGTACCTAAGCCTGAGATGGATAAATTCTGGTGTATGTACATCTAAATAATCTGAATGGACCTAAACCTGTGAATCTTCAATTGCCGTATATCTTTATGGTGAATGTGACTCCATTTGTAGGCGGTACCGTGGAGCCTTGGTTTTTACCTCTTGAAACACTACATTAGATCAATTTGTAAGATATTAATATGAGTGGCCGATAAGACCTAGTTTGTCTTGATGCCTGCGTTCCCAACCGGTTTTCTTTGTTTTAAGAAAATTGGTGTGGTGAAGTTAACCTAGTTTGTCGAGTAAACATCCTGTCAAGGCAGGATCCCACCGGCTTCAGGAAGACAGAACGATATATATTATGTATTATATATGTACTTATTGCAGTGGTGTTTTATTGGGTATTATACCTTGTTTGTCACACGACTCCGCTGATGTCAGTGTGCCAAAATTATTGCAAGCTTGACCTTGGTTGTCTTGATAACGCGATATTTGTAATGTTGCTAACTTGACCTTGCTTTTCTTGAAAACGCAACCCTGCAATGCTGTTTGATATTATCGTTTTGACTTCGCTTTTTTATTATGTTGGCATTATTTTCCTAATTGTTAAAACATTTGAATTTGTTAATTATTCTTTACTTCGATCAAAATAATTTTTTATATTTTTTAATTATAACACTGTGCAACACACTTTTCTAACGGAAAAGCGGATAGCACAGAATGATAGTACTAGTGTATAGTAAGAAAACTGTTAAAGGAATTTGCAAAGTTAGCTCGCTTTTAAAAGATAGAGGCATTAAAAGTTTGCCTCTTGTAGAGTATTTTTTAAAAATTAAGTGCTCATTAAGGCGTATCGAATTACAATTTTTTCGAATTTCACATTCTAAGAGGTCTCAAAAGTTACATGGTGGTAAAGATCTACAAAAAAAATTAAGAGAAAACAAAAAGATGTCTTTCTCTTACACAAGGACAAAGTTGTTTTTTGAGAAAAATAGTAAAAAATAACAATATATTAATGCTTTGATTTTTGTAAGAAAAACTACATATGCCTTAAAGCAAAATTAAATACAGTCTTTAAGTAAGAATATCTCGCCAAATAAAATGCAACTCTCGATTTCTACCCTCATTGTCCTGTGTGAGAAATACTCGAATCCAAAGGTACACTCGAAATAGCAAAGAACTTTTGATTGTTATCTGATTGTCTAAATGTTGGTGTTATTTGGTGTTTATATTTGCATATTTTCTTTTCTTTCGAGAAATGTATTTTGAATGCAATTTTATACGTTTTTCAAAAAAATTAAGATAAGGTTTTTTATATTTTTGGCATCAGAAGTGGTACCGAAGATAATTTTGTGAATTTGGATACTTAAAATATTTCTGAACGAAACACTGTCTGAAAGTATTTTTTTAAACACCAGGCTAAGGCCACGATTCTTTTTTGTGTTTCGATTTTTTAAAAAAATTTTCTGCATAACATGAAATTTTTTATTATTATACACCTCAGCTCATCATTTACCAAAATGTCAAACTAAAATTTTGAGTTTCTGAGCCTGCAATTCGATGAGTCTCTATTGATTTAACAATTGCTTTTAAGATGTGTTTTAAAAAAAAATAATAACTTTAAAGGAGACATCTCAAGAATTCAAAAAGCGAAAATTATTTTACCGCTTCTGATGCCTGAGATATAAAGCCTTATATTAATTTTTCTCAAAAAGTTGAAAAATTGCATTCAAGTATGCTTTTCTCAAAAAACAGTAAATGCATAGGCAAAAAATGTGCAAATTTTAAATACAATAAATACAAGAAAAATTAACACAATCAGATAAAAATCAAAAGTTCTGTGCTATTGTAGTGTACCTCAAGATTCGAATAACCTTCACACAGGACATTGTGAGTAAAAAGCAAGAGTGGCATCTTATTTGGCGAGATATTGTTAGATAAAGTCTACATTTACTTTTACTTAAAGACATATTTAGTTTTTCTTAAAAAAATCTAGGCATTTATAAATCGTTAACTTTAACAGTTTTTCTCAAAAACTTTGTCCTTGCGGGAGAGGGAGACCACCCTATGGAACTTTGGAGACCTCTTAGAATGAGAAATTAAAAAAATAACTTTTAATTCGATACGCCCTTATGAGCACTTCATTTTTAAAAAATACTCTGCAAGAGGCAAACTTTCAATGCCTATATCTTTTAAAAGCGAGCTAAGTTTGCAAAACCCTTTTAGAGATGTGTTGGTCTAGATCAGTACCATCGATCTGTGTTGGTCGCTTTTTCGTTAGATTCCATGACCCTTGAATTGTCGCATAGTGTAATCAATATCTTATTTTAGAATTTTAATTTGCTATAAAACTTATTAAGTTTTAGCAAACAAATAAATAAATAAATAAATAAAAACATACATACGTAATATGTGATTCAATAAATATATAAGTGTCTAAAATGAACTAACCATGATCGATTTCCGGATTTGATGCCATTAGCGATGAGGATCTGAGGGAATTCGTGCGTCAAATCACATCGAAAATAATAGACCTTACGATTTTCTCCGGTGAAGAGAAAAATGCGCTTGTTGAATATTTTTTGAGTATATGAATTGAGACAGCTGACCAATGAATTCGCTAAAAAACTCAACACTCAATATCCAGGAAGTCGGGACGGACCCCTGAAAAAACAATAGTTTTTATGCGGACCCTACACGGTCAATCATTTGATATCTAACAAGCGTGGATTGATGCTATCTTTTACACTCATCAACCATTACGTTAAATTTTCAATCTTCATTATTTTTCATGGATTTCAGACGTTGCTTATCAAGTAATTATTAGCTATGCATTAAAAAGCGTAAAAATAAAAGGAAAAGAGCCAAAAAAACTCTGTTAAAAATTGTTTAACATTAAATAATTTATTAAATGATTGTGTTTACAGCTTCTTTTTTATTTTGCAGACATGTTTATCACACGACGAAAACAAACGAAATTACGAATGATTGATCAATCAAGCCCTAACACATCAATCACTTGACCAGCATTGCAAAATATTTAAAAATATAGATTTTGGTCAATCAAACCATCAACGCGTCTGTGTAATGCATACAAACAAATATTTACTAAACACATAAATGATTGATGTCAAATGATTGACCGTGTAAGGTTCGCATTACACCACTTATATAAGGGGTATTCTCTATGTCTAGAATATGCCCGTTGCACGGTGCAAGAATAGGAAATATACAATCTGTGCACCGCCGCAGCAACAAAATACAAGTAAAAAACCATGCAATATTTCCTATGTATGCTACACTGAAACCCATGTATACGGCGATGCTATAAAGAATAGTTTATGAAATGCAACTCTGTGATTGTAATGAGAGAGAAAAGAATGACACAGCACAGCCAAACAGAAGGTAGAATGAGCGTGAAGCGCAACTCACTATAGTGTTATTTGAACTCTTAATTTTACTATGCTACGCTTGTACAATAGGGCGCTCTCGATCCATTGGATATTTTAGTATAGGATTGTTACAATCCGTGCTACCATGGAATTATGCTAGACAAAGAGAATACCCCTATTGTGTTTTATAGGAATTCCCACTGCTAGGCAGTCAGTTTTTTCTCAATTTTGTAAGTTTTGCCCTGACTTTTAGATAATATAATATAATATAGTTAATTTTGCATTAATTTATTTATGCATGAAGTTCCAGTTGAAAAGCTGCTTTTTATTGCAGAATAATTACTGCTCGGCCGATGTACGGCCGTTGTACAGCCAAGATTATTTAAAAACGGCCTCTGTACGGCCGCTGTTTGGCCAAAAAATCCTGTATACGACACTTGTACGACCCTTTTACGGTGTAGAAAAATATTTAAAATTAGTCCTTGTACGGCCGCTGTGTGGCCTTAGCTAAAAAGTTTTTATTTTTCTCGGGCGATTGCTTTCAAACGGTTTAGCCCTATGATGCATACTGATTCTATTATGATTCCCTAGGATTAGTTACAAAATTATATTTATTAATGCACATTAAACTGCATAATTATATTGCATCATATTGCTTATATATTTTTTAACTTCTTATGCAGAAGCTTGGTAAAAGTAGAAATCACTATTTTGTTTTTAATGATCTGTAACAAAAATAGTTTAACTTTCATTCACATTCATACACTTAGTAGATGTCTTAATGTATATTGATGCATATATGAGTCACTACGTTACTGTAAATGTTTGCACAACCAATTTTTATGTTTTAGGTAAGCTTACTACAAGCACACAATGGCTACTTGGATCTAGTTAGCTTTTGCCAATGCAAGTTGGCAACCCTGGTGTGTGTTTTTGTACGTGCGTCGGTGGGTTCATTTAAGCTCCCCAATTAATGTTCTGCTAGCTGACAGGCTTTAATGTGCGTGTGTTTTAGTGTGTGTGTGTGTATTTTAGTGTATGTGTGTGCGTTTTCAGCTGTTTATCCTTCATTATTTGTTTCACAATTTGCAACATTAATTTTAATGTACGCGTGAATACGAAACGATGTCGAGGCAAAAGGCTACACTGATGGAATCCTTTGTGTTTAATTTGGGCGTAAAATGCCAAAAACGAAAAATTTTTTAAATAGGTACATATCCATACATATATACATACATACTTGTAGCTGTGCAATTTTTTTGCTGCATTGCATCACTTTTAATTGGCTTTTTTGTATTTTGTATGAGAATGCTTAAAACTTTGTTATATTTGATTAACGAATTTCCAGAGCGATCAGCGTGAGATCTGATAAAATTGCCAATAAAGCAAATATATATTTTTTTTACTTTGTTCTATATAACAAACACGCTGTAATGCATACTCGTATAAAATAAAAGCTTGAATTTTTATTCATAATTTTGCGATACATTAAAACTGTTTCAGGTTTGCCTTAAATTAACTAAATAATGAAAAGGCAAAATTTTACAGCAAATAATGTGAAGATGAAGAACATTTAATATAACAATTTTAATATTAAAATTCCTGCACTTCCTATACCAAAAGACCAATGGTTTCATATGCAAATACAGAACTGGAGTACACGATCTATTGTAAATGGTCATGTATGAATTCATTTGAAAAGACATTATTGCATATATTTGCAATTCATCTACAAAACACACAGATTTGCACTTGCTACGCTGTTTCAAAAATGCACCACTGAAAAGCTGTAGCTAATATTTCAAACTCTATCAGATGATCAATTGATTTCAGCTGACAGAAAAAAAGTTCCAAAAATTTGCAAAGAAATCAGTTTTGTTTAATTGCAATGGAATAAAACAAAAAATTAAAAGAGTAAACCCAAAAGAAAGTGGAAGGAGGAGAAAAATAAAAAGCTAATGCATTATCTGTAAGAAGCTTCGGAAATAGAGGTGAGAAATATGTGCGCGTCTTTAGCAGAAAGCGGTGTTAAGTTTTGCAATAAGTGTTGCAAAGTAACCCAAAAAAAGCTGTTCACAGTTGATTTAAAATTTTTGCATTTGCATAATTTTGTAATCAAGTGCAAATTAGATCGTGAACTGTCTTAATTAAAATTTCTGTAGATTAAATAGATCTTAAAAGAAATGGCAGAGAAAAGTTTAAATAAAAATGTAAAAATTGTTGCAAATACCTACATCATTTTTTTATTAGAATAACCGAAAAGCTTAAGTTTTGTAACTGTCAAAACAATCAAACTGAACAGAACTAATGGAAAAAACTGATTAAACCATCTTATTCATCAACAGTTATAGACTAAGAGCCAGTGCCAAAAAGCAGCACCTATATTTTTTTTTTTTTTTGTTTAAATGGATTAAATTTTAGTCCAGCTAAAATACCACTGCATATTTTTTAACCTTGCCCTAAGGAGAAAAAAACCGGTTCTGAACCTATTACATGATAGGTCCCCAAGAGATTGGGACCTGACTCCATTCTGCCACAAACATATGAAACCGACCGGTTACTTTTACATAGCGTTGTCATTGACAGGGGTCAATTGCCACCTGCTGCATCACCTTGGACCGATCCAGAAGAGTAGATTGGTGACCTGTTTTGACAAAAAAAGAACCGGCTCAGAACCTACCTCTTGAAAAGTTCCCAAGGGATACGGGCCTGTACCAACTCTGCCACCAACATATGAAACCGACCGGTCACTTTTGCATGGCGTTGTCATTAACATTGTCGGACATCAGTATATTGGAAGTGGTTGCGTGTGTAAAAAAAGAAGAACGGTAGCTTTTTTCAAACATTTTTTTGAGGTACAAGGAGTTGAGAAATTTATAAGGGTTATTGTACATAAAAACTACTTTAATAAAAATTTTATATAGAGATAAGTAGCTTTTTATAGAGATCGCTAAAAATGAAATTGAAAAATAAAACATCCAAAACTGTTCGATGTATATAGCCTTTCCCATGTATCTGACAGAAATAAATCAAATGTCATTTTAAAGTACACCTAATCCTGATTTTACACGGTCTTTTTTTACACGATTTTGAAATAACACGGTCGACAGAAATAAACTTATCCTGTTTTTACACGTTATTTTTAAAATAACACGACAAAACTTATCCTGTTTTCACACGTTTCTTTAAAATGAACTTTAAAATGATTTTGTTTTTTATGTTACTTGAAGATGTGATTTTTTTTTAATATTTAGGTTGTGTTTTTATATCTAAAATGTGTAAATTTTTTAATTTTTGTTTTTATTTCTTTAAAATTATAAAATGACTTTTATCATTTCTCCCTGCGGGAGTTTCATTATTCGGTCTGTATTTCAAATTTTTTCTACATTTATTCAAGCTCGAGACCATTTTGAAAATTTAATATGAAGCTAATAAATGAAAATTCATATTAGAACAAAATGGTCTTGAGCTTGAATAAATGTAGAAAAAATTATAAAATGATTATAATATGTGAAATAAAATGAATATGATATACTGAAGAACAAAATATGTGTTTGTTTTACCGAGTTATTAATTTTTGTAGTCTTTTTGAGGTTGTTGAACCAATCTAATATTTTTCCATTACGGTGTGTCTTTTTTTACACGATTTTTTTTTACACGATATTTTCTGGAACGTATGTACCGTGCAAAAACAGGATTAGGTGTATAGATCAATAATTGAGCATCCCACCTACGAACGACCCCTGGGGTGTTTTTTTAAAATTATGGTGAAAGTTTGAGTAAAAAGTTTTAAAAAAATAGATTTTTGCGCGCTTTTTTGTCAATTAAAAAAAATAAAAGAAAAAAGGTACTTGAATTTAGGTGGGATGCTTAATGGACAAAATTAGTGGTAATGATGATGGTGGTGGTAATGGTGCTTATGTTGTTGTTGTGGTTATTGTAAGTACGAGGGATATAAAGTAAAAAAATCAGCTTGTAGCACGATCCGCGGAGGTGGTAGTTGTGCTTTGAGAATAGTTGACGGTGACTTGACTGGTTTTGGTGGTGGCATTGCTGACTAGCATAACACATAGCTGCCGCCTTCCTATTGGGATTGCGTTTTTTTGAGGGTCTTACTTTTGACTTAAAAGTAACTCTCTTCATGGACTTACCAATCTCTTCATGGAGGTTGCATAATGGACTTCTTTGGCCTCCAGACGCTGCAAAATTTTTCACAACCCGGACCCACGAAAATGCTGGTTAATCAAGGCGATGCCTTGAAAGCGGTTCACATGGATTTGGTTTCTTCGGCATTTTTTATTGCGTAGCACCGTGTCGATCTTGCCTGTCGGGATACGTGATACGTGATCAGAAAAATCATTGTTGACATTCTCATATTTGCATTCAATGCCATCTAGTTTTCAAATACTTTTCATGAGCAGCAAATCAAAATCCAGATTTGGATGTTGGAAAAACTGCAGCTATTATCCTAAAAAAGTTTACTTTTGAATACCTGATTACAGGAATGTTTTGTGACGCCAAATGTCATGTTTCACATCCTTACTTTGTTGAAACGTCGAAAAATGGTAGGTTGATACAAAAACTATAGGCTTGTTGAATTGAATCCAAGCAACACCCAATTTTTGAAAGCTATGCATGTCACTATAGCTCTAGTAAAGAAAAATTCAGCTCTGCACTAAATCAAGTTTTGATAGTTTTCTTGAGAAAAAGAAGAAATTTTGATAGAAAATTTACAATTGGATTCATACTTAACTAATTAAAATCAATTCGTAATAACGTAAGATATTTGGAAATGTTTTCATGACTCTGGCGGTTCCCCGCAGACCCCCCATATCTACGACACTGCATACCTCATTTAAAGTTAAAGTCTACAGAAAAATTAAAGATTGTCTTAGCGTTTAACAAATATTATACTAAAATTTTAATTAGTGACTCTTTATAGTAATTATTTAATTTTATAGTAATAAGTTATTAAGTTAATTAATATCATTAAAAATTTGGTTTTAGCTTGTATTTTTACATTAAAATTATTTTATATTATTTGAACGACTTCTGTTCTGCTTAGAAAAATTAGTGATGGGGAAATTTTTGGTATCGAGTAAACCGAAAACGACTCGAAAGTTTTTGTTTTTTATCTATATTAAATTGGAAATTGAAGTGCAGTGAATTATAACGCTTTGCTAAAGAGCTGCTGGTGGTTTGGCACCACTGCCGCCAAATTGTTTTTTTTTTTATTTTTATTTATGCTAAGAACAAGAATTTAGAACTCGTTACCTCTAATAATTAAAATTATTCAAAACAAACGCAACTTTAAGCATGAAATTTTCAAATACTTTTTTTAATACTACTACCTATCTATCTAAATTTACTATTTCTTCATCTAATAGAATAAGAATAAGATTAGTTTAATTTTTTCTTTTTTATCTAATAATCTAATGATTTTTTTATTTATTCATGAATTGTTGTTATTTATGACTAGCTGTTGCTGAAATATTTATTATTATTTATTACTTTTTGTTAAATCAATAAATGTTAGTTTTATGTTATATTTATTTTTCTGTTGTTTATAACTAGTTGTTATTCTGAACTGCTTAATCCATTCAAAATAGGTTTAAAAATAGGTAAATAACTATTTGTAACGTGGATAGTTGGATATGGCGACAGTAATTTTCTTCATAAATGAAAAAAAATTTTATTCATCTTCCTTTCTCGTAGTGGCTTACAACTCACTTTTAAATATAAAGAGAAATAAAGGTTTTAAAATTTCAGTTTATGTGCATCTTTAAAATGTTCTCAAAACTAGGAAAATAACTATTTGTCATAATTTTTTGTGGAACTTGTTGGTGACGGTATTTTCATGAAGTAATAAAAAAAACATTTGATTTACTGAATTTGATAATTAATTGCGATCTATTCCTTAAATTTTGTCATAATTTTATTTGTGAGCAATTTACATAATTTACTCAAACTTAGTGAATTTTCAATACTAACGTCAAAATGATATTTGGGTTGGTTCTTAAAATGATCAATTGCGGAGAAAGTGTGAAAAAGCTGTAGTAGCTGAACTCTATTTTTATTGCATGTTTATTATTACAGCTAAATTGTTTATTAAATATGGTGCATTTTGGTTGGCGATAATATTCTTCAAAATAAAAATTAATTAGTCTGTCCTTCTCGTAGCGACTAAAACAAACTTTTTGTAAAAAAATACAGTATAGCGTGTATACAGTACAGAAGTGAAACTTCTTAAAATTAAAAATATGAGAGATTTTTGTGAAAGAGACAGAGAAAAAGAGGGAGAGAACATCTGAAAAGAATAACAATACAAAATTTGCATGAAAAAATATTCAGATTATTTAATATTTACACTATATACAACAAAACACAATATATATGTAGAACAAAATTCCTGTTATGGTTCATATCAAAAAAATCGATGACTCCTAGGGGAGTAAATTTTATGAGCTGGTCCTATTAATTTTTCTTCCTTAACGTTTCTTCTGAAAACACCTACACTCTATCTGCCACCTTTCTGGTGGTCCCCGTGCAAAAAACATAAAAAATATAAGAAATGTCTATTATAGTTAATATAAAAATCCATAACCCCTAAGATGGTCAAATGTTTGAGCTGGTCCTATTATTTTTTCCCTTAAACATTTCTTCTGAACACTGGTGGTCCCCATACAAAAAACACAAAAATAGAAAACAATTTCTATTATAACTCATATCAACAAATTTATGACCTCTAGGTGGGTCAAATGTATAAGCTGATCCAATTAATTTTACTTTCTCAACATTTCTTCTAATTACAAGTACGCTCTATCTACCACCCATCAGGGGGTCCCCATACAAAACACAAAAAAAATAGAAAATATCATTGCTCATATAAACAAAAACTCCCTACTCCGAGTAACAATCTTGACGCGATGTAGGGGCTTAAGTTGCAATGACACAGTGCTGCCGGTTGGAGTAGTTCCTCCCTGTAGAGCATAACCCTACAGCTCAGTAGAGCATGCAGGTTTTGTGAAGCGACAAACTAAAAGTTACTCCTCCCTAATCCAGGGTGTCATGCGCACCGTGCCCATTGGATGGTTTGCAGTCAGGGGGTATACCGACTTTATTGGAACGGAGCCGTCATGATAACAGGCCGCCTCATAAAGTAACTGTGGCCTTACCATGGTATGCGGGCTCTGGCATGGTCGACCACCCTTTCCCAGACATAATACATAGACTGCGACACTTTTGTCCTCGGACACGAGCTACCGGTCAAATCCTAAACATGAGCACACACACAAAAAAAACAAAACACAACAAACAAGAAGACTTGCGGGGACTCACCGCAAGCAGAGCAGCAGACCTTATGGAACAGAGATTCCAAGGTGAAGGTCAAAAGCAAGGCACCAAACTTAGGAGAAATCCTCCTCCGCCAGCCAGAATTCAAGTCAGTAGGACTTCACGCATCAATGATCAGGTGGAGCATAGAATCCATAATGACCACAGACACTGCAGCATACAGATTAGGAGGCACCCGTACGGCAAAGATCGAGTGGAGCATACCATCCACAACGATCTAAGGCCTAGTACCAGCCACCTAAGAAAAACTGCGAGCCCCAGGAGATCACATCCTGTCAAAATGCCCCCGGAAGAACACCGGGAAGATACGACGCCGGCTCCAAAAAGTATCCCAAGTACGGAAACTGCGTCAACATCCAAGGATGCGGCACAGAAAAGGGAAACAGAAGAAGGGCATAAACACAAGCCCTTCCACAGTAGACGTCGTCGTGTCCACCTTCCTCAGCGCGGGGAGCCAGGAGAGCTAGACGACCAACTAAGAGTCGGCCTAAGTGGAGCAGGCGTAAGATGGTATCTGCGCTATCTGGAACAGCGCATGGCACCCGAAGTAGCTCATGAAAAAGCGGTAGAGCATCGGGGTAAAGCTGGCGAAGCACCGGTACCAGAGGCAACGAAGAGGAGCTGCAGCGAGATAACACCTCCTCAACGTCCAGAGAGCAAGAAGGTCAAAGTAGCTCCTGGAAGTAACCGTAGGTCAGTGCCAGGGGCTAAGTTACCCGAGCCAGGACCACAGAAAAAGAGGATCAGCTATGCCAGCATCCAAAGGCATCCAAATAGCGGTTCTGCCCAAAGAATACCCCCGGCAAATGCTAAGTCCGGATGAGCTCTCAGAGTTAGAAGAAGCCATACTGAGCGAAGTAGTGAAGGGCGCGTCCACCAAGCTACAGTTTGAGGGAATTCACTTCCGTCCGGGCATGTTACTGGTAGACTGTTTGATTCCCTCAACAGCAGAATGGCTGCGAGTAGCAGCACCAAAGCTCGAGCACTGGAAAGGGCTAGAACTAATGGCTTGCTTAGGGGAGGAGGTCCCAAAAGGGCATACTGTTAGGATGTTCTTGCCAAGAAGCTCAAGTACGGAGATCAATAGATTGATGGGACTAATTGCTGCCCAGAACGATGGTCTCAATACAAAGTATTGGAAGATATTGAGCTCCAAGGATGAAGGAAGTGGGTACATGCTTACGTTCTCAATAGATAGGGAGTCACTTGAGACTATCAAGTCAAGGGGCTCAACTATCAGCTTCCACTTTGGAACCATTTCGGTGTTGAGCACAAAATCGCCCCCAACGTCCAAACCGTTCAAAGCAGCAACATCCACAGCTGCAGCGCCCACAGCTGTAACGTCAACAGTGGTAAGATCCACAGAAGCCACATCTACGACTTCCAATGAAGGGAAAGACGCAACGCCACCAATACAACTAACTGGTGAAGTTGTTACGGAGGAGTTCGCCTTCGTCTCGGTCATCACCGCAACACCTTCAATTGGAGATCAGGCAGAGGGCATGAACCTCGCTGCTCTCTCGATTGATAGTAAGAGCGAACCTCTAACAGAGGTAGGAGTAACGCTGCCCGAAGAAGAACGGGGCAGCAGCCCGGTGCTATGATCAGCGCAGTAACTAGCACGAGATGTGCCCAAGTGAACCTCCATCATGCAAAAGCTGCATCGGCAGTTATTGCTCGGAAGTACACCACAGAACAACTGGGCTTCGTGCTGATCCAAGAACCCTGGTGCTACAGGCGAAAAGTCAGTGGCCTCTACTGCAAAGAGGGTCAGGTAGCTTGGGACCAGAGAACAATCAATCCCAGAGTATGTATCCTAATGCAGAAAGATATTAATTATATTTGTCTTTCAGTATTTATGACGTGGGACCAATCAGTTATCGAGATTCACATGGAAACTGATGGCAAGCACCGCGCCATAGTGATCGCATCCGCTTACTTTCCTGGGGACGATCTCAAAATTCCCCCAGCGGAGATAAAAAGACTTGTGGAGCACTGCAGGAAAGAACAACTTCCACTACTCATCGGCTGTGACGCCAACGCGCACCACACAATTTGGGGAAGCACCGACGTCAACATCAGAGGTGAGTACCTTTTAGAATTTATTTTAAGTAGTAACCTAGATGTTAATAATCTCGCACAAATATTTAAATTCAAAAATCAATTCAATTTTATTTTTTGTTCTGTCGATATTTTGTTTGAAGTAAGAAAACTTGATTACTATATTATATCAAAAAACACGCCAGTTCCCCTCTGCCCAAGGCTCCTTCGATCGCTCGTTTTCTTCTATTTGCTTGTTGTTGTCAGGGTTGCCAGATCGTTCGAACATCCTCCGGCCTTGAGACTCGATGCCTCTCGAGGCTCAACAGGTAGAACACACAGCTTTTGTATAGGTCGAGATATAGAACCACTTCCCGTCCAAAGTGTGACATTGCGCACCAAGCTGTCTGGACTCGGATGCAAGTCCGTAATGCGGGCCATTTTCCAAAGGCTGGGTGGAGTTGTTTCGTTTTTTATGACAACTAGATAGCCAATCTTCAGGTTTTGCTGAGCTTCATGCCATTTGGGACGATGTTGAAGTTCGTGAAGATAACTTTCGCTCCAGAGCTTCCAGAACCTTTGTGCAATTTGCTGTCGCGTCTGCCAATAACTTAAACGGTTTTCCGGTCGTTCAATTGGCACTTTCTCGCCTAACGATGGCACCAAAGCTTCGCCAATCAGAAGATGTCCAGGTGTTAAGGGATTTAAGTATTGAGGATCAGCGCTCTGTGCACATAAAGGGCGCGAATTGAGGATCGCTCCGATTTCCGCTAGTAGTGTCTGGATTGTCTCCACTGTCAGTAAACGTTGTCCCATAACGCGGCGCAGATGATGCTTGAAAGACTTTACTGCGGCTTCCCACAGGCACCCTTGATGTGGGGCCGAAGGTGTGATGAAGTGCCATTGCGTTTGTCGCTGTGAAAGTTGATCGAAGAGATCCGTATTTTGCCACGACTGTAGCATACGACTTAACTCCCGCTCCGCCCCAACAAAGTTCGTGCCATTGTCACTCCATAGATGCTGGCAATGCCCGTAGCGCGAAGTAAAAGGAATAAATGCCATCAGAAACGCCTGAGTTGTCAAATCCAACACAAATTCTAAATGGACTGCCTTTGATACCATACAAACAAATGCCGCTACGTAGCCTTTTATTACAACATTACGTCTTCGTCGATCCGGTCTTACATGTATTGGGCCTGCGTAGTCAACTCCCGTATTAAGGAAAGGGCGCGCAGGACGTACACGGCATGATGGCAAGTCGGCCATCGTTTGCTCACTCATTTTCGCTCTGAACCGTTCACAGGTTATACAATCCTTAATTAATGTTCGCGCTAGCAAACGCACACCAATGATGCAATAATTTTGCCTCAATGCGCTGATAAGCTGCTGGGGGCCGCAATGCAAAAGCTGAAGGTGCGTCCTACGCGCCAGCAACCAAGCCAAGCGACTCTTTTTTGGTAATATAATTGGATTACGTTGATTCCTGGGTAGGTCTGCATTCTGTAATCGCCCGCTCATACGTAGAACATCATCTTCAATAAAAGGTGTCAACGTGGCTATAGAACTAGATAGTCGGGAATTTTTTTCTGACTGCCAAGAAGCCCTTTGTTGTCGAAGAAAGGCAGGGCCATGCCACCAAAGATTTGTTGAAATAAGATCTCTTATAACAACACCCCTATAAATTTGATCAGCTGGATTTTCATAGGTTGGAACGTATCGCCACACGCAAGACAATGTGCTTTCTCTGATTTTTTTCAGTTCGATTTGCTACAAATTGTTTGAGAGTTCCAGTTTCACGTTTGAGCCAACTTAGGATAACCAACGAATCAGACCAGCAGGTAGACGAGACAATTTTGATTTTATGTTGAGTATCAAATTCGGACAAAACTCGCTGCATTAGGCCACCAAGTAGTGTGGCAGCACGCAATTCAAGGCGTGGTATGGACTCTTTGTTCAGCGGTGCGACCCAGAATTTCGATAACATTAAATTCGATGTAATATCTCCGCATTTTTCAATAACTAAGTATACCACTGCTCCATAAGCTTGCGACGATGCATCGGCAAAGCCATGTAGTGTCACCGCAAAACGTCGTTCATGGCCTAGCCAGCGCGGGATTCTAATACGCTCCAAGTCAACAATTTGAGTAAATATTTCTCCCCATGCAAGTCCTAATGACTCTGGAAGAACAGAATCCCAAGATATATTAGCACTCCAAATTCGCTGCATTAGTATTTTGGCCTTAACTACAAATGGTGATACGAGTCCATCTGGGTCATAAAGTCGTGCTGTGACACTCAAAATTAAACGCTTGGTCCAACCAGAAGACGAAACAAGTGGCAGTGATTTAACCTTGAATGTGAGCTCATCAGATTTTGTATCCCATTTTAGTCCCAAAATTGATACTTCTGTACTAGCATTGAGATCTACGTCCTCATTCGCGGACTTCGGGTCCATCGCAGTTTGAGTAGCGGTAGAGTTTGATCGCCATTTTGTCAGCTCAAATCCTCCCAACGACAAAAGGTTTCGCATTTCTTGACACAGATGCAGTAACTCTGCCTCATTATCAGCTCCAGCCAAACAGTCGTCCATGTAGAAATTATTTATTATCGCTCGAGAACCAAGAACACCATTCCAAATGTAACGCCGGTTAACCAAAATTCCGCAATGTTCTCCGCCTCATCGCGCCAAAATATTCTCTGTAAATCCCAGTGTTCTGGCGCTATCTTGACCTCCGGAAACATTTGCTTTATGTCTGCCGAGATGCCAAAAGCATGTAGTCGAAAACTCCAAATAAGATCGATTAAATCCTTCTGTAACTTAGGTCCAATCATCTGGACGTCATTTAAAGATAATCCTGTATCAGTTGGACAGGACGCGTCGAAAACTACACGGAATTTTTTCAGCACCGCGTGATGAGGAATATAATAAGCCAGTCCGACTGGTGCGTGACTTGCAATTTTCAACCAACCTTTAGCAATAAAATCGTTAACAAACGCATGGTATTTTTCGCTTAGAACAGGTTCACGCTTGAATCGAGCCTCTAGCCGCAAAAACTCTGTAGTCGTTCGGGACGAAGAGGAATTTGCAAAACATACCGCTTCAAATTTTGGTTTATCTGTACTCCTAATAACATTTGTATTTTCCCTGGTTGATCAAACGTTCGGTCGGCCAGACGCGAAGAAATTTCGCTTGGAAGAATTGGATGATGTAATGGTCTCTGAGGCAGCAAAATTCCACCCAAAACCTCTGGTACAACTAAACAAGTGATTTCAATCAAGGGGTCTTCGCTATAAATAGACATCAGGCCAGTCGAAATAAATTTATCGCAAAATTTAGCTTCTGCTCCAGCTGCAGGAAAGATGCGCATAGTTGTACGATGTGTAGGGACGCGATGTTGCGCAACGAACTCTTTACTGATTAAGTCAACTTGGGCTCCAGTACCGCACATTGCCCTTATAGTTATCGGTATTCCACTGATCGTCAAAAGTCTTATTTGCGCAGTTGCTAGTAAATTGAATTTAAGATCAGCTGATTCATTTTGAGGATATGTTGATAATTTTAAGGGTTTTTTTTTTTGTGAAGAACTCTTATCTGTACTAACTCCGAGGCTGGTTTTACTTACATTCTCTGATTGCTATTGATTCAAGGTATCATTGTTTGTAGCCGCCATCACAGCTCTATTGATACCAGACTTAGAACCGCTAAAACCGTTATCAAAAAATACTTTGGGACAAATAATACTATTGTGGGCCTGTGAACAGCGAGAACATTTGCCTTTAAAACAGTTTCTAGCGATATGACCTCGACGAAGACAGTTTTTACATAATCCCAGTTCTATTATTCGTTGAATTCTATCATCGCGAGACTTACGAAGGATATTTGGACATTTGTGAATACCGTGGTTACCATCGCAGCTAAGACATGGAAAGAAGTTGCTGGCCTGTGTGATGTTGTGCCTTGCTCGCTCACGCAAAGAATTATTAACCGTACGATTTTCATTGTTGCCCTCTGGGAAGTGCATTCCTTGTATACCGCCCTGACTCAATAGACCGCTGGCTCTACGTTCTAGCCAAGTGAAAAAATCATTTTTTAAACACGGTATGCGCTCCGTTGGCCGCACCATCTCCCACTGGCTACGAGAAGCACTGTCAAGTCTAGACTCCAAAAACTTAAGTGTCATTAAATCCCGTTGCTTATCAGGACTTAATCTTTGCGCTAACATTCTCATGCTGTTTCGAGTAGTATCAAGCATTCCACGAATTAATGTGTAGCTTGCCTTTGGCCAAATTGGTAAATCAAAAATTGCTGAGCAGTGTGCTGCATGGCACAGATATTCGTTGTCAAATGATGAACACAAAGTTTCCCATGCCATTATAAAACTGTCGGCCAAAACCCTAAAATTCTTGCAGCGCCATCCTTAACACAGTTTTGTAGTCGTCGTAACCTTTGCAAGTTCGTGAAATGGGGATTCTCAATCACCTCTGCATTAAAAAAATCCCTGAATTGAATCCACTCTTGATGATCACCCCGAAAAGTTGGCAATCGATCTGCAAGTGGCAAATCAGTATATTGCACCTGTATAGCATTTGACTCATGGCGATGACCTCCCCCTTCCACAGCTAAACCAAGCTCCGATGCAGCTATTTTTTGACGCAACATCGCTCGAAATCTACATATGTATCCTCGATACGTTCATACAGCGCATTGTGGGTCTCTTGTGAAGCCTGGTCACGCGATTGCCTCTGCAGTAAACCAAACCTTATCTCAAATTTCTGCCAAGCTGATGTGAGAATCTCAAGACGTGTTTGCATAATTTCTACGCTGGTATTCTCAGCCCTAACTGATTTTAGCCATTCCGATTGACGCTTGATTTGATTGGCTGCTAGATAAACGTCGCCTTGTACTACGTCTATTGCACTATCGCTACGAAGCTCTGTTGTGTCAGATTGCACACCCTCCACCGTCATTGCGTTCAAAGCCACTTCTCCGAGCTCACCCTCTTCAGTCATTTCGTTCAAAGCCTCTTCTTCGGCTATTCCAATGTCTTCACGGTTTTGGTTGTTTTGAATTAAACCTAATTATAATAAAAGTATGTTACATGTAAGTATGTTTTATAAATAAAGCTCGATAAATCTACTAATAATTTTGCTCAATGAAATTCGATTTCAGTCGCTCAAACAAAAAAAAAAACAATTTTAATAATTTAATTATATCACGATTTGCTCTTATTTTCTTTTTGGAAATTTGCTCTTTTTTTAATAAATTTTCTCATGTAAATAAATTTCACACACATAAATTTTACTCAATACGCTCATGAAAAAAAAGTTTTTAAATTTGTCGTATCAATTTTCTGCACATTTCGCTCAATTTGCTCATATGAAAATGTTGCTTATCAATTCGCTCATAAAAAACTTTTCTAAATTGGCCGTATCATTTTTCTGCACATTTTGTTCATATAAAATTTTGCTCTCAATTCGCTCAAAACAAATTTTTTTTCTAAATTGGCCGTATCATTTTTTTTTACTATTTGCACTTCTTTTCAGTTCTACCATCCTTATATGCCTTAACTTTAATTTATCTAGCTCGTTTTTTTTTTCAATTACTTTGATTATACTCCAATTCTTATTTAAATGCATACAATTAAATTCCGCACTGAAATTTCGCACATTTTTTTTTATTTTTGCACCTAAATTCTTATTTTGAATGCATACAATTAGATTTCGCACTGAAATTTCTTTAATTTTTATCGCCTTTGCATTCGATTTACAATTCGCACATTTTTTTTTTGCATTTTGCACTTAAATTCATATTTAGACTATGCTCTTTTTTTTATCAAAATATAACATATTTATAATTTCGGCCATTTCTGATTATATGTGCTTACTCCCTCAAAGCATGTTTCTTTTTTATACAAAACTCTCCCTTTTTTTAACGTCAATATCATCAAATCAATAAATTCTGACTACTTGAATTTACCGTCACAATTTGCGGCCTTTGCCTTCTGATTTTGATTTGCTCTTATTTTTGTTCTCGCTGCAAATTTGGAGACCTTTGGTGGGATTGTTTTATCGACCATTGCACGCTTGACCTTTGGCATATTGTACGCTGAAAATAAATAGAAACATATTTAATATGAATCATCAATGAATAACTTCAAATTTCTAAAATCCCAAAAAAATATATCATCCTAACACAATCCATGACATCGCTAGTTCTTGTAGTTATGAAGGACTTATTTTAAATATAATTGCAAAACTTTGCACTCTATATGCCGACGAAAAATGTATTTCTATACATTACAAGGGGCAATATTCAACAATATGTATATATTAAAGCGGCTGCGCAATCTGTTCACTAACGTCAGTTAAACTTTATTTTCTCTATGTTTTATCTCGCCGCATGTGCGCGCGCGTGTGCGTGTAAGCGGGACCACACATTTTGCAACGTACATCTATTACAATAACAAAACACAAAGCTAAACATTTAGAACTGCGTTGTCAGAGCAACAAAAACCAAAGCCATTGGCTTTTTTCTAATACCAACATAAAAACATGATGGGCAACAACAATATAAAATTTATTTTTGCTCCTTTCATCAAATCAACGAAATTTGATCTCGGCGTTTATATTTCAGCTTTTCTTTGTGTCGACACACGAACATCACCATACCAACGTGTATGTAAAGGCAAACAATCCCAAGTCACAGATTTTTTCTTAGCAATATAGCGCAACACTCCACCTTCCAAATCTCGATCATGCGTTGACCCCTATTTATTGCAAAATTAATGTTTAAAGCAGCCTTATTTTACACCTTTTCAAATATGGTCTTCAATTCAACCAATTCACGACTTTACACGCAAACGCTTTGGAATGCACACAGACACACACCAAAGGCAGCCAATATATGCACAAAGTGAGCGAATTGAGCAAAGTGAGCAAAATGAGAGAATTCGCGAATCTTTTTTTTTAAATTTTTGCACTTAAATGGACAGGATCTGGCTCAAAGGACCAAAAAATGTTAATAATCTCGCACAAATATTTAAATTCAAAAATCAATTCAATTTTTATTTTTTGTTCTGTCGATATTTTGTTTGAAGTAAGAAAACTTGATTACTATATTATATCAAAAAACACGCCAGTTCCCCCCTGCCTGGTAGCTGGATTTCATGGAAATCAGGAAAAGCTCCTTCGATCGCTCGTTTTCTTCTATTTGCTTGTTGTCAGGGTTGCCAGATCGTTCGAACACTAGACTTTTTCAATGTGGGGGTAACACCTACTTTTGTGACTAGGGCTAGAGAAGAGGTCTTAGATCTCACCATAGGAAGCCCAGATGTTGTGGATATGATTAGGGAATGGAGGGTATCAATGGAACCTTCAATATCTTACCATAGAATAATAGAGTTTGGATTTGGGGCAAAATGTCAAGAGATAGAACCCTAAAGAAACCCAAGAAATATCAGTTGGGACAACTACACCAACACCCTGAAAGAAAACCTACAGAACGTAAAAGATAGGAGTAGAATTAGTAACATCCTAGAACTTGAATGCTATGTAGAGCAGGTAAATAATGCAGTATATAATGCCTACGAATCTAGCTGTCAAACAGGGCTCAAGGCAAGAACAAAACATACTCCTTGGTGGAGCGCCGAGCTGACCAGACTCTGGAAGAAGGTGCGATGCAGCTTTAATGCCGCAAAGCGCAACGGAGAATGGCACAACTACACGGCGACCCTGACGGAGTATAATAAAGAAATCAGGAAAGCCAAAAGACAGAGCTTTAGAACTTTCTGTGAAGACATTTGTTCCACGCCAGCAGCAGCCAGGATACACAAAGCAATGGCTAAAGGCAGAGTGGAGACAAGAATGTCACTTTTATTGCCGGACGGAAGCTAAACGCTTAGAGAAGATCAACGAGCCAGTCACCTTCTAGAAACTCATTTGTACTTAAAATAATGGAAAAGGTAATAGATAACTATATAAGAACTGAGATTCTGGAGAAGGCACGAATGCACCCATGCCAACATGCGTATAGGGCGGGTAGGTTTACAGAATTGGCATACACCAGCTGGCTAGTAACATCTAGTCAGCTCTCAAAAACAAAGAAATCATACTATGTGCCTTTCTAGATATAAAAGGAGCCTTTGATAATACTTCTCAGGAGGCTGTGAATAAGTCTTTACATAAAAAAGGAGTAAATGATATGATCAGCAGATGGATATGCCAAATACTTAGCACTAGAACTGCAGAAACAAAAGCGGGTAGTAACACCACTATAAGAATCAAAACAGCAAAAGTCTGCCCACAAGGCGGAGTCCTTTCTCCACTGCTGTGGAGTCTTGTTGTGGACGAATTATTAACGATGCTAACCGAGAATGGCATAAAATGTCAGGGTTACGCAGACGACATCGCGTTAATAGCGAGAGGGAAGTTCGTGGATACACTCTGTAACCTGATACAGAGAGGACTGTCAGTAACAAAGGAGTGGTGTAGCTCAGTGGCATTAAGTATCAACCCAGCGAAAACCACCATAGTACCTTTTACTAACAAAAGAAGCCTGCCAAACCTCCGAACAATGAGAATGGATGGCACTGAAGTTCCCTTCAAAGAGCAGTAAAGTATCTGGGACTTACACTAGATTCAAAGCTTCTCTGGATAAGACATGCAGAGGTAACTATAAACAAAGCAACGCGCGCACTCATAGTATGTAGGAGCCTGGCGGGGAAAAGCTGGGGTTGTAACCCAACAATTCTCCGCTGGAAGTATACCATGATGGTGAGACCCATCCTCACCTATGGTGCAATAGCATGGGCTGAGAGAACCAAGCTAACCACAATGAGGAATATGCTAACAAAGGTGCAGAGACTGGCCTGTGTATGCATCACAGGGGCCATGAGGACATGCCCTACAGTAGCACTAGAAGTAATTCTGGATCTAACACCCTTACACCTTGTCATAGAGGGAGTAGCCAAGCGAACTCTGTTGTGCATTGCAAAAGAGGGGACAGGTTTAAGTAAAACTATAAGCAGTAGAGAGAAGGAGGATATTGCAGAGCACACTCCCTACATCGATCTACCAAGAGACGATATAGTAAAAAGGTATAACTTCGAAAAACACTTCGGAATCAAGCTTAGTACCAAGAAAGAGTGGGACAGCGAGATGATATCGCAAGTCAAGAAACCACACAGCATAGCATGGTATACAGAAGGGTCCAAGACATTGGAAGGTTTAGGCGCAGGGGTGTACGGACCAAGAACCAAGCACTCTGAACCTATGGAGACAACACCCAGTATCTTCCAAGCAGAAATCCTAGATAATACAGCTGTGTGCACAATTCAATCTGGACCGGAAATACAAAGGTCAGGATATAGTTGTCATGTCAGACAGCCAAGCAGCAATCAAAGCATTAGTCTCCTGTGAGATATCATCGAAAATAACATGGGAATGCCTAACAAAACTCAACGAACTAGGCAAGAATAACATTGTTACTATACTTTGGGTCCCAAGACACAAAAGTATACAGGGTAACGAAGAAGCCGATGGTCTAGCGCGACAGGGTGCAGCCACAAAATTTATAGGACCAGAACCATTCTGCGGATTGGGCACACATTCTATAAAAGAAGAACTAAGACGGGAGGAGAGGCATAAACGTTCAAACCTCTGGAAAAGCCTCCCAAAGCTAAGACAGTCCAAATTGCTCCTCAAAGATTTTAACACTCGGAGAGCAAAATTGTGCATAAGCTTAGGCAAACCGAATCTAAGGATTCTAACGGGGTTTCTTACAGGACACTGTTAACTCAAATACCACCTGATGAAATTGGGCATAGGAACCGATAGTAACTGCCGTTTCTGTAAAGAAGCAGAGGAAACTCCAATACACCTACTCACAAACTGCGACGCCGTGGCTCGAAGACGTAAGCTAGCACTGGGGAACTATGAGCTGAGTCTAGAGCAGGTTTCATCCCTTGAACCTAATAATATTCTCAAATTCATTAGAGAAATAGGGCTGGATGGAATTCTGTAATCCGCAAGCCCAGCGGAGCTTTGAGAAGGAGGTACAATAGATCTAATTTTGGTCGCAGTACGCATCTCCACCATATAACATTAACATTAACATTAACATTAACATTAACATTAACATTAACATTAACATTAACATTAACATTAACATTAACATTAACATTAACATTAACATTAACATTAACATTAACATTAACATTAACATTAACATTAACATTAACAATAACATTAACATTAACATTAACAAAAACGTGATGAGACTCAACATATTTTTCATGACGAAAATTTTTCGTTATGAGACTCAAAAAATTTAACCCTCAATGCCAAGAAGGATAAGTTTCACTTCAAAAACTTGCGCGCATTCGTTGTTTTGGCATGAAAGGGACGATATTCATTTATTCATTTATTTATTTATTTATTTATTTATTTATTGGCCAAGCAAAGCAATTTGCTTATTCTAAAAGGTTTGTTTATCTTTCACCTCACCTCTTTCCTTGTTTTGGTATTCGAAGATATGCAAATCGAAGTGGGCGTAATCTGCCCACCTGATTGACATGAATTCAAGAACACGTCAAAAAGAAAAGAGAGAAGAAAAGAAAATAAAAAATAAAAGGAATTTACATCCTAACATATCTTATACATAGCAGTATAGCTAAGAATTTTATTTGATAAGAATAGGAGAGATCTGAAAAGGGAATAGAAAATTAGAAAGGTTAACCCAAGCAAGGTTATCCTAAATAAATTTAAATTTCGCTTATATTAAGGTTTTGGGAGCCTAGTTGCTAGAAGAAAGGTATTAGAAAGGAAATAGGGACTTAGAAAGATTTTTCTTAAAAGTGAATTTAGACATAGGGGTCAAAAGTACTCTTTGATATTATTGAATTCTCTATAGCATCTATTTATTGGCTCATTTCTTGCGTAGACAGTGTGATGTTGATATTCATTTAAAAGTCTTGTGTGCCATTTACGTCTAATCGGGTTATTAGATCGTATTTTGTTTGACATATACTCGCTATCAACAACACGTTTAACGACATCGAAAGTTACACATGAACTAAGTAAAGTGCAGTTGAGAGCTTGAAGACTTGTGCAGTAAGGTTTTCGTGAACACACTACCATCAGTATTTCCAAGCTCTCAAATTTTTCAATGCACAGAAGTGCACAACTGCTAGTCCTCAAGTTTAAGGCAATAGTAGAAAAGTACTTGTGCAGATTTTTGACGTACGTGTATTTTATTTTTGTAAAGTACTGCTACTACATTTGACTGCTACTTTTTCTACTTCTTAATATTTTAGTCAAAATTATATTATGAGCTTTAAGAATGAACCTATGCCTTCACGATGCTATACCCTAAACACACTTACTGCCAAATTTTGAGCTTAAGCGATTGCTGTATGAAAGAAAATATTAACTCACACTCAGTCGATCAATCAGCCAAACATAAAAAATACTTGAGCACGTATTAACCCTTGATCGGTCATATATCTAAATATTCAAAAAGTATATTTTAAGCATTCGTGGGTTAAATTATGCAATACAAGAAACTGTTGTGTAACTTATTCTTTCTTAAAAATGTTTTTAATAGAAGGTTAACATTCAAATACACTGTTAAATCACAATTTTTTTTTTTTGTGATTGAAAATGAAAAAACCAAAAGGGTTCACTTCAAATTGTATAATGATTCATTCGAATTTACAAAATTTTCTAATGCTACATAGAATATAAATCAAAAAGGAACAAGATTACCGCTTGGTGTGCTGAATTTAAAGAGAGCAAAAATTTAATGAGTTAAATTAACGAACAATAAAAAAAGAAAACAATTTGTTCAGGGTTGACAAATTAACATTTCAATACAGTATTAATTCGAATTTTAAGATCTGTATTAATGAAACAATAAATAAAATACTTAAAGGCAATACATTTTGGCTGAAACATCCTCCCCCCTTGGAAGCTCCAATTCCAAGTAAGGACCTGTTACTCTGTTGGCAGGGGAAAAATCTTGCGAAAGTTCCATTGTAATACGCCTGTCTTAGTTTGTAATAAGACTACTCGAACTAGGTCATCGTCACCAGGATACGTTTTCTTAACTCGTCCAAGCAACCATTGGCATGGGGGACGATTGTCTTCAGCGAAAAGGACTAACATACCAGGTCAAGCAGCGGTTCAGGAAACGTATTAAGCGGAAGCTCAATCAATGCTCCGGTGTTAATACTTCCAAGTCATTTGGACCGAAGGAGAGGGGGCAAAGCGGTCGCGAATTCAAAATAGCCTCGACTTGTGCAGTCGCAGTGATAAGCTCCATGAATGTTAGAGATGAACTGCTAATTTTATGAACGAGTAGTCCTTTCGCCACTTTTACCGCACTTTCCCAGAGACCGCCGAAATTCGGTGAGCGAGGAGGAATGAAGTGAAAGTTAACTCCTTTGGAGGAACACTCGTCGAATATTATGGCCTGTGACGCTAAATCTACCGAAAGATCTTCTAACTGCTTCAACTCTTTTGAGACTCCAATAAAGTTAGTAGCGTTATCACAGTATAAGTCAGAGCTTAATCCACGCCTAGCGAAAAACCGTTTTAACGCTGAAAGAAAAGCAGAAGTACTTAAATCTGAAACAACCTCGATATGACTGGCCTTAGACAAAAAACCAATAAAAATTGCAATATGGACTTTAGTGGGCATTTTACCCCTTAATTTATAACGAACTGATATTTGACCTACAAAGTCAAGTCCAGGTCTTTCGAAATTTCGAACGTTTCTTGATACCCTGGAGGCGGGTCAACCATGATTTGTGACATTTCTTTTGGTTTTTGTCGAAAGCAAGGGAAGCAGTCAGGGCTTGTGGACCAGCGTGAGAATTGATTCGATGGTAATAGCTTACTAATCCGTACGTAAACGCGTGGTCCCCGGATAATAATATTGGGTGCTTCGAATCAAATGGCAAATCAGACTTAGAAATGCGTCCACTTACTCTTAATATGAATAAAAGACCACTGTTGTCTATAAAAGGAGTTAGTTTTTGGATTTTTGCTGATTTCATATAAGTATCATTTAAAATATTTTTTATTTCTGATGGAAAATTAACATGTTAAAGGGTAAAAATAATATGGTTCAGGCTTTCTCTTAGTTCTGATACGGTTAGGCTTCCAGCTTGGAGCTTATGAGCGCGTGTAACATGAATCCAACGATACATAAATGCAAACATTTTTTGCAGCTTCCGGTAATCATTAATAAATTTACACTTTACAACTATGTCCTCGTGTGGAGTAAGACTTGTAGCAGTAAGACTAAAAGTCTTTGGTTGTGAAAATAGCCACCTTTCAACTAGAACACTAGCTTCTGGCGAAGCAAAAAACTCGTTTCATTTCTATGGTGCATTTCGACAAACTATCGAACACCAATGAATATTGAAATAAATAAAGAAGCAACTAGAACAGATGGCAACTTTGATAGAGTTGATGGCGGTGATCTATGAATAGCCTACTGCTTTGAAATGTCATATGATTAGCAGCCATACAATTCAAAAGAATGAATTCCAAAATCTGCGCTCTCATATACTAGTTTAAACAGTGAGTTGATCACAGCTTAATCACTCAAAGACTACTGAAGAGAAAAATGGAGCGATTTCCGAAACAGACTGTCTAGTCAGCTAAGTGATTGACTCTATACAGAGTTGTTGTTGTTTGTTGCCTTCTTTAAAAACTTACTTGATCAAAAGCTCACAATTTAATTCATGTAATAATTTCATAGATCATAAAACTAATTTTCCCCTCTGTTCTTCTAATGGGTTGTCAATGGATGTCACAAGTGATCTTTGAGAAGGCCATTCCTCTATTGGAGCGCTTAAAAAATCAGGCCGGTTTTTCCACAGCTGCGAAGAGGCCAGCTCTTCAGGCATCATATCCCGTGAAACTATGTCTGCCGGATTAATTTTGGTGTCAATTTTAAGCCGCAAACAATTTTTCGAAAGTTCTTGAATTTTTGCCACACGATTGGCCACATATGTAGAGTACCGTGCTGCAGGTGATGCTATCCTATTTAAGACTATTGTTGAATCAGACCAAAAATACACGTTTTGAACGCAGGTTGAGAGACATGGTCTAATCTATTTACAAATTGAGCTAATAGCAGTGCTGCTTGAAGCTCTATGCGGGGAAAATATTATGATTTAAGCGGTGTAATGACAGATTTTGAAAACAACGGAAATGTTGTCAAGTGGATCAACAGCTCTTGCATACACTACACAACCGAAGGCTCGGTTAGAAGCGTCTGAAAATTCATGCAGCTCTACTTAACTTACATTCAGACAGTGTATAATTGACCGAGGGAATTTTATGTGAGAAACAGCACCTAGTTGACTTCTATATATTTTCCATTGGCAGTGTAAGTCTTGAGGAAGTGATTCGTCCCAGTCCAACTTTAGAGACCCCAGAATTTGCATAAATGTTTTTCCCACAACTATAACAGGGTTTATTAGTCCTGAAGGATCAAAAAGCTGACCCGGCTCGGATATCACTATCCGATTGCTAATTTTATCGGAGGGTTCCACAGCATGATAAAAAGTGAAACAAATCTCGAGCGGAATCCCACAATATTCCGACAGTTTCAAATAGTCTTGCGTTTTGATTTGACCAATTTTACGGTTTTGATTTAAGTCCTCGCTTAATAAGTCAGTGTGATTTGATTGCCATTTATATAACTCAAATTTTCCAAGAGATAAGAGGGCTGTTACTTCATTTTTTAAAGCTATTAGTCCTGCTAAAGTATCAGCGCCAGCCAATATATCATCCATATTCATAATCTGAACTATATTTTTCCGCTAAGTATTTAAGGCAACGAACCACTTAAAAGGGTGCAAAGCTCGTTCCATAAGTAACTGTTTTTAAGCGCAAGAACCTTATATATTGATTAATTTGGTAGCGCCATAATATGCATTGCCAGTTACTATCGACTTTGTCTATTAGAATCTGCGTATACATTTTGGAGATATCTCGTATACATGAACGCTGTTATAGCGTACTTGTGGCATCTAAATCTAATTAATACATATGTCAAACAGATCAGGTTGAGTTTAAGGACCGACTCTTAAATTGTCATTCAATGAATAACCGGATTTAAAAATCGTTTAAATGCTATCTGATATAAGTCTAAAACATAGTTACCGAAGTAACA
Organism: Dichetophora obliterata; assembly: GCA_963920525.1. Taxonomy (NCBI): domain Eukaryota; kingdom Metazoa; phylum Arthropoda; class Insecta; order Diptera; family Sciomyzidae; genus Dichetophora; species Dichetophora obliterata. Next base: position 51,215,122 of record OY986438.1, on the reverse strand, counting down.
AGGAACAACAACATTTGCAGGTTTAACTATTTACTTTAAATTAGACGCTAGCTCTTCTGTGATAAAGTTAAGCTGGCTTCCTGAATCTAAGATAGCACGGCATTTCATAAAATGACCCTGTTTATTTTCCACAAAAAGTACAACTGTCGATAAGAAGTTTATAGCATATGAAGGGAGCAGAGCAGCATTAAGAGACGACATTGACGAAGTTGAAGAGTAAGGTTATATTATAGCTTCATTCCAAAGAGTATATAAAGCCTTGAAACATGACAATATGGTATCAAATGAAAGAAGATAATCTCTTTTATAAAAAAAAAAATACGAAGTGACAATACATCCACACCAAATATGTACATAAGTTTAATTGAATTTAACCAAGTTCGGAGCGCTCATAATTCGGACTTTAAAAAGCGCCTTATTAAAGAGGATTTTATGAGTTTGCTCTTATTTATGTGATTTTTAAATGTTTTTTTTATATTTTCATAACGTACACTCCTGAAAAGTACTTATTTCGGATTGTTTTTGGAGTACTTCAGTTAAGGGCTCTGAAAAAACTCAAATTTAAGAGTGTTTTGTGAAAAGCATCCTGAATATGAGTTTTTAATGTGTATTTACTGTATTAAAAAAACTAGGCGTTTTCAAAATACAAATTTAAGGAAAAAAGCATGTTTTGAAATATTGTTCATTGACATAAAATTTAAAATATTTCATTCCGTTTAGTAATCGTGTTTGAATACGGTGTTTGATTATAATCAATTTCATAAAGTGTTAAGTAAAAGTGTAAGCGATTTTTACTGGTAGTTTCAGTGGTTAACCAATAATTTTATTTTAATAAGATGAGTTTTCAACGAACGAGTCGTAGGGAAGCAGTAAAAGTTATACATGCGCTCAAAGAGGTACGAGGTTCGAGGTACAAAGAGTTTTTAGGTAGCGATGAAGACCAGTTTGAGCCACCAGGAAAAAGGATTGTATTCAGACAGAAGAATTCTGCGGAGCTGTGTAAGAAATTGGTAATCATCGCCTCAAAAGTAAAACTCATTAAGTGCTATGGAAATCTTATGTACTTATTGAGTTTTACCTTTGAACCGACGAAATAAAGACTAAGCTAAGCAAAAATGTACGTCATCAGTAGTTTATATCATTAAAGGGATTTACTGTATTATAATGTATAGCGAAAAAGAACACCAACGATGAGGAAGGCACTAGAAGCAATACAATTTTGTAGGGAAGGGAGTACTGCTTCTTTCGTGTCTTTCTCCTCGTTGGTGTGCTTCTTCGTGACACAGAATTATGCAGTTAATATTAGAGTTCACGAACGAGAGTTCTACTAGTAATTTGTATTTTTGCTCTATAAAGAATATATTGCTTATCTAACTGTAAAATATAACATTCTACCCTGTATTGATTAAATGTTTACTGACTATTTTTGTTTCAACTAATTGTGATTTTGTGTGGTTTAAACTACATTAAAAACATTCAATAGAGCTAATTGACTATTCGTACTTTATTCAATCTGCATAAGATAAAATTAAATGACAGTGTTCTTTCAATATGTATGTACAACTGCTAACGAAAAATAGCAGTATTCTTATATTCAGACATGTTTGGCTAAATAATACTAGTCTACAAATTTCGTATCCAGTAAACCCATTATCATTTCTATATGTACTTTCATTGCTGGTTTAAAATCTGTACTCAGTTTCCTCCTATATTGTAAGATTTTCAAGATATTTTGTTTTCGCGGAGTTGCAATCGTCTAAAGTTAGAATTTAGAAAAAACTGTTGATCAAGTGTGTTTTTATATAAAAAAAAACTTACATTTCAAATTTGCACGATTCCAGCTCCTATAAAACAAAATATACAAAAATTGTTGATATTTCGTTGGATAATCTCAACATTTTTGCTCCACTACCGCACATGACACGACAGTGGTTGATATATTGACTTGAAAATTCGATATTTTTTATGGTGAGTAAATTAGATTCATAGATCAATAACACTAAACACGTTCCAAAAACGTAAAACACCCTGTATCTTGAAAATTTTACAATATATGAGGAAACTGAGTACAGATTTGAATCCATAGCTAAAAGATTATTTCCGATGCTCATATTCAAAGAAAAAGAATCTCATTTTCTGCACTTTTATGTTTTTTTATGAAGAAAAAAAGGGCAAAAATTGGAATCATAACCCCTTTACAACATAGGTAGAACCCAACAGATGCTCTCAAAACCCCGGAACGACATAGCCCGAATAACGGCTATTATTACGGGTCACTGGTGCATCGGAGTTCACGCCGAAAGAATTGGACTACCCTTCAACACCCACTGTCGCAGCTGCGAAGACCCATATGAAAAAGAAACACTGACACACTTTCTGTGCACCTGCCCGGCCCTAGCCAGGTCCAGACTAACAACGCTTGGCAAGCCCTTCCTCAGCAATCTGGAGGAACTTTCAACAACAAAAATCAACAATCTCCTAACGTTCATCAACCGCACCGGATGGTTATAACCTAACAGTGCGTTACTCACTCAACCAACAGAAACACGAGGTTATGGTATCAAAACGGCTCACTAGAGCTACTTGGATCCTACTTGAATGTAGAATCACCATCTAAACCAACCAACCAACCAGGAATCATAATAGAGTCTTTTAGGATTCATATTGATGCCTCATAAGAGTGACCAGTTTCAAAGGAAAACTAGGACTTTTTGGAAACTTTTAAGAGTCTATTATGAGTATTAAAAGGCCAATATAAAGTTCATAAAAGACTCTTATAGGACGATTAAATTACTTTTGAGAGTCAAAAACGTATCATTTTGTACTCATATTTGAGCTCTTAAAGAGGGACCACTTGCAAAGGAAAAACTGCTCTCTTATGAAACTTATAAGAGCTCATTATGAGGGCTCTGGCTCCTACAAATGAGTCATAAAATAGTCTTAAAAGACTCATATGGTTTGCAGGGATGTTTTATTTGTACATTTTTTTTTTTATAAAAGAGATTGTTCGTTTTCAATTGATACCCATATTGTTATGTTTGGTATGTTATAAGTATTTGAATAATTTTTTTTTAACAAACACATATCTTGAAACTTAAAAATTATTTTAAAGAAAACCTGACGTTTTAGAGAAAAAGTGATAACGCAGTTTACTATCCTTTGCATCTAGTTTGACGTGTATATGGTTTACTTCATGTGTGAAAAGTGCTGTCGCACGGTCTAATATAGGCTGCGTGATTCGTGAAAAAAAAATTTTCTGAGATTTTTTCTTTTGTTGCTTTCAGTGGCATCATATGAAGGACAGACGCACATCCTGTTAAAGTAACACTATGACTCCAAAACTATTAGGTTGTGCGTTATAACAGTTCATCCCGTAAAGTATCCCCAAAGTCAATCAAAGCACGATCGAAGGCCGGCCAACCGAACGCATCTTTATGATTTGACCCTTAAGTTCTCTTTATAAATGCGGTCTTAAAATCCATGAAAAATTAACTGCAAAATTCCGTTGCAGCGAGCATCGCACTGCAGTAAGCAAAGGCCTTACTTAAGTGGCAACAAGAGCTCCTCATGGCGGAACAAGCACAAATAAAGCTTCACTCAAAAAAAGTCTGCACAGATTCCGTTTCCTAAAGCTAAAAGTATTTCGTTTATAAGTCCATAAACTTTACTGTTCTATTCTTCTTTATTTTGTTTTTTCTTGCTTAGCCTTATTTCCTATTGTCAAGGATAACAACTTGACTCGACACTTGCAGGACATTGCGCTTCGCTGCAATGTGATACGATGCGATATTTTATTTTTGCAAGCAACAACACCAACAACAATTATACTCACTCAAGTCTTTTTCGCTATCTCTTTCTTGGAGATACTTTACGCAGCTTGCACACGAAGCGTTACGATGGTGTTAATCTCTAAGATGACGCGCTAACGGAAGCGGAATAGGTATAAAACTTCGTCGTCCCGTCCAGTTTTCTCTTGTCATGATGACAGGATGGCAACCCAGCAGGCACAGCAGTGAAAGGCTTCAAAACTTTTGAATTCAATTCATAGATGATTTTTTGCAAAAAAGTTTCTACTACATTGACCGGTTGAGGAAATTCCTAGACTTACATTTTTGAACGGAAAGAGCATTGCATTTGGATATAAATAAGTTCACAGCCGTTGCATATTTTTTGTTGTTGTTCGGAATAAACATTACTTCTAACGACGTGTCTTCGAGCTTATCTAAAAGTAAAGCATTTAATGTTGAAAGTTTGTTTAACAGAAGCCTTCATTCTACACATCTAAAAATATTTAAAAAGCTGAGTGCAGGAATGGCAGCGTATAGACCAATTTGTAGTTATAACAAAAGCTAGATAAAAAATATTCAACACAAGTCAATTTTAATTCCTTGTAATTAGGAGTTCGTAAACGGACGTTTCAATTCCTCTGAAATGGAATTAGAAAAATCCATTGCAGGAATTGTAATTGGTAATTGAACACATCAATTTCACACGAATGAAATTGGAAAATAATCGTCATTTCCATTAAAAAAATTGTAATTGCTAATTGAACACCTCAATTCATTCTCAGAAACGGTTGGTCAATTCCATAATTCTGCAAACAAATTTTTCTCAGGTTAACTTTATTTAACCTTTCTGGACGTCATATTCTGGAAATAGCTTCTTTTCAGCTATTAAGGCATTTCTATAGTATTATAATCTAAATTCAAAACTTCAGCCAGCATGACTTTCATTATTCGGTTTTAAATTTTTAATCTATTTTTCAGTGAACTTCAGGGAATCGTAGAACTAATATCGCTAACCGTTCCTGAAATATATTAATTTTTCAATTTGAGGGGTCATTTGAACCCCTTGGGATTACTTAAGGGGGAAACACTGTTGGTCAATTTTGAAAGCCAAATATTTGACAATAACTTTGCTTAAGGTCTCCAACAAAAATTGTACCTAAATTGAATAAAACTGTCGTTAGACTTAACCATAAAGAAATCTCTAATTCAAGTTATCCCACATAAATCTTTTAAGGAGGCTAAGGTTTATAAATGATTTTTTTACATGTACTTGTCGAGAGTATTGTGTCAAAATTTCAAGTAAATCGGAGCAAAACTAACGAAGATACAGCGTTTTAAGCGACCGGCCCTCATACTGGGATGTATAAAAGACGAGTATAAAAAACTTTTAATCGATCTTCCCACAACTCACGTTTTCAAAGTCGGTAAAATTTTGAACACTATTTAATATCATTGATTGATTGATTTAATTGATAGTAATTAGTACATTAAGAATAATTTGTTTTATAGTACAATATATAATTGGAAATTAGTGGCATACTGTCTTAAAAACTAAGAATAAATTAATTTCTGTACATAATTTTTGTAATGCTGAATGGCTATTTGTCAAATTTGTTAATAATTTTTATTTTACAATAACAAATAAGCCGATTTTTTCTCAAAAAAAATGCGTTTTTCTCTTTAACGTGTTCCAAAAAAATGAAATTTCAAAAAATTCTCCCAGTGGTACCTGGGAAATGCTATTATCGAACGAATGAACTTTGATCTTTTGATTTCAGATGATCCAGCACTAAGTTATGAGGGCCCTATCCCCCTTAAGCCCGTATGATACTTCATTGTTTTTTCTCATTTTTATTCATTGACAATGAAACAAGAGCAGTTGAAATAGTGCTAAAGCTAAAATGCAAGAAGTGTGAGTGTATGTATACGCATATAGTACAAATTGGAGAAAAAAATGTACGATACACAGCATTTTTAGTACATTGTTCTTGACGTTTCTCTCAATTCGTCACTCGTTAAGTTTCGATAAAATATAAAGTGTCAATAACATGCTTGAGGTTATTCTTCCACAGCCAGTAAGAATAGAGAGATAGGATAGCAACATTGCGGAGACGTGAAAAATTGGAACGATCTATGTTTTCATCCTTTTCCTACAATATATATCTGTCTAGTCTACACGTCAATTTTCTTCAGATTTTGAAATTGGACAAAAAAATAAAGTGTCATAATGGCTTAAGTGTGTATATTCTAAAGGCTTGTCACTTATTTTTTGGTGTCATGCAGTGTTATAAGAAAAATATCCGCTTCTCAGATTTTAGACTATAACTTCTTAGTTCGAGTTAATGACGAAAAACAGATCTATTTTAAACATCTGCACACAAAATCTAATACTCTAGAATTGATAACCGTCCTACATATTTTTTAATGTTTTTTGTGTAAAATTGATGAATTCAATACTGATAATATCATTTCTGTGGGCTCAAAGAAAACTTCCATTGAAATCTTCTGGAAGCACTTCCATAGAAGACTAAGAAAAGCATTCCTCCCAATGTTAATGGGAAGTTATCAGAAAAATATCCATCCCTTAACCACGAGCAATTTCTAGATCTGCCACTGCCCATTTGGATATTCTTATCTTAATGAAGGGGAGCAATCTGTGCAATATGCAATTAAATATTTCAATTATAAAAATGCGATAAGATAAATTTTATGCAACTTGACAAAAAATTAATTTTGGTCACTGTGGTATATGCTGAATGTACATTAATTTTGACCACCCTCAACATTATTATTTTCGCTTATGGAAACCATATTACCGTATTAAGCTACAAGCGCATTTACTTAATTTCTCCTCTTCCGTAGTTTCAGCACTTAATTTGATTTAGTATTTTTTTAACTAGGGCATTTTCTTCCACTGTTCATCAACTAAAAAAAAACTAAAAAAATAACAGAAAAAAACCTTAAACAACCAAGGCAAGAAGCAAAGCGGAAGAGCATCAAGATGAAAACTTTAGCTAGGAACGTAAGTGAACATTATCATCAGTTTTATCCTGTGGCAACACCGCACTATAGTATGTGTGTATAGAGTTATGCAAAGAACTTAATTTCGTTTTAAAAATGCTTAAAAAAAGTGTGCTGTGTGACCAAGGTTATGTAGGGTATGTCTACTATATGTCCTGATGCTGTCTTGATGGTGTCCTGATGCTGCCAACTGCGTACATATTGCGCCAAAAACGGACAGTAAGGCACATATTCGCTCACATAGCATTATATACATGCATTATAGCAGGGTTTCCCAATGTATGAAATACGAACTGCATAAACATGTATTAACAATATGTATTTTTAAAAAATTACTTTAACCAAGCACCCTAAATTAATGTTTTAAGTTTGGGAAACACCCATCCTGTGTGTATTATTTCGTAAATCTGTGAGTATGATTTTTAACCGCACAAGATAAGAAGTGTTCATAAAAAATTCAGCTTTCAAAACTTCTGACCATAGCATAATTATGGAAATGCACATTAAGTGCTCAAAGAGCAAACATGCTGTACATACAAAAGTATAATCAGACGCATACAACGCATTTTGTCAGTTACAAATGTAAAAATATTTGTATAAATTTTAATGTTAATCGCGGTAATAAACATGAATGCGATGAACAGATATTAAAAAGAAAATCACCAGAATATTTTTGCTGTTGTATTTAGCCACAGTTTTAATAGAGTCCATTTTTTGCCTACTTAAGCTTACATAATATGAATTCAGCCAGAGTTATGAAAAAGCCATCAAAAAGAAGTGGATCACTTAAATTTGGTTTTCGCTGTCAAGCATCGCGAAGGCTCAATAATAGTTGTGCATGTGGACTGAGAAACAAATTTGATATAGGACTTCAATATAAATACGATTCTCCCAGCAAAATTTTTTATGCAAATGTGACATGCATTCTTAGGGACACTGCTTGCAGAAGCCGTTCTATAGATCCCATTGTGCTTCTTCTCAGCCCTATCGAGAAGCACTGTCAAGAGGCATTCTCTTAAACTTATACTCTTAAACAAATAGCATTTATATTCAGTTAAAGTAAAAAAAAATTTACATATAATTTAGATCTTTTCCGTATGATTTTTAAAACCCCCAAAAAACCCAACCACTTGCTACATTCAATACCAAAATACTGTGAAACTAGGGGAAAAGGGATATTTTACGTAGGATTCTTTAAACCGCCAACAAAACCCAACCACTTCCTACTTCCAACACCAAAATCACGAGAAAATCGGGAAAAGAGATTTTTGTAAACCCCCCTAACCACAAAAATCATTGCATTCCATGGAATGCCTTCTGAAAGTTCTTCTGGAGAACACATACTAGAACCCTTTCATTGAAAGGTTCAAAGAAATCTTCCATTGAAATCTTCTGGAAGCACTTCCAGAGAAGACTAAGAAAAGCATTCCTCCCAATGACATGCATATGTTAAAAGAATGCATTCTGGGTATGAAAGTGGAAGGGATGGAATTCAAGACTTTCCCTTTCAGTTTACCTTCTTTTGGAAGTACTTTTTTTGCTGGGATGTAGTGGCAATGAGAACTGAGTGGATGTTTATTATTACAAAAACAAAACTTAAAAATGCGGCATTCCCTTAGTTTGCACTTTTCGAGCAGCTCCAAAAGAACATCTGTATTTACTGCATATTTATGTAAAACAGAACGAAAGCTAAACGTAGTGCGCGTAACGAACCTGTTCTTCTTTAGCCGAGGTATATCTCGCCGGCTCCAGGGTTCGTTGCCAAAAATTTATATTTATCGGACTGTGTGGTGAATTTACGTTGAAAAACAATGAGACTAGCTTAAACTCGTTTCAACTCTTAATTATATAAATAAGTACTCGGCTGCCGCTGTCTCAATTCTAATAAAGTGACTCTCATGCGCGTTCGCCTCGTTGCTTGGCACTCGCTTTTTAGCACTCTCGTCGGTCTAGCACGAACTGGCCTTTCAACACGCGCTGTGATCTTCGCTAGTTTGCTTGCGTGGCCCTATGATTATTGAGTTACGCCACCGATCTATAGTAAAACTCCAGGTCGGCCTACTTGCGTCACTCACCTAACTGCGTTGGCCTCGTCTAACTGTTGAGTTACGCCACCGATCTGTAGTAAAACTCTAGGTCGGCCTACTTGTGTCACTCACCTAACTGCGTTGGCCTCGTCTAACTGTTGAGTTACGCCACCGATCTGTAGTAAAAATATAGGTCGGTCTACTTGTGTCACTCACCTAACTGCGTTGACCTCGTCTAACTGCTGACTTACGCCACCGATCTGTAGTAAAACTCCAGGTCGGCCCATTTGCGTCACTCCAGCCTATTAAGTTTGCACCACCGATCTGTAGTAAAACTCCAGGTCGGTCTACGTGTGCACTACTTCTACTACTATTGCTACCAGATGACTTACCCAGGCCGTGGCTCGAACAGAACTCCCTTAAATCTAACTATGACTCGCCTTAGAGCCTGAACAGAATCAAAAATCGCTGCGATCGACGATTCGTTGTTGTTGGAAAATACATGCAAAATACGCAGCTCGTTTTCTGCAACGATAAATCGCAGACTTAGAATCTATGCTATTTTAATCGTCGGTCGCAACGATTTTTGATTCTGTTCAGGCTGTTATATAGGACAGTCGCAGAGCTTTTCCTAAATGCAAGCTCTCTTCTCGCTTTCTGATTGGCCGGCACTACAGCTGATCTGGCGCTTTTCGATTTCTATGTTTATAACAGCTGACCGTATGCTTTTGGTTTCTATGTTTGTCTCAGCTGACCGTGTGCTTTCAGCAGAGTTAATACGAAACTAGCTTTATATAATACAATTCTTATTGCAAACATTTTCAAATCGTTAATTACATACTAATTAATAATACACTTGATTTGTAGTGACATTAAATGAAAAGATGATAAACATTTCAATATGTTGAAAATAATAATGAATTTAAATATTATCATTTACTTTAATGTATGAAATTAAAATGTTGTTGACTGAATTCATTACAGTATTTAAACAAAATTATTTAGAAGTAAATAAAAAATGTAAAATAAAACAAGGGTGACTCACGACGAATTATGATATCCTGCTTCGTGGTGTTGTCGTCTCTCTTGTTGATACAATGTTGCTGCCAATGTGTGACTAAAATGCAGCATGCCATTTTAGCCTTCACATGCGAAACACAGTAAGTACTACATTTTTCCGTATCAAAAAATATTGTTGCTCGTTTCATCCACGACGTTCAGCCTTCGTTTAGTTTTAAAAGATGCAGTTAGACGATAATTACACTTTAGAGACGTTAAAAAGATACACAAAAATGCCGAGACATTTAAACTTATTTTTTGGCATACTCCGTTTTTCCCAATCAAATCAAAATCTCTAGATATTTGCGATTGAAATTTAGTCACTTTTAAACCCATTTTTAGCTATATTTTCCTTATTTTTTAAGACAAATAATTTTAACTATCTCCGATTTTGCTTAAACTTTCTGAATTTAATCTACTTATGAAACAAAACACAAATTTGAGTAAAAACTTTTAACATTTTTTAAAAGTTTTTAAGTTCAACATTAAAATTTTGTCAAAATGAAAGAAAAAAAAAACAGATGCGTCGTTGGACACACGAGAGAAGCAAAGCTTTTTCGCAGTTTCATAAATTTGATAATTTAATGGTTTTTTTATAATATCATACAATAATAAAATAATTTTTAAATTCAAAAATTTAAAATAACATAAAGTAAATTAAAAAAACAACACGTTAGGTGTAATCACACCAGTAAATTTTATAACATTCCTTTATTATTTTAGTTTATTGCATGTTACATTCATTTTGAATTATTTTTGTAAAAATGTTCAATCACACAGGTATACAAATATGGGTCAACTTTTGGACCAGAAAAGACGAAAGTAGTGTCAAATGTATTTTCGCGCGCTGAGTTCAAATCCGCAGTTCGTTTTTCTCTATCAGGTCGAGTTTAGAACTTATTAGCAAAATTACAAAACATTTCATTTTCTGATAACGGGACTATATCTCTTTAAAGAATTAGCCGATTTTAATTGTCTTTAATAGGTTTGATAAAAAAATACTAGGCCTTACTATAACTGTTTACAAAAATTCATTGTCTCTTGTAGTTTAAAAGAAATCATCAGTCTTCAAAGTTCCAAAATTTTAAAATTGTTAAATTTTTTTCATGTTTGCATTCCTGTTCTTTTTATTCCTTCCATTTGTTTTCAAAAACTTTCTTTTGTCAGATAGAATATCTTATTAGCTTTAGCAAACTTTTTATTTTTTGCCAATATCTTTGGCAGTTTATGAGTTATTTAGAAATATCTGCATTTTCAGTCACAAAAGAAAGAAAAAAAAGTTACAGGGTTGCAAACATGAAAAAAATTTAACAATTTTAAAATTTTTTAACTTTGAAGGCTGATATCTTTAAAACTACAAAAGACAATGCATTTTTGTACGAACATGTACGAAGTCAAATGGGTGGTATAGCTTCCTGTATATCTTCCTTAGATAAGTACTTTAAACTTTTCTAGTCAATTGAAGCTTCTAAAAGTAATACAACATTTTGATATAATTTTGTTATAGTAACATGAATCACATACTACATCACCTTTTTCATCTGTGTCGAAGTTTATGGATCCATCTAGTTACTTCCACTATAACCAGGGTTCGCATTTGCTCATTCATGAACTGCTCATTTCTGCTTCTATTCATTCAATTAAGAATATGAAGAAAAATCAAAGTGAGGAGCTCGTTTTTGTGAAGAGATGAGCAGATTTTTTTTGTTCATGAACTGAAGAAGAGCAAACTAGTTTGTGAACAAGAACATTTTTTACTCTTTTGAAGAGACTGTTGCTATTCATCTGTTCTTCAATGCTTCACTTGTCGTTCGTTGGCTCTTCATTTGTTCATGAAATTTTCATGAAGTGGTGAAGGCAACGGATGATGCTCTCGTTCGTTTCGTTTAATTTTGTTTTTTAGATACACACAACGTTTGCATGCTGTGTTGTATTGAAGCGAGGCAATGAAATGACTTGAATGTTTGTGTGTATGTATGTTAAGCAGCGTGGCAACAAAAATGCAATAACAGAGCATTGTGGGATTCTATGGAAAGTTTAATAAACAGCCACAGATTTGTTTTTGGTACGCATGCACAGTGGCTCATATGATGGTTGATAGCAAATAAAATTTACTTTTTCTATTTTGGGGATTACAAATTCCACCTGTAGGATAAAAAATTTAGAAATATGTAGCCACCTAATAATATGTATTTTGACGTGTTTTAAATGTCAGTTATCAGTGTTAGGAGGTCGCTGATTTCGAATCTGAAGTCAGAATTTTAAAATTCAAGTTAGTTGATAGGGTTCCCACCTTATTTTTTTTAATTTTTACGAATTTGGGGCCGGCAAAAAAAATGGTAGACCAAAAATGGGTCGCTGAATCCAAATCCGTCGTCAGAATTTCAAAATTATAAAATTTTGAAATAATAGGGTTGCCACCTAAAAATATGTCTTTTTAAGAGTTTAAAACGTCATTTATTAGTGTTAAGGGGTCGCTGATTTCGAATCTAAAGTCAGAATTTTAAAATTCAAGATGGTGCATAGGGTTGCCACCTTGATTTTTTTAAGTTTTATAAATTCGGGGCTGGCAAAAAAAAATGGCACACCAAAAATAGGTCGCTGAATCCGAATCCGTCGTCAGAATTTCAAAATTATAAAATTTTTAAATAATAGGGTTGCCACCTAATAATATGTATTTTAAAGAGTTTTAAACATCATTTATCAGTGTAAGGGGGTCGCTGAATCCGAATCCGCAGTCAGAATTTCTAAATTACAAAATTTTGAAATAATAGGGTTGCTTTTACTTTTTAAAATAAAAATGAATTCATAAAAATGCATAAAATAAAGGTGGCAACCCTATCCACCATCTTGAATTTTAAAATTCTGACTTTAGATTCGAAATCAGCGACCCCTTAACACTAATAAATGACGTTTAAAACTCTTAAAAAGACATATTATTAGGTGGCAACCCTATTAATTCAAAATTTTATAATTTTGAAATTCTGACGACGGATTTGGATTCAGCGACCCATTTTTGGCGTACCATTTTTTTTTTGCCGGCCCCAAATTCGTAAAAATTAAAAAAAATAAGGTGGGAACCCTATCAACTAACTTGAATTTTAAAATTCTGACTTCAAATTCGAAATCAGCGACCTCCTAACACTGATAACTGACGTTTAAAACACGTCAAAATACATATTATTAGGTGGCTACATATTTCTAAATTTTTTACCCTACAGGTGGAATTTGTAATCCCCAAAATAGAAAAAGTAAATTTTATTTGCTATCAACCATCATATGAGCCACTGTGCATGCGTACCAAAAACAAATCTGTGGCTGTTTATTAAACTTTCCATAGAATCCCACAATGCTCTGTTATTGCATTCTTGTTGCCACGCTGCTTAACATACATACACACAAACATTCAAGTCATTTCATTGCCTCGCTTCAATACAACACAGCATGCAAACGTTGTGTGTACCTAAAAAACAAAATTAAACGAAACGAACGAGAGCATCATCCGTTGCCTTCACCACTTCATGAAAATTTCATGAACAAATGAAGAGCCAACGAACGACAAGTGAAGCATTGAAGAACAGATGAATAGCAACAGTCTCTTCAAAAGAGTAAAAAATGTTCTTGTTCACAAACTAGTTTGCTCTTCTTCAGTTCATGAACAAAAAAAATCTGCTCATCTCTTCACAAAAATGAATATGAGTAGGTTTTTTTTTTGAGCAAAAAATTCCTTCATATTCATGAAGCTTCATGAGTGAGCAAATACGAACCCTGACTATAACTTTACTTTTATTCACTTTTTCAGCAATTAAAAACTACTGATTTTTGCAACGACAATACTCCTCGCGATAAAACTTCCAATGTGAAGAAAATTTGCCAGGATTAACGGACCTTCTTCAGCACGCAACAATTATTTTACAAGATGCAATAATGATTTTACTAAATTTTATAATGATTCTATATGATATCATAATAATTCTACATGAAATCATGTTGATTAACTTTTTACATTTTGCAATAATGATTTTACTGGATTTTATAGTGATTATACATGAAATTATAATGATTCTACTCTGCAAAACTAGCTAATGCCTGTTTTTTTACATGATTCAACAATGATTTTAAATGAAATTAAAATGATTTTCATGTTGCTGCCAACATAAAATATGAAATCATGTAAAATGAAATCAACTATGCATCACAATGATTTTACTATGAAAAATTTTTCTGTGTGTAGGCCTAGTTTTTTTTTATCAAACCTATTAAAGGCAATTAAAATAGGCTAATGCGTTAAAAAGATTTAGTCCAATTATCAGAAAAATAAATGCTTTTTTTATTTTACCTATAACTCCTAACACGACCTGATAGAAAAACGGACAACGGATTTGAATTCAGTGCGCAAAAAATATATATAACCACCTTCGTCTTCTCAGGTCCGAAACCGGATTTTATTAATAAAACTTTGGGTCTATGATAACTGAAATAGCAAAGTATGTTAAAGATTTTAAGTCGTCAATATATTAAGCAAATACTGTATCACTAGTTGCCCTAATCGAAGAATTGCGGGTTCGATTATCGTTGCTGTCATATAAATATTTTTAATTTTATATTCTCTTGTTGTAATTGATGCCAGCAAAACGCAACAACAATTTAAGGGAAAAAGTGTCGTTTTTGAGATTTCACTCAAGCAAATCACAAAACGAGGCGTAAAAAGCTTCGCTTCAAAAAGCGGAATTGCTTAAGTTTGAAAAAAATCATAAATTCAACGAGGCTAACTGGATTTTCACGTTGGGGGTATTTTTGAAAAGACAATAAAAAGTAATTTTTGAAAGACTATAAAATTTTTTAGAAATTTGAAAAAAATTTTAAAATATGGCGTATGAGTTATATTAGTAATTTCATTAATTTAAGGGCACGTTCTCAAAAAGCTAGACCAGAAAACTCAATTTTTATTTGTCTTATTTTTCAATAGCTTATGATGTATAACCCACAAAAAAGTTATCGCTTAGGAAAGGAACCCATATTTGCATAAATGCACTCGAAACAATCGTTAACCAAAGTTTAAAACGCGTTTTCTGAAAACTCATTTTAAAAACTGGTATCCACGTCAAGAACTCAACTTAATGGATTGACTTGGATATTTTTTTTTTTAAAGTAGATAAAATTTTTTGAATCCCTGACCTAAATTCAGATAATATTGGCCGGTTTTTTTGAGAATTTAAGAGAGCTACTTAAAATTCAAATATCCACCATTTTTATTATTTTTTACTATTTAGTTATATTATGGGTTTAAGCTTTAATAAATATAATATAATTTACCTAATTTTTGTATTTTTTATATCAGGTGACGTGAACTGACTGTGGGATGGAGACTTTTTGGGTACCTTTTTTTAACATGACGTTAACATTAATTTCCTACACTTTAAGAATCAATAAATTACTGTAAAAAACTCAAGGTGTTCATTTACTTCCTACAATGAAAAAAAAAATCTAGAACACCAGCATGCTTTTGGATCTTTAGATGAGAACCTGCCCTTAATTAATATCGCGCATAAGCCTGGCTAAACCATTTTACATAAATTGCTTGAGAATATATTTGTTGCAAAGAACAATGAAATAAATTCTTCATTTTGAACATTGGACAGAAACTTAAAGGCGAAGTAAAAAATAAATACTCTCTATTTCAAAATGAGCTTCAACAAGAAAATATACTGCAGCCACATTTAAAACTTATTTTAATTGTAATCAATTTTTCAAAAGAAAGAACCGTATTCTTTTTTTATCGAATTTTTTTTTAATAAAAATTTTCTTTTGGTTTTTTTACCCCATGGAAAATCCTGGTTACGGACCTGACTCATAGTGTTGTAAAACATTTTGGAATTATTTGATGCTGCATTAGCGGAATTTTATTTTGTTTTTATTTCGTTTTTATGTGTGTGTTCGTTTTCTCTTCTTTCATTCATTCGCTTATTTATTCGTTCTTTCGTTTCTTTTCCATGCATAACTATATTTTTTAAGTTAATCACGACATCGACTGACAACCTTGAAAATTTTGGGTCAGCTTTACAAACAGTAAGTCACACAAGCAAACACAAACGCTCAAACACTAACTCACATACTCACTCACATTAATTCTGGGTCAAATTTGATAATTTATTTATATATATTATTAAATTGGAAATCTTATTATTATAATTTTTTCTATTTTATATTATTATCATAAATATATTAATTTCTCCATGAATATAATAACTTTCAGGCCGGAGAATTTATTTTGTAAAAGTCTGATTATATAAGCGCCGACTTTAAAGGTTTTATATTCATGGAGAAATTAATATATTTCTGTGGTCACAAGGCATAACAACTAAAGTCAGTTTTTCATACTTTTCAGTAGAGCAGTTTGAAGTTTTAAACTGTTTTGTAAAATATTATGCAACACTGACAACAAAAATTTATATGCAAAATTGTAGGAAATTTACATAATTTTTATATCCTTTTATTTGCGTCTATTGTACTCAATAGGAAAGGGGCGGAATTGGCAAAAACGCAACTTAGGGTGTTTTTCCTTTTTAAAAAATTATCGTTTACGTTTCCTATTTCGAGTTTAGCTTTTATGTTTTAAGAAAAATGGCAAAAATATTTATCCAAAGTCAAATTTGTCTTTTATGCCCTGAACTTATAAAACAGTTCTAAGACACTTAACTTGAGTTAAGTCTTTATTCCAAATTACACGTACATGATCGGACATTTTTTTTTTTTTATTTAAGAATTTGCTTCCACAGTCAATTTTTTTGCGCAAGAAAAGATAGAAGCCTACCAACTTTTGTTGTAAATTACTTGCAATTTGACATATTGCAAGCATAACAAGGTTTACACATTCAAAATTGTATGCAAACATCAGAAAAATTTATTGTGGAAACGCGGATTAAGGTTCCGATTGAAACATGTGATTGGTGAATCATTTTGTTATGTCACCTAAAGATCCAACTAGACTACACAGACTGTCAGCGCAAACTGTCGAATAGTGTATTTGGCTGTTTTAAGTTTGTGCAGAAAAAATTTAAATATTTTGATTTTCAGTTGTGTTTGCGCAAACCGTCTGTACAGTAAAAAAATCAAGTCAGCGCAAACAAAGTCTGTGTAGTGTTTGGTAGTCGCTACGACGATAAAAAAAGTCTTGTTTGCGCAAACAGTTTGTGTAGTCTATTGGCTCCTTAACTGTGGGTGTAGACTGCCTGAACGAACGAAATAAACCGGTTTAAACACTAAGCCCGAACGAACACCGTTCGTTATAAATTTATCGCGAAATAAGTTATTCTAAATTAGATGTTGAACGAAAATCTGGATCTTTAATATAATCATCAGAATCGAAATGAAATGCTTCACGATTTTCCATTTGTTGCGACAATTCTGCGTCTAACAAAAAAAAAATTAAATATTTTCGATTATGTACCTATTTTAAAAAAAAGTAACTTCTTTTTTCTTTACTAATCTATGAAACTTCAGTTAATGGCTGGCTTGCGGTTAACACTTTCGACTGTTTTCGGCTGAACTCTTTTTTTTCATGAAAATTTTCTGAACTAACTTAATTAAAATGCAGTCAAAATTTATTTGTAAGGGAAGTATCAATGTTTTACTTTTTAAGTTTTCTCTAAAAATTATGTAAAATTTCAAGGTATTTGCATCTAACTTTGGTTCAACTTTAAAATGCACTTATTATGCTGAAATCTATCCTTATGCTTAACTCGAGTTGTGACAATGCCTCAATTCATTTTCGTATTAAATTAATTTGGAGTAAAAACCTAAATTGACTTTGCCAAGTTTCTTATTAACCTTAGGATACGGAAAAAAAGATAAATTGAAGATATGATTTTTGATATTGCTCGATGTTCAGACTTTTTTTATTTTTAATAGTGACCTAACTCAAAAAAGGAAGACAAAAAATAGAAATTGTATTTTGCCCTAACCACTTAACTAAACTTTGGAACATTTTCTAATGATTTGAGAAGATCTAATCTAAACTTTAGCTGTTTTTCCTAAATAAAAATATTGAGTTGGGAAATTTATTAAAAAAATTTACGATTTACGCTGTTATGGCAAAACAATTATTACTAAAAATGACTTAAGTTATTTGATTTTTTCGCTGCAGCATCCGTATATTTTAAGCAACACTCATCAAATTTTGCTAAAATATAGAATCGCATGTTGTGATTCCATTCATGTTAATAACTCCATTTTGTCCTAACTCTCCTTTAGCGATTGAGGCTTGTGACCACAGATTTATGATAATAATATAAAATAGAAAAAAGTATAATAATAAGATTTCTAATTTTATAATATATATAAATAAATAATCAAATTTGACCAAGAATTAATGTGAAAAGTAATTAAAAATTATTTATTACTTTGTAATGGTTTTGAAGTTGGTTTTTTTTTTATTTTTTTTGTTAAAAAGTTTTTGTTTCTTCCTTTTAAGAGATTATAATAACAATTTTGCCCATTCTTTTAACGAATTTTGGAACCCTAGTGTCAACATTATCTGAGAAACAGTATTTTTTTTATATTGCCTTGCCCTTTTGTCCAATAACGCCTTCTTTCTTGACCGTAAATTTTTATAATTATGTCTACCCCTGTATCTTATTTCAGTATACTAATGTCAATATTATTCGAGCTACGGCGTTTTTATAATATTGCCACACCTTTGTCGAATAACGCACACTTTATTGACCGAAATATGTAATAATTGTTCCAACCCCTGTACCAAGTTCAATGTATCCTAGTGTCAATATTAGCTGAGATACAGTATTTTTCTTATATTGCCACGCCCTTTTTTCCAACGATAGCTACTTTCTTGACTGCACATTTTCATAACTATGCCTACATATGTACCTAATTTCAGTATCCTTGTGTCAATATTATTCGAGTCAAAGCGTTTTTCTTATATTGCCACGGCTTTTATCGAATAATGCCCACTTTTTTACATAATTTAAAATAATTGTTCCTACCCCTGTATCAAATTTCAGTGCTCTAGTGTTAATATTATGCGATATACAGAGTTTTTCTTATATTGCCACGCCCCGGTGTCGAATACCACCCACTTTTTTAGACGGGCACCTTCGTGTCTAATGTCTCTATCTGTTGACAAAAAATTGCGGCAATCTTTAGGAGTTAAGTGCGGCAAGTACTTTAGGAGTTATCGATGTACATATGTACATTTTATAAAAAAAAAAAAACAACCAACTTGAGAACCTCCTCCTTTTTGAAGTCGGTTAAAAATTAAAACCCCTTTTCTGATTCTCGGGAGAAAAGTTTCATGACTGGGCTGATTATATTCAAATAAGTTAATTCAATCACTCAACTCTTGAACTTTATATGAAGTAATGCTTTCCCATGGAACTATTGAATAGCCAGTAACCTTCTGTGGCTTACAGTCCAACCTAAATAGGTGTTCTATGAGCGCTGCCGAAACTGACCGCTGCGTGAACTTAAACAATCATTGCCTTTGTTCTTGTTTTTCTTTTCGTTCTCTTCGTTGCAGCAAACTTCACTATCGAACGCATCGTCAAAATTGGAAATTCGAATCGAGTTCCGCTAGTGCGCTGAGTATTTCGGTAGGCTTCATACAAAATGTATGTTCATGAACCAATTTTGATAGATATTGACGCTGACGCCGGTTGGACTGTTATGCAGTTTACTCACCTTGACAAGCTAAGACGGAAAACTTCTGCTTAATCAAATCGGAGTTATATGTGGTTTTTGCTTTTCAAAGCATTATTTTTCTTTTATTTGCAAAGCCGTCATTGCAAAATCAATATAGTTACATTTTTAACTTTTGCTTTTTGCAAAATGCAAGAAAAACACTGCTTTTAAAAAAAAAATAAATCAACCACCTTAAGAACCTCCTCATTTTTGAAGTCGGTTAAAATATTAAAGCATGATTTAGTGAAATTTATGCCATCATCTTGTCAAATTGAGGACACTGCACATTAGACCGTACCTCAAAAATAAAGTTCGCCGCATACCAGCTTATCCGTAGCATTTTTAAAAGGCAATTCCGAAAAAAAAATTTATTTTGACCGCATTAACAATCCGATCTTAAAGTATGATATATCGATTTTTTTGCCTCAAGAATATAAAATTTAAATACTTATTTAAAAAATAGGTTTACTTTCATACCTTGTTTTCGATGTGAGAAAAAAACTTAAAAAAGTTGCCACTACGTTCAGCAAAACACATTATTATTTTTTTTTTTTTTAATAATAGTTCCAGTGGAATAATCGAGTTTAATAATTTTTTGTGAGCTTTTCCCCTACCTTCAGTCCAAAAAAAAAATTTTCGAAATTGACTTTCAAAAATGCTTTGGATAAGCTGGTAAGCGGCGAACTTTATTTTTGAAGTACGGTCTAGTGCACGTAATATGTTTTGATATTGTAAATTTTTTTTTTATATTTTCAAAAAGGTTTACAAAACAAAGAAATTAATTTGATACTATAAAACAATATTTTGCAATAATTTTGAGAGTGATTGCCCACTTTAGAGCATTTATGATACTTATTAGCACTTTAAGTTTATTGGATTAGACAATAATTACAAAGAGCAAAGCAAAAATTCAAAAACTCAGCTTTCTCAAAACTATGAAAATGAAGATAATACGTTTTGATTTTGTACGGGAGACCTACACTCTAACTGTCATCCTTCTGGGAGTAACCATACAAAAAACACAAAAAATAGAAAAAAGTTGTTCTACCTTTCTTCGGAACACATTCTATTTGCCATCCTTCTGGGGGTTCACTAAGACCATCTTATTGATCCGTTGTGATACCACAGAATGAAAAAAGGGAATAATCAAGTGAAACTTTTGTGTAGGATGTTCTTAATGTGGCAGAAGCTGTAGAAACACGTGATATTAAATCTGAAGCAAGTGTTATGCCTTGAACTCACGGAGATAATTATTTTGCCTGAATCAAGCAAATGTTTTGCTTAAAATCAAATCAGCAAAACTTTGCTCAATCGCGGTGTGATTTTGGAATAAGATTACTAAATTGAACTCATTCCTCATGTATTTAGAAAAAAACAAACTATTGATTAAATTCAAGTTAAATTTTGCTGAGTTATTATAAATTGCAAAAGCAAATTTCTACTTAATTGAAGCAAATATTTGCAAAGTTATTAAACTCAAATAGCAAATTTTTTCTAAACACACGAGCAAACGTTTATTCTTAATGAAGAAAATTAGGCGACGATTGGTTAACGACTGCGATAGTCGAATGGATAAGCCCATGCACGCGGGGCTGTGAATGTAATCACACGACTGAGGTTCAAATCTCCAGATGGTGGTAATTTTTCAATTTAATTTAATGTTAATAATTATTTCACTTCAAAAATATGCTAGATTTCTGCAAAAACTAATCAAAATTTACTATTCCAATTTATAATATCTTAGCAAATATTTACTTGAATTAAGTAGAAATTTGCTTTTCAGTTTATAATAATTTAGCAAAATTTTGCTTGAATTTAATCAAAGATATTACAAACGGGAATAGCAAATTTTGACTGGTTTTTGTTGAAGTCTAGCATAATTTGGAAGTGGCTGAGAATCAAGCGCAAGTTTTGCTTAACCACAATACAAATTTAGCAAACAGTTTTCTCCGTGCTCAAATGTATGAGCTTGACCTATTAATTTATCTCCCTTAACATTTCTTCTGTCCACACCTACACTCTATCTACCACCCATCTGGAGGCCCCCATACAAAAAACACAAAATATAGAAAATATCAATGCTTGTGTACACAAAAACGTGACGAGAATCGAAAAATTTTTGGGGACTCAACTTAATAAATTTCTCATGGCGAGTCAATATCAAATCACCGCCTAATAATCAGCAATAGTCAAATGGAAATTTGAACAAGTTAAACTATTGGCTATAAACATTCTGAAAAGTTCTAATACCAAACGTTCTAATACCAAAGATTAATAAAGAGTTCCTTTAACTCTTCACATAATAACGTAGTTTAAATTGAATTTTGTTTATCTCAAAATGTTGATCTTCCGTCTAACACCAAGAATCAAGTCTTTGAACGAATGCAACAAATTTTCACGGATGGCTATTTTGCAATACGAATGGCTGAATATATTAAAGTGGATAACAAAAAAGTCAGCTGCAAAAACAATAGACTAAAAAAAAATGTAAATTCTGCGGATTGTACTGCATGTTGTTGCTTGATGCAATGAATATGCATGAGCAGCTCAAGTTATAAAGGGATGGTCAAATGTTGCTGTGGTCTGGGCTCTATTTTGCTTAGGGCGTATACTTTGTAATACGAACCTAAAGCTTGGCACATCGGTGTGAAAACAAAATACTTGTATTAATTTATCCTCTTATGTACGAAAAATCTTTGACTCTTCCAGAAATATTTGAACATTTTTTTTATTCGCTATTTCTTACATCTTCTATGATCTCTATTAATGAAGTTATTTAAAAATCTTCTGAAATTTAGAATTAAACTTGATTTCAATATAAAGATTTTTACATTTATCACATGGCAGAATTATCCAGGTAGTGTTGACAACTGCTTATTTTCTCTTCAAAAGGAAAACATAGCCTGTCAAAAACAAGCCTAGTGAAAGAAAGCGAAAAAGAAAGCAAATGTCGAAAACTAAAATGATAAAAATCAAATAAGAATTTTTGTTTGAATAGCGTTTTGTTTGTTTGCATTTAAATTGACCAATAAAAACTTAAAATCATGAAAGTTGTAAAAAAATCGTGTGTAATTTGTGCGAAAAGCTTTTCAGTTCGTGATGTTAAATTCTATTCAGTGCCTCAAATGGAAGCTCCTTGCCAGAGGTGGATTGATGTCTGCGGCTATTGGTTATGTTTTCAGTTATTGACAAAGGCCGATGGAAAGCGCTCTCTTTTTAACCGACTTCAAAAAGGATGAGGTTCTCTAGTTGGTTTGGTTTTTTTTTTTTTTTTTAAATGTATGTACATCAATAACTCCTAAAGTACTTGCCTGATTGCCACAATTTTTTGTCAACAGATAGAGATATTAGACGCGAATGTGGCCGTCGGTGTTGTCGGTAAAGTGGGCGGTATTCCACACAGGGCCGTAGCAATATAAGAACAACTTTGTATATCGAATAATATTAACACTAGAGTACTGAAATTTAGTACAGGGGTAGGCACACTTATTAAAAATTATGTTAAAAAGTGGGCGTTATTCGATTAAGGGCGTGGCAATATAAGAAAAAAGCTGTAGCTCGAATAATATTGACACTAGGGTACTGAAACTAGATACAGGGGTAGGTATAATTATGAAAATTTACGGTCAAGAAAGTGGGCGTTACAGAGCAAAATGGCGTGGCTATATACAAAAAATACTATTTCTCAGTTAATGTTGACACTACGGTACGAAAATTCGTTACAAGAATGGGAAAAATTGTTATCATAATCTCTAAAAAGGAAGAAATAAAAACTTTTTAACAACAAAAAAAAACCAACTTCAAAACCACTACAAAGTAAAAAATAATTTTAAACTACTTTTCACATTAATTCTTGGTCAAATTTGATAATTTATGTGTATATAGTATTAAATTGGAAATCTTATTATTGTAATTTTTTTCTATTTTGTATTATTATCATAATTATATTAATTTCTCCATTAATATATATCATTTAAAGTCGGCGCTTATATAATCAGACTTTTATAAAATAAACGCTCCAGCTTTAAAGGTTTTTGTTCATGGAGAAACTTTTATATTTATGATAATAATACAAAGTAGAAAAAAGATTAAAATAATAAAATTTCCAATTTAATACTATCAGCCCTATTCTGGCAACTTGACAATAGTCAACCAGTATTTTTAATATTTCTATGTGTTTGCTGTAATTTTTTTTTATTTCAAAACAAAATTTTAAGCTCAAAAAACAACATTTTTTAATGAAATTATCAATATCTGAAAAGCAGTTGACAATTTTTATCAAATTTTTATCAAAGCTTCAAATTTTGTTTTGAAATAAAAAAATTCCAACAAACACATACAAATAATAAAAATACTGGTTGACTTTTGTCAAGTTTCCAGAATAGGGCTGTATATATAAAGAAATTATCAAATTTGACCAAGTATTAATGTGAAAAGTAATTTAAAATTATTTTTTACTTTGCGGTGGTTTTGAAATTGGTTTTTTTATAAAAACTGTCAACACTACCTGGGTAATTCTGCTATGCATTAATCATAACTGCCTGATTTCGTTGAGCATGAAAAATATATTAATTTCGTTAAAAAGCGAAATTATCACAAAAGAAAAATTTCGTTTCAAGTTAAAAAAGTAAAATTTTCTAAACCAAATGCGTTTTTAGCTGTCGATACAGTAAAAACTGAAATATTTTTTGTTGAAATTAACGTTATTTTTAAACGATTGGTTTGACAAAAAAAAACAACAAATTTTATATCGTTGACTTCGAAACGAAATAAATATTTTTCGTTTTTTGATTCGTTATTTTTTTATTTTTTGGATTTTGCTTCAACGAAACAAAAATAAAATTTTGGTATCGTTAAAATTAACGTTAACGTGCATGCCTGATCATAACTAATCTTGTCAAAATGCAGTTATCTAAATCATAAAAAGATTTTATATCTTTTAATGAATAGTTATTATGTTGCAATTTATAATTTTCTGGACTTGTAACAGATATACGTTCCTACTACCGCGAATTTAATCCTACTTTTCCCCGGAGCGCCTCTGTATGAGTAGTATTTTTCACACTTTTTCTCAACACTTGAATAACGGCTTGTTGAGTACATTTGAAAGAGGGGTAAAAATGCAAGCACTGTATACTTTATCATGTGACTAACGAGGATGTAGTCCACGTTTGTTCGTATGCTCATTCGTTTGTTCGCTTACCAGGAAGGCGTTCTTCAAAGTCAAGCGAAATTGGAACACTTTGATGTCCTCTCATGGATGCAGCAGCACACTGACGATCTACAACGTTGCCATCCTTGCAAATGAACAAACTGCGTGTGTCTGAATTAATTCATGCAGATCCTGTTGTGCTCGTCGCCTCGTTGCTGTATCTTTTTAATTTTGTTTTTTTTTTCTTGTTGTTTGGTCCTTTTTTAGTCAGTAATTTTGAACAGAAGTATTAATTATGCAAGTAAACACTGCAGTTGCTCATAGTTGAGTGAAGAATCCCGCATAATTGTGCCGCAACAGTGTTTGAAGTTTTTTTTATTTTTTAGTCGTTTTTGCTTTTGTTGTATTCATAGAGGACTTAATGGAAGAAGAAATATATATTTTGAGGAAGTTTACCATAGCAATTATTTTCTACATATATATCTACAAATGTTGTTTGTATTTATGCAAACATTTTTAATAAATTTATTATTATTTACAAGAACTTTCCGCTCTTTTTGAATTAAAATAAAGTCTTGCTGAAATAATAATTTATTTATAGACTTTTGTGTGTGTAAAAAAGCAAAATAATATTAAGAATTATTAAGTTAATAAATAGTGTTAAGTTTATATAAACGCTTTTTTAATCAACGAGAAGCCTAAGGCCAAGATTTATGAGGATAAGAATATTTTATATTTATTAAAGAAAGTTTTTCGTTAATACATTAACATTCACGATATTTTAAGGGACAATCGATAGACTTATATGAAAAACAAATTAAAAATTAAAGCTTATGAGCCGATACACATTGACTGCACCATGCGTCCAACGACAGAACGAAAACTTGTCGTCAGAGAGAAATGTCGCAGTATTCTTCGACGACTTGATTATAATGAACGCAACAGCGACAATTTGTTTTCCATACAAAAAAAAAAACAAACTCAATCGTCAAACAATTGTCGTCGAATTCTCATTTTGTCATGTTGTCACTAAAAAAAATATATCTACCTACATAAGAAAACATGCATTCTTTATTTTGACAATTGGCGTTCGTCGCATGTCGCAGTCAATGTGTATCAGCTATGTTTTGTATTAATATAAATAAATCTAACATCAAATATAGAGCTAAAATAAAACAAAATACAGTAATCTTCCCTATAACACGGTAGATTTTTTCCGCGATATAGGAAAACGCGTTGTACGAGCATTCTCGTATAAAGCGCTAGTATGACTCCGTATGACGCGTTCTGTACAAATGATTCACGTTTAACTGTTCTCGTTTAAAGGGGCTTAAATCAAATGTTAAGAAAATATTACGAACGAAATATGTGCGTTTTATTAAAATCAAACTAAGAACATTTAAATAAAAACCATTTCCACGGTCAAGCACGCGAGATTCGTACGCCTTTGAGGTGCAAAAAAAAATAAAATTAGGAAAAAAATGTTTTTGTTTTCATTTTTCGGTAGCATTTTCGTAGCAATATGTTTAGTACAAAATGTAGGTTCCGAAGATTTTTATGTTTTCAATATATTAGCAATAAACATGCGATCTAGCACGCGACAAAAAATGGAACTCGTTTTCAACTGCATTTAGAAAAATGCTGAAATTTGCGAAATGTAACATCAAATTTCAAAGCAATTAACTTGAAACTTAAATGGATTAATGTATCCTTCTAATGATAGCTGTCATGTTGAAATGGTTACCATCATTGTTTTTTTTTTAACCTTAAGTATAATCTAGCACGCGACATATTTTTCCATTACAATTTAATTGGGTAATTAAGTAATTTGGTAGTTAAGTAATTATGTAATTTAGTAATTAAAAACAAATTTTATATATTTTCCTTTCCTTGCATCAACCATTTTTCATTATCTTTAGCCAATGCCTTCCATTTTTACTAAAACAAAAATGCCTACAAAACATTTACTAAACATTTACGAAAAAGAAAAACTACATCTGTGAAATAGACGATTTGATCATCATGGTTAATGAATTTATGTACAAATTGCTTCATTTAATAAAATTAAAATATTTCTCTTAGATAATATCATAAAATAATAATTTTTTAATAAGTTTGAATTTTTTGGACACGGTAGACTTTCCTGTGGAAATGCCCATATGTAACTTTAAATCAGTTAATTTCAAATAAATAACATAGTTTCCTTAGGCAAGGGAGGTGAGGCAGGCGAACTGAAATTTCACGCACCGAAAAAGTTGTAGTGACGCTGGCTGACTCGCACACATAAGCGAAGTCGTCATATCCCATCGGAAAAAAAGCACTCCGAATGGCCTTTTTGAGTGCTCACAAGTAGGCTGACCGGACGTATGACACACCATTGCAATTTTAACATTGCTTGTCATTGTAAAGAATCACTCAAATTAAGCTTACTTTGAATTGCTTTAAAAGGCCTCTATTAGAACTCTTTGGGTCAGCATTTCGTTTCTGTTTTCAAGCATTTTTAACTGTCCGCTTGCACAACATCAAAAATAAGTGCTGATATTTTGCTCCTGGAGGAAGCTGTTGACATGAGCTGTCTCAGTAGAGGCAACATTAGCACCGTGGTAGGGATCCATACAGGGCACTGCCTTGTTGGCAGACAGGCTCTACTATTGAATATACCCCACAACGACTTTTGCAGAAGATGTAGAGATGAGGAGGAGGAAGAATCTACAGTACATTTCCTCTGCACTTGCTCAGCGTTGGCTCAAAAACGCTTCCTCCACTTAGGCAACTGGTTCTGCAATGATCTTGACGACCTCTCAGAATCTTCGGTTTACCGAATCCACAATGGGCCTTATTGGACTAAGTTCGTCTCGTTTGAGACAGCCACGCTAACCTAACCTAACCTAACCTAACCTATAACAATATTATATTTTAATTGGATAAACATTTTCATAAATTGGAAAATAAGTTTGCTTACAAAGTTATAAAAATAGCATAAGATGTTTACCCAATCGAAATATAATGTAGTAACAAATGAAAGTTATTTCAATTACCCTAAATTAAATATACGACTTATTTAAATCAATTCATAAAAACGTGTGTTACTTGCAATAATGTCAGAACATTTTTTCGAAATTCACTGAAAACAATAACCTATCGATTACTTAAAATCGGTGCTACAGAAGAACTTTTAAAGCTGATATTTGAAATTAGAGTCCGAATTCACACTAAATTGACTGTTCAGACTTTTAAATAAGAACATTTTTGGAGTTTTGTGTTATTATTATGGAATTTTATTAATGAAATTATGGTTTTATGATAACTGAAATAGCAAAAGTATGTTATAAATGATGTGTCGTGAATATAACTATCAAAAACTGCATCACTAGCTGTCCCTAACCGTGTTGTATAATTTTTTGAATCTCTTATTATTTGTGCATTAAATTTATCAAAAAGAAATTGTTTAAGTGCCTGTGAACATTCACGTCTCAAATCGTTCTTTCATGCTCAAAATCATGTCTTTTTGATCGATTATTGTGACCTGCTGCATCATAGCTTCACGCATTCACAATAGAATATGTAGGATACCTAATGCACAATACTTTTAATATATTGTTGTCATATACTGCAGCATAGCTTCTGTTAATACTTAATATTGAATAAACCATTTAACATAACGAAGGTGCTTGAATTAGACGGTAGCGTGTTGAACTATCAATCGAAAGGTGAGGTCGTTCAAACTCATTACTACCTCTGGAGTTCCGCAAGGAACATAAGTATCCTTAGGCCATTATTTTTTATATTGTACATAAATGACATTAGTAAATGTTTTGATAATTCAAAATTTTTATTATATGCTGATGACCTAAAAATTTTTAATTAAGCCTCCTGTTTGACTGATATTTCAGCACTGCAAGCTGACCTTAATAACGTTGTCAATTGGTGCTCTATCAATGAATTACCATTAAATATAAAAAAAATGCTTTCATATGTCCTTCTTTAAGGCTATAAACGTTTTAAAATCTAATTATTTTGTAGGTGTATCCCCCTGCAGTCTGTTGAATCCATTCGTGATCTAGAGGTTATTTTTGAATCGAAGCTTACTTTCAATGACCATCTAAGTTTTATAACTCCAAAGGCTTACTCCTTGCTCGCGTTTATTCGCAGAAAAAGTTCCGGGTTTCGGGACCCTCATACTTTTAAGTGTCTGTATAATTCTTTTGTTAAATTGAGGCTTGAATATGCGGCAATAATTTGGAACCCTTTTTATGCTTGTCATTCATTTCGCTTGGAGCGAATTCAAAAATTTTTTACAAAATTTGTGCAGCATTCATGGAACTCTGTTGACTTTAAGCCCTCATACAATGCAAGATGCTTGCCCTTAGGTCTTAAAACTTTAAAAACAAGAAGGAAGGTTGACCTTCATATTTGATATCATATCTGGTCACATTGATTGTCCGTCCCTTCTGGAAATCATTGTGTTTAATGTTCCTTCTAGGCGTCTGCAGCGTTTTAAATTATTTTTTATAAAACATCAGAGAACTAATTATGCTAAAAATGAGACAATAACCAGGGTTTTATCTTTATTTAATGAACTATCTATAAATTTTAGTTTTGATTTTTCTGTTTCCAAGGAGGCATTTTTTTTAAAAAAAAAAAGATCAAAGAACCAAGGCATGCGCCTTATACAAACAAGGTTTGGTCTTTGACCTGAAAAGACAGGGATAGATTTATTTAGAGGAATTGATTGGGACCATACATGAATTATTGATTACGCGAAACAACCGTGAAAGACAATTTGAATTGCTTTTAACCGAGGCTAGTGTTATGCCTTAACCTCGGCAAGCATTTCCAGCCCTAAGTTGATCTTGTCCTTTAATTCCACATTTTCTACAATTTTATATGTGGATTTTTAGTTTTCCATAATTCTTAAACGTAGGAAAGTACAAAGAAAATGAAAAGAACCATGCCCGAACCCGGATTCGAACCAGGGACCTCTGGGTTGATAGCCTAGCGCACTCTCCACTAGACTACAAAGGCCGACGTCTGGGAATAATGCTTATAACTTATTTTTACTTTAACTTTATTAACTTATAATTGTTACTACTAGTCTGTAAAGACTAATTGTCCAAAGACTGAATAAAGAAACTAAAACTAAACTAAATTAAAGAAAGTTTACGGGTTTGATTCTCATTGCTAGTGTAGAAATATTTTTAATTTTATATTCTCTTGTTGTAATTATCGGTGTTTACATGATCCTACCTGTTGTCACGCCTGGCGTGATGGATGAATATCTGTAAATTTTGCTTAGCAGCCAAACAATCACACATGCTGTCCAACCTCATTAAGCTAAATAAGTTCGTTTAGACAACATATCGTAGATTTGGAAGCAGCTATACTAACAAAATTTTTTTGTTATTATTTTTTAACATAAACAATGCATCTAAATCAAACATAAATTTTTTTTTTTTGCAAAAAACAATTTTTATCCTTTATTTTTTGCATGTCTATTTTTGTACTTTTCACTTTTTATGTTATGTTATCTTCGCCATTAAATGGCGATGCTTGATGTGTTCGTTCAACACGTGTTCACATTGGTAGGATGGCTGCTCATAAGACCTTGAATTTGAAATATTTTAAATTCAAGCCAACATGTTTTAGGTCGGCTGGATCCAACATTCAAACGGTCAAATACGAGGCTTGTCCTACCATTCGTGATAACATGTAGGACCATGTGAGCCCAGGTATTGACGCAAACAAAAACCAACAATTCTAAGAGAAAGCTGTATAGAAAACAGTGTCGTTTTTGAGATTTCACCCAAGCAAATCACAAAACGAGGCGTAAAAAGCTTTGCTTCAAAAATTTTTAAATTAAAACATTGACTAAAAACATTAATTATATTCGCACCAGTGAATTTTATTAGCTTACAAATATTTGGATCGCTTATCATTCGCAAATTATATGTATTTATCAAAACGGCATTTTTTAAAGCCTAGAATTCTTATGAAATTGATTTATTTTATATTTTAGAAGTATAGTCTTTCTGACGTAGTTTTCACTTCTACAGCCGTTTTAGTTGGTGTCGAGCCACAGTGTTTCGTCTACATTGATTCTCTTTATACTCAACTAAAAAAATAAAAAAATAAAAACTATTCAGCCGAATCATCTGAAATTGAAATATGCTATTCACAACATCAGTGGCTATCGCTGGAACCAGAATCAAAGTTTTATTTCAAAGACATCGTATATTTTATACTTAAAAACCGGTAGAAAACAAGCTGTTTTAAGAAATTAATTTTCAAAAGTGCGTCATTCTGTCAATTTTTAATATTTCTTTTCTTTCTAGTGCCAGCCGTAGTTGCATTCATAGTGGTTAAAAATATGTTTGGTTTTTTTTTCAGATAAATAGAAAATTCGAAATCTAGAACATTACCCATGCCCGTTTTATTTGAGAGCGTCTCATTGAGTTCTATTTTGAACATGATTAACAATTTTTTAAACAAAAAAAATAATTTTTTTTATGACGAATGAGTGTTGCAATATACCTTAAAAGTTTAAAAATCGTTATTCAATATTTTAACTTTTTAAAAAAATCTTAAAAATACCTTACATTTTCGAGCGCTAGACCACTGGCCTTGCCTTAAGTGCCTATGAACATTCATGTCTAAATTCGCAAGTAAAATCTAAACCTAAAACAATTGGCATCTTTTGATAATTTTCACGAAGTTCAATTGAAGCTTGCTACTTTAGCTGTTTGGATAGTCAATACACAAAAATCTTAGTAGATTATTAAGATCTGTTGTAAAATAGCTTCACGCATTCACATGCAGAACAAATTCTAGTCATCTACTGCAACAAAGCTTCAGTTAATACTTAATATTGAATGAATCACAATTTGTGACAGAATCTTTTGGATTAGTGGTTAGCGTGTACAACTGTCGATCGAAATGGTGCGAGTTTGATTCTCATTGCACACAAAGAAATATTTTTAATTTAATATCTTGTTGTAATAGACGCGAGTAAAAAAAACAATTCTAAGAAAAAGGTGTATGGAAAAAGTGTCGTTTTTGAGATTTCAAATTTTCAAATATTGTTTAGAAAAACAAAATGGCCACCATTTGAAAAAACTAGCATTTTCACGTATTTTTCAATAGAAAATTGTTTATAAAAAATAAATAAATAAAGTTAAATAAGAACGACTTCGTCAGGCTGAAGAGGCAGATTTTTTCAACAAAACTCATTTTGAATCAAATCTATCAGACAAAAACTGTCTTAGTTATACTGTCAACTAAGTAAAAAAAAGTGATTTTGAGTAAACGGCGTTTAAAGTTTTGGAAGAGCTAAGAGCACTCAAATAGCATGACAGCATTTGGCGCACTTTTCGAATACTTAACGTCCGAATTTTCATTTGAAACTTGAGATACACATTCTTTGGAAAATAAACAAAATAATTTATTTTAATATTTATAAACTGTTCGTACCATGATAATGCTATCACTTGAAAATTATATCTTATGTCTCTTGTACGTATACTTATCTTAATTTATAGTTAAGAATAATTTTCTAAAAGTTTCCTATTACCTTAAGTAAGATAGCCCTTACTGTTAGTCTAAAATACTCTAATTAAAACTTAAAACATTAGTTTAAGAATTTTACCTCATTTCTATAGATTCCATTTCA
This sequence comes from Dichetophora obliterata, assembly GCA_963920525.1. NCBI lineage: Eukaryota > Metazoa > Arthropoda > Insecta > Diptera > Sciomyzidae > Dichetophora > Dichetophora obliterata. Next base: position 51,182,713 of record OY986438.1, on the reverse strand, counting down.
CGAAACTTTTACCATCAATAACTATCCTTAAAGCAAGCATTCTCTAGAAACTGGCTCGCTTTGAAACTTTTTTACCCCTCATTATAGAGCGATTTATTTTTTCTTATTTTCGTGCTCTTAGCCAAAGTTGGTAAAGCTTATTTCGAAATTAGTTGCGCCATTCTTGGAATTACATACGAAATTTTCTGAGCTTTTAAGTAGCGGTATTATTAGCAAACTCATCTGCCAATTCAATTAAATACACAAAAGTTTCAATTAACGAAAACTGCGACGATCTGTTCTCGAAGAAAGCAGCGGCAGCCATCGATGGCTACTATTAATAAAAGGAAAACCAACATAAAAGAAAAAAAAAAAAGAAAAGAACAACATAGGACACAATAAAAGGAGCAACTTAAGGAAACCGACTGCCATACAACAAAAGCAGCAACTTTTTCTGATGCTTTAGTAAAAGAACGCGTCATCATCATGCGATTTGCTTTTTCTAGACTATCAAAAGCTTACATGCTGGGAATATCTCTAATAGCCTAAGCAGGATTAAAGCATCCCGACACCGTCGTTTATTTGGTCAAACGGTCGAGATTGTTGGTGGCTGTGTCTGGTAGACGTTGTAGCTTGTAGCAAGCGAAACAAGTGTCCGGGGTTAATTGAAATTCCTCAACTTTCTCAATTAAACTTTTACTTCTTTTTCACATTAGAAGCAACAACAACAACAACTAAAGGACATAAATGAAAAATGTGTTTTCAAATTCCTACTCTTGCTTTGTGATCAAGAGAATAGTCAAGACGCCGTTAATTCCAGCAGTAAGCAAGTTTTAAGCGTCTTTGGGCGTTGTTTTTTTTTTCCTTTCATTATCTTGGTTCTTGCCTATAAAGCTTTTCTCCTGTATCACAAATTTTTTGTAACTTTCTTTATTGTTTGATGAAGTTAGTTTTTTTTTTAAACAGTTTTCTTTAAAAACGTTGCAAATTTAGCCGAAAGTTTGCAACAACAACAAATAACAACATCATCATAAGAACCTCGTGAAATATTTAAGTTGTTGCTGCTGTTACTGGTTCTTTTGCTGGTACTTCAGGAACATCATCGACGTCTTTTTCGTCACTCACTGGCGCACTATAAAAAATTCAAAGGACTTTGTCTACATCGAGTTTTGCCCGTAGCATCAAGAGCAGCATCCATTCATCCATCCGTCCTACGTCTGTCAGTCTGTCGGCTGCTTGCATTCGGGGGTGTATTTTCTTTCTTAAGTTCTGCGCATTATTTATACATTCTTCACAAACTATTATTTGTTTGCTGCAATTATTGTTGTTAATAACATTTATGAAAAAGTTTGGAACGACGGGGGCATAACATCCGTCGCCGTTGGCAGTCTTAGACCTTGCTGACAAGCTTTTGATTGCTTCTATAATATTCTAATAGGTTGTTAAACTTCGATATAGTATCACTGAAAGTCGTAACAACCTTGTTTTCAGCCTTGTTGTGGAGCATTAATGCTTTATTTTATGTTCAAAATTTTTCTGGCCGTATCCACTGTGGTGCAATTCATACAAATTGACATTTAAATTAGGCAAACTATGGGAATTCTTCACCACTTAATGCTTTAAGTCACAAAAATTGCATCGTTGAAATATAAATACGAAACTTTGCAAAACGGAAAATAGAGATCAGTTAAATATATTATGTCAACAAATATGTCAACAAATTTCAAGTTAAAGGTATTCAAGATCAAGTTAGCACACCAAGTTGTACGCCCAATATCCACTTTGTAATGAAATTGAGTTCTAATGACATGAATTGTCTGCATTGGTTAAAATAAATTAGATATCTCTTTAAGAACAATTAATACTTATTATAGTATTCTGTAAAGCTTTTGCTAAAACGAGGCGTTTTTACTCGGCACCAGAAAAAAAAATAACTCTGTTACACAAAAGGAACTATGAAGAAAATATTATATGATTTTTAATGGTTTTCTAATTAATAATATTTTTCAGGTGCATTTTTCTTGAAAACGGGACTTAAATTAAGAAATGTTTGACGATTATGAAAAAACTAACCCCAGATTCAAACACTGCTACCACCATAAATTAGGTGGACACCATATGCCACATTATTATTATTTTTATTTCATGGGGTGACCACCAATTTTTGTTATTGATCATTATTCTGACTTATCTGAATTCCCTTCTAGTTTTTATGGTTATATTACGACTTTATGATTTTTGGCCAGCTTTTTTTAATTTTTGATCAGTGTGTCAAAATCTCGGTGAAATAATTTCTTTCCTTAGGTTTTTTTAGAAACATATGATTTTAAAGTTTTTAAATAATTTATTCTTACTGGGAATATTTTAAAAAGTCTGCCTAAAGATTTTGTCAAAATTCTTGTCAGAAGGTCAAACTGTAAATAAAGAACATTATCTGAGTGAGATGTGGTTTTTGAGAGAGCAAGTTCGTCAAAAAAGACCAGATCGTAGAAAAAAAAATCATGGATTTTGCACCACGTTAACGAACCATCTCACAAGGCAATGATTGTGAACGCATTTCTGATCGAAAACTAAAAAAATACCATCGAACAACCACCGTATGCACACAGCAGAGATAAAAATCTTTACTGAACTAGTTATATAATGATTACTTGGATTACAACACACATGAATAAGGCGGAAATGTGTGGTGCTTACATCCAGCATTACTATAATTCATGTTGTATTATCAGGTATTACCGCTTAGGTTATTTATTTTCAAATCGCAACCGAGAACGTAAGTTTTTGAGTTGAATGGCTAGATTCACGATAGTTGTTACGTGACATTTTGTTTGAGATTATTTATTTAGAAATTGTAATTGAAGGCGTAATGACATGTGCTTACAGGATAACTAGTTACTGAGCAAGTTATGGCAGTAACTACTTCTCGATTTTAAAACGCAAATTACTACTTCGAGGCACCCGGAAGAAGACAAAAAAGAGAATTCGCGACAAAAACTGAAGTTAATTCCATAAAATACGTTTAAAAGTTTTAAAACACAAAGTAATTAACAGATCTCGCACAGAGGACAGTTGTGCCAACAAAACTACAAGTAGAATTTTGACAATTCCTTTAAGCGGGCTTTTAAAATGATCAACTTCAGGTAGTTTCTTTACAGAATGTATATCAATTTTATCAAAACTTTTGTAACTTCTAACGAGACTCCAAAACTACCAAGCTAATTGAGCTAAAATGTTTGCAGTTTACATGCTTCGAGTGCAAGTTGGCTTAGGAGTAATAAAATTAAGTTTTGCATAACGTGACGTGACACTTCCCACGCTACATAACACCTAAACACCTAAAGTCCTTAAATTGGTAAGAAGGAAAACTTTTCTTAAAACCAATTTTCATTAAAAAATATATGTGAAAATGCAAAAGAGGCGTGATACTTCCATTACGAAGGTCGTTTGATAATTCCGTGAAAAATGAAACGAAAAATAACTTTTCGGAAGGTCCTCAAAATAGGCCTCTTTTTCGGTCATAAGCTCCTTTCTGGTGGTGAATCTCTTCAGGTTTGGAAACATAAAATAGTCGTAGGGAGCCGAATCTGGAGAAAATGCTGGATGAGCAAGCGATTCGTACTTGAATTCAAGGAATTTTGCTATTAGAGCTGGGCATGTGTGAACGCGCGCATTGTCCTGATGGAAGAGCACTTTTTCCTTGCCAAATGGACACGTTTCTCTTTCAAAGCGTCGTTGAAACGGTCCAATTTGGCTGCATAGTATTCACCATTGATCGTTATTTTTGGTCGAAGGTAATCGATGTAGATTATACCGCGTTTATCCCAAAATACTGTCGCAATAACCTTTTTAGTCGATAGCACCGTTTTCACCTTCTTCGGAGTACGTTCGGCGGTCGGTGAAATTCACTGTTTCGACTGTTCCTTTGTCTCTAGTGTATAGTGATGGATCCATGTTTCGTCAACGGTCACTAATCGATGGTAAAAATAATTCTTATCTTTGTTCAGCATCGCGAAACACGCCTTTGAATCAGTCACACGATTGCGATTATGGTCGAGAGTACTCAAACGCGGCACCCATCAGCAGTATATTTACGAAAAACAAAATTTTTGGAGATTATTTCAAAATGGTTTAGCTTACTGGCGGTTATCGTAACAGCCAAAATATTTTGGAAATCGTCATAAAATAGATCAAGGTGAATTTTTAGACGTTGGCATCGACACTTTTTTTCTTTGGAGGTCGAGGCACCTTACATCTACACAACGTGAATCAAAGTAACTGTCGCACCTATATTAATACCAATTACACAAAAAGAAGCAACACTGGAAAACATATGTTGTTTTTTTACTACTCTGGCATTAATTGTACAATTATTGGATGAACCGTTTTAAAAGTTTTGTCAATAATAATAATAATATTGCGAAAGGAAATAAGTGCAGAGATCCTTCGCCACCACGGAGGTTGCAGTATCATATTTTCCGACGAAAAACTCTTCTTTTTGCAAGCAAGCCACAACTCGCAAAATGATAGAGTGTACGCAGCTTGGCAGATATTTCCAAAGAAAAAAAGTCATTGAAAGATTTCAAAATGTTTGTTTCGTCAATCATGGTTTGGGGCGCTTTCTCCGAAAAAGGCAAATCGCCCCTTCTTCTTTTTAAAAAACGGCGTTAAAATAATTCGAAATATTACTTAGAACATGTTTTAAGGAACTTTCTTGTTCCGCATGCCCAGCCAATTTACAGAGAGGGTCATCTTTGTTTTCAGCAAGATTCTTTTTCAGCACACAAGGCAAAAATCGTTCAAAGCTGGTGCAGAACAGCTTTGCCATGGTTTATTTCTGTTGACGAATGGCCTCCGTCATCCCCTGACTTAAGCCCCCTGGACTATTCTATTTGGGGTATAGTGCTGAGCAAATTAACGAACACAAACACATGACGGTAGATAAATTTAAGCGACGATTAAAGAAGATATCAGATGATATACCTGAAAACCAGATGCGTGCCACATGCTCGTCTTACACAAATTTTTTTAAATTTTTAAAAAGAATTAATGGTGAAAGATTCGAATTTAATAATGAAGGGTTATAAAGAATGCTTAAAATAAAAAATCTAAATTTTTGTTTTATAAAGCTTACGCAGTGCTTTTGATTTATGGCATAAAACAAGTGCGACAGTTGTTTTGATTCACGCTGTACATTGAATCTTTGAATTTATAATTGTTAAGTCTTAAATTTATTGCAACAAATACTTAAACATTAATTTTTAAAGTGAAACTTCCCAGGCGGCAATTTGATATTGAGGGAACATTTTTCGAGTCTCGTTACGTTTTTGTTATGCAATATTTTAGTGAACAGTGAGTGTTTATTTTGTGTGGGGACCCCCAGAAAGGTGGCAGATAGAGTGTAAGTGTGTTCAAAGGAAATATTCAGGGGAAAAATTCATAAAATTAGAGTAAATAGATTTTTTGACATGAGCAGCAGTAGGAATTTTTTTTTATTTTTATGTATGGGGCCCCCAGAAAGGTAGCAGATAGATAAAGAAATATTGAGGGGGGAAAAATTAACAGGTTCATCTCTTACTTTTGACCAGCCTATGCGTTAAAGATTTTTGATAAGAACTATAATTGACATTTTTTTCATCAAATCAATATCAATATATTATTATGTGCTTTTCTTATATTAGTACACTAAGAACTTATTTCTTTTAAAGTACAAAGCTTTATGACAAATTGTTTTGAATACAATGATTAATTTATAATTTTAACTTAAACTAAGATAGGTATACAACAAAATAGTTATATAAATCCATATAAATAAAAATGTAAATGTATATTTGTACAAAATCTCAAATTTCCGAAAGTTCTTCACCAACTTCCTTGGAATTTTGGCACAACTGTGCAAATCTAGTAGGCTCATGCTTTTATATAAACAAATTTTTCCACTCAATCTTTCCCGCCCACAAATCAATAAAAATGTTATATTTCAGACAGTTTATATCGTATTAGACTAAAATTTGGTAATTTAGTTCGTATGGTTACTGTCGGGAACTGTAATAAAAATGGGCGTGGTTGAAATGTATCTATGCCCTTTTTTTATAAATCACTTTAATTCCTCAGTTGTACATGTTTTTAAAGTGAAGCATGGTTTGAAGGTGATATGGGTCCAAGTGTCGGTCACTATATATATATATATATAATATATATGTAGTGATATAGGCCCAATCGGTCCAGTATTTTAAGAGCCTATAGCCATCAGACACACTTTGCTTTGCTTTTAATATATATTGATAATATATATAGAAATATTGCAACGCCCACTGTTTCATCCATCAATATATATTAAAGGCAAAGCAAAGTGTGTCTGATGGCTATAGACCGAAATTTTGGCTGTCGATTTATTTGGAGTACGAGATGGTTTAGAAAAAATGCGCGTTTAATAGATTTGTGCTTAAAAATCGCAAACAAACTTCTCAATAAATTGGTCAAACCAAGTCGAACTGCTGCTGCTTCAAATGTGCAATTAAATACTCCTAAGCTAACGTTGGAGCGAAAAGGGACTTACGATCAAATAATGTAAGCTGTCAATAATGGAATTGGAGAAATCTTTTTCTTAGATGCGCTAAGAGGAACTGATAAAACTTTCAACCCAAAATTGCATACCTTTTGCTCGTCTTTCGTCTGGAATAGCTACGACATTGCTACCAGGTGGATCACCATTTAAAACTCTAAAGGCCAATTTTTCAGTGCGAGCTTAAACTCTAAACTCTCTTAAACTCTAGTCAAATAATACTGACGTTAACTCACTAAAACTGAACGTTTAAACTTGGTTTAGGCACAAAAGAAACACATAATATCACAATTTAAGTCAATATAACACCAACGAATGGTAAATTATCCAATTAAACCTAGTTTTAATGTCCAATTTTGGTGAGTTAACCTCAGGTTAGTTTGACTAGAGTTTAAACTCGCACTGAAAACCTAGCCCTAAAAACTGTTTAAAAAGTCACTACAATCACTTTGTAAAAAGATCACGAGGGTTTTTTCAATTCTAACTAAAACTCTGCGTTTTTTTCCCCAAATTATAACGCTATTTCAGCGTGTTCTTGCTCAGGAACTCCAAAAAACGCTCCAGCAGCGATATTTTACGCTATTGGAGCGGGTGTTACGTCTGACCTAAAATAAAAAACGAGTGTGCTTTAGAACACACAGCTGAAGTAAAACTTTTTAAGCTCCATCTTTATGAATGCACTAGTATTCCCCGGCAGACATTGTCCTGCCACAGACCGCCTTACACCATACACAAAAATGCCATGAAGTGCAAAATATATTTACCATTTAAAGTATAGTTTTTACCAATTAAATTTTAGTCTTATATGACTAAAACCGCCTGAAATATAGCATTTTCACTGATTTTTGGGTGGTAAAAGGGGCGTGAAAACCCATTTTTAGTACAGCTTCCGGCAGTAACCATACGAACTAAATTACCAAATTTTAGTCTTGTACGACCAAAACCGCCTGTATTAGAGCATTTTCACTGATTTGTGGGCGGTAAAAGGGGGCGTGGAAATCAATTCTTAGTAAAGTTGCTGGCAGTAACCATACAAACTAAGTTACCAAATTTTAGTCTTATACGACCAAAAGAGCATTTTCACTGAGTGGAGGACGGTAAATGGCCATTTGCAACTTTCCGTTGCACATTCAACAGCTTACTCCCAAGTGTCAAGCGTGCGTAAAGAAGTTTTACTCCAATATGAATGTCGAGAGCAGAATGTGTATTAGTAGAGGGAGAAAATGCGAAAGGAAAAAGGAACACTGCATATCACGCTACGACGCCAGCAAATAGTTGAGATTCGCACTCACCTTCGTGATTCATTATCAGTTGATTGGGTCACACTAGGTTTAAAATCTTGCCTTGAATATGTTGTCACACACTTTTTATGCACTACTTAACTAAACACGAAAACTATTTCAGTTGCACTTAATAGGCGTGTTTTATTCGTTCTGGTTAAACCAAATAGGTTCTAAATAACATGCAGAACACTAACAAAAAGATGAACTTGCTCAGTAACTAGCTACTAGCTAGTAACTAGCTAGTAACTAGCTACTGAGCAAGTTCATCTCGTTGAACTATTTTTTTTTCGCTGCGGCTCTATAGATGTCGCTATTGGTTTAGTTTGTGGCAGCACTCGCAAGTAAGAGTTTGGTTTACAACCCTTCTTAGTCACCCAATGCTGGCAAAAGAAACATCTGTGCTGTTTAGTCATATCATCGTCGACAATGCCCCAAGCGGTCAGAAGTAGTAATGGTATTGTTTTGCAATCAGCCGTTTGGTCATATCATTTGGCGACAATGCCCCAAACGGTCTAAGGCAAAACTTACAAAGCTTAAACCAATGCGATCTATTCGTTCACTGGTTAAACCAGAACGAATAAAACGCAGCTATTATGACAGTTTAAAATGGTTTTTGTACATAGCTAAACGTACACTTAGTACTGCACAAACCACGCTTAGCTATGTACACAAACCCATTGTGCAGTTTAGTACAGGTTTGTTCAGTACTAAGCGTTCGCTTAGTTATGTACACAAAATAATTTAAATCGTTTTAGTAGCTGTTTAACTGCTCTCTCTATCTTCCCGGAACTTCCGTTAGACTCTTTAATTGGAACTTCCATTACGCATTCACCAGCTTACTCCCAAGTGTCAAGCATGGGTAAAGAAGATTTACTTCAATTACAATTACAATTACTGAAGTAGTAATCATAAAATTATTTATTACGATTACAGTTATTGTAAAACAGCAGAATTATAATTACGATTACTGTAATCGTAATCATTCTTTTTGTATATGAATTACTGCAAAAATCTTTCATTTTCATGATGCAATTCACAAAGAAGATCTTTTCTAGAATCTTTATTTATGGAGAGGCCCTGCTGGAATAATTATCTTTGTAATTCTTTCTTTTTGATGCCGTCCACGGTGGCACGCTCTTTCTGGTTTTTCATCCGAAAAATTAGTCTTGTTTAATTCAAATATTGATTTTTAACATTTGAGAATTAATTGGTTTTTCTCTCGTATTAATTTATACATTCCTTATTATTGAGTTCGCTTTGATTTATATCATTGAAAAAACGTGTTGTTCAAAATTAAATAGCTTCGGAATAAAATTGAAAAGTATTTGCTTTTTAGTAAGGAGAAAAATTAGACAATATTTAAATTACATGACTTCCACATTAACTTTTTTTTTTTTTGAAACACCATTATAAGTGACATAACTTAGATAGTAAGCAATTAAATTACAAAAAACATGATTACGATTACAGTAATTTTAATTGTCATTTTCAATCATTACGATTACTGTAATTGTAATCAATAGATTTTTCTATTACAATCAGTAATCAATAGATTTTTCTATTACAATTACAGTAATCGCAATTGTGATTAGCGTGTATACCGATTACAGTAATGGTAATACTACTATTCTTACATTACAATTACAGTAATTGTAATCGTTAATTTTTAAAGATTATGATTACTGTAATTTTAATTGGAAAGTAATTGTAATCGCAAACTATCCAGCTCTGGTTAAAAGAAAGGCCTACCGTTCAAGCTTTCAAGGTATCACCAAGTAAATAAGAATAATAACACTCAAAAAGAACAGGCTAAAAGTTTTAAAAAAATTAGATTTGGATACTGTTCAAAAATTTGGATACAAGAACAACATGATTTTCATTATTAACACATTACCAAAAGATATGAAGATGTCATAAAAATCATGAGTACAAGAGAAAAATCAAGAGAGCTTCTTATAAAGGTTTTTCTGGAGTTTAAAAGGTTACAAAATAGCGAACTTATACACATTTTGCAATGCAATAACTTATAAGACACGAACAACCAGCTGCACAAATAAACATACAAAGATACAAGATACCACTCAGAGCAGTCTACATTTTTTGACAAATACATCATAAAATAAAAATAATATCTTAAAGTTATATTTACAATAAACAGTACATTCTGTCTTGTATTTATAGCAAACTAAAGGAACATATTCACAACCCGAAAATTCTTGCATTCGAAACTCTCCTTGAAGCACCATCACACAGAGTAAGTTATTCCCATGGTACGAGTACTCTTGTTAAGTAGGCGAGCGCGTGATCACAATTCATAAATACTTTTCCAACTCAAGAAAAGTTAACAAAGTATGCACACAGTCACACGCGTTGAGTTGTTGGGAAAACTCGAAAGAATAAACATTAAGTAGTACGCTGCTGCTGCCACCTTTGTGCTACTGTTGCTACTGCGAAAGATTCCGGTAGCCTTGCCAATGACAGCCAATCAAAGGTCGAATGCCTGTTAGAGTACCAGAGGCGAGATAAGACCGAGACACTGATTGAAAATCAATTTCATGAAAAACATCTTGACGTCCTCACGCGGTGTTCAAACAGTTCTGTTGACGCAGCATTGCCTCAAAGCAGTCAAAGAAACCAATGGTGTGTCTTCGCTACATCGCACAATCTTCCAAAGGATGCAGTTGAGAAAGTTTTTTCAAGAATTTATTTTTGCACGTGCCTCGTTTGCGACGCGGACTCGCGGGTTAAAATAAAACATAATTGAAAATGTGCTTTATAGACTTTTGCTAAGTTTTATTGAAAGTGAAAAGTTTTGCGGTATCCTTTTAAAGGATTTGCAGAACTCAATGATTTATCATTATCAGCAGTTTTCCTGAGGCTACTTTATACAAGGGGGAAATTGTAGAACAAAAAGTAAAACGAAGTAAAATTTCAATTCCAGAATGAAAAAAATTATCGAATCAAGTCATAAAGAGCTTAGTTTGGAACATTAAATACTAAGGTTCGCAATCAAATCAGCAGCACCGGAAATGGTTAACCGATATAAGGACGGATGTTGCACATTTGTGCGTGTATAACAATCACAATTGCAAGTCCTTTCAGTTGAACAAACCAATTAGGCTGACTTTAGCGCTTATCAATTAAGTCCCCTTAGTGCTGGTGCACCTTCACCAGCATACATATGTACAACAGTGGCACCATACAAACATACCCACGAATGTTGAAAATATGCCAATCAGCGTCCAGTAATAGCATGGATTCAACTTGATTTTAACATTGACACATTGGCATGCAATGCAACGCTGCTGCTCTGGTTACAAATCATCCAATGATGTGTTTGCAAACGAACCACTTTCATTTCATCTCTGCATAGCATTCTTAGTACCAAAAACTATCTAAAAATCAAAATGCGCCAAAATGGAATGGATTCGTTGGAGCGCAACCAATTTGTGCCATTTTGACTAAGTTGCCCAGTGGCTATTAGCACTCAGACAAAACTTCAACCAAATGGCTTGTAAAGTGAAGCCTATTCCATGGAATTCATCCATTTTAACAGCATTTTATTAATTTCTGCTCGAAATTTTAGTTTGCTATCAACTCAACAATGCTAGTCATAAGCTTTGGTAAGCATTATTTTGTTACAACCGTTGATTAGAATGCATCGATTACAGTAACTGCACATATGAATCAACCTAATGAAGATAGTGCGAATTAAATGGCTTTTGTTGGAGAGAAAAAATTTGGCTTTTGCAAATGCATTCGTCAAATCACTTCGTCAATCAGTCAAAAGTATATGACTAAAATGATTTATTATTATGTTGATTTTATATGATGTAAATACAAATTCTTAATGTCTGACAGTTTAAATCATACTTGATTTATGATTAAAATTCTAGTTGTTTGATAGTTTAAAATCGTTTATTGAGCTTTAGGTCAAAGTTAGAACAACTATTAGAACAACTAATAGCACCTAAGCATACTTTTTGAAGATGTGAAAAAGATGTGGAGACAAGCATTTAGCAAAAGTGCATTTTTTAATGCAAAAAAAGGTTAATTTTTCTACCTGGAAAAACAGTAAAATACTTACATATTTTTTTAAATTTTTTAAAAATACTATTTTTTCTTTTTCGTAATCCGAAAAACAGCTACGAATTTTGGAATTGGGGTGATTGTATTTTCGAGAAATTTTCAGTATTTACCAATTCCGCAATAGAATTGATGAAGTTATACAAATATTCTCATTTTTTTATCAACAAAGTTAAAAATAAGCATTAATTTAAATAAATAACGGAAAAAGGGAAAAATTGTCACATAGCGCAACACTGCTCAAAACTAAAAAAAAAAAACTAAAGAAAGAACTCATAACAACATCTCGTTGGTTTTGTCTTTGTTGTTATAGTAACACAACGATTTTTTGCATACTGTTTCTGTGGCAACAATTACTTAATCCACATAATAAAAAAATTATACTTTTCTAACAACGAAAAATCTTACCCATGACTATAGTAAATCTAACCCATGGATGTGGGTAACGTAACTATTGCAGTAGTAAATCCAACCCACAGTCATGGGTACGTAACTAATGCCATAGTTAGAATAACCAAAAAATAGTTGCCCAACTATAAAATAGTAAGCTAATCCATGGGGGATGTGGGTTACGTAACTATTGCCATAGTTAGAATAACCACATAATTGTTACGTTACTATTGGAGCAGTAAATCCAACCCAGAGTCATGGGTGAGCTAATAATTTTATAGTAAGCTAACAATTTTATAGTAAGCTAACCCATGACTGTGGGTTGGATTTACTGTTCCAATAGTTACGTAGCCATGCCACGTCATAGCCATGGGTTAGATTTACTATAGTCAGGGGTAAGATTTTTCGTTCTTATAAATGTATAATTTTTTTTTTTTGTTAATTATGCTATAATATTATTGAGGTTCTGGACAAAAAGACTTTATATAACACTTTTACCCAACTAAAAGATATATTAACTTATTAATAGGACTTATTATAGTAGTGAATCTACTTTTTAGTTTCATAGTAAATCTAACTACAGATTGTAGTTACAGATTGTAGTTAGATTAACCCACGGTTTTTCTTTCTGTGTAACCCTAATGTTTGTACTGTCATTGACAACACTTTTCATAATTTCACTTTTGTTGTGTCATCGCGCTGAATAGACGTGTTGCTTAATATAAAACAAAATTAAAAAACATCTTGTAAAAAAACGCTAAGTAAAGTAATACAGAATTTTTTTTCAAAGCGGTAGATTAGGTTCTGAATCGGTAAAAAAGCATTAGTATTATTGCTTAAATATGGATTGGGACTTGTAGCTCAATATTATAAAATAATATGAGCGAATATGAATATCATAAAAAAAGCTATGCCATGTACAAATCGAGTATACGGTTGTGAGCCAGCTTACAAAATTTAATATTTAGCATTTTTTTGATGAAACATTGTCATTTAAATTAAACTGCAATAAAAACACTTAACACTTAAGTTCTTGCAGACGTAACTAATTACTTGCGTAACTAATTACTTGCAGAACTAATTACTTGCAGGCTCTCTTGCAGACGTAACTAATTACCTTATATGCCCTTATTTGTTTGATATTTGCATGGTGCGGAAATGTCGGGTCATTTTCGCATAGATTTTTGCAATGTTCGTGGACTGAGGGCGAATTTTTTCTCGGTATATGTTCATTGTACTCTACTTAGGCCTCAAATAATGGCACTAAGCGAGACCCAGGTGGCCGAGGATGCAGATCCACTGGATTTTCATATACCTGGGTACCGCTTACTGCCATTGTTTTCTTTGCATAGAGGCATCGCCCTTTTTATAAGAACGGATGTAGCATACCAGTGTGAGAGGAGTCTGAACGTGACCGATCCAGAGTTTAGCTCAATGTGGGTTAGGTTCAGGCTTCGCTCTCACTTGCTGCATTTTTGTTTTATTTATAGAAGCCCGAATATTGGGAGAGAGCCCACTTTTAACAAACTGGGCTATCTCTCTGATTCGATTACGCATATTTTGGGGTTGTTTCCTGACAGTGAGATCGTTGTAGCAGGCGATTTCAATGTCCACAACCCGGCTTGGTTACGTCACTCGGGCCCATTGACACCTGTTGGGCAATATGTTGAGCTATTTGCTGAATCGAACCAATTGATTCAACTAGTGAAGGAACCCACTTTTTTTCCTCAAAGTGATATGCATAGCCATAATACCCTTGACCTTTTTCTGACTTCACATCATGAAAAATATGATGTGAGTGTCAACGGACCTCTTGGTAACTCGGACCATTGTACCATCTCCGCTGTTTTTCCATATTCTAACCCCTGCACCTCTACGCCTAAAGCCCCGAAGAGGACTGCATGGTTTTATGGAAGGGCAAATTGGACTGCGTTAAATAATTTTTATCGCAACTTCAATTGGAAATTATGTTTTGCTGATAGAAATGTGAATGCCGCGGCTGTCATGATACAAGAAATTATTTTATTGGGTATGCGGTCTTTCATTCCCAATAAGATGAGAAGTATTAAACCAAAAGACCACTCATGGTTTAATGAGACTTGCAGGATTGCAGTCAGGTCCAAAGAGGAAGCCTTTCAGAATTGGCGTTCTAACAAGAATACTGATACTAAAAGACTTCGCATCGAGGCAAGGAATCGCTGTAATGCAATTTTAAAACGCGAAAAGTTTCTGCACGAAGCTCGCATTCGAGAACAGGTTCTTCTCTGCCCCAAAGGGAGCAAAAATTTTTGGTCATTTGTTAAAAGAGTTAAGAACCAGACATCGTCATCGATTCCAGCTCTTTTAAAAGATGACCAAATCTTCACTGACTCGGCTGATAAAGCGAACCTATTGGCTAGATTGTTTGCACAAAATTCCACTCTCTCGGATAGCAATCAGCCACTGCCCTTTGTTGAGAGTGGATCTTCTGCAATGCAGGAGATATACTTTCGAACGAGAGCAGTTAAAAGGTTCCTCTCAAATCTCAATGTAAACAAAGCCTCTGGTCCTGATGGCATACCGCCAATTGTGCTTAAAATGTGTGCTTCTTCGCTGGCACGGCCTTTGCGCAACCTTTTCAACATCTCCTACAGAACAGGAATAATTCCATCTTGTTGGAAGGTGGCAAATGTCCAGCCGGTACCTAAAAAGGGTGATGCCACGAACCCTGCAAACTACCGACCCATTGCGATATGCTCTACGCTTTCCAAAGTTATGGAGAGCGTAATAAACTTCAACGTTATTAACTATCTGGAGCACAACCAACTGCTCAGTGACCGTCAATATGGTTTCCGTAGGGCTCGCTCTACTGGTGATCTTATGGCGTTCTTAACCGAAGAATGGAATAAATGCGTTCACTTTTTCGGCGAGAGCAGGGTTGTTGCTTTGGATATTTCAAAAGCGTTCGACCGAGTGTGGCATAAAGCGCTCGTGTCAAAACTTGCTGCATATGGTTTTGGTGGTAATTTTGCTCGATGGATCACGTGTTTCCTCAAGGACTGAACGATTCGAGTCGTAGTTGACGGTATTTCGTCCGAGAAGCACGCCATCAACGCGGGAGTACCGCAGGGTTCAGTTCTATCGCCCACCTTGTTTCTGGTTTTTATCAACGACCTTCTGTCGTTGACGCATAACCCAATACATTCGTTTGCGGACGACAGCAGCATTTGTCATTCATATTCATTCAAAAAACGCCCAAGCTCTATGAAGATTGAGAGAAAAAGGCAAACTATGAATGACACACTCCTTAATGATCTACAAAAAATCTCCGAGTGGGGTCTTGCTAATACAGTAGAGTTCAATGCAAGCAAGACCCAGTGTTGTCTGTTAACCCACA
Source organism: Dichetophora obliterata (assembly GCA_963920525.1). NCBI lineage: Eukaryota > Metazoa > Arthropoda > Insecta > Diptera > Sciomyzidae > Dichetophora > Dichetophora obliterata. Next base: position 51,167,034 of record OY986438.1, on the reverse strand, counting down.
AGCGAGTGAATTGCCCTTTAGCTCCTCTCAGTATGAATGGTGTGGATCTTGTGGAATCAGCCGCTCTTGACGTTCTGGGCATATCGATCCAATCTGATCTTCGTTGGAATAATCATATTTTCGATGTGTCGAAAGAAGTGGGCAAGTGCCTAGGTTTTCTAAAACGGTGCAAAAAATATTTCACTTCAGCTGATCTTCGCATGATCTACACCTCATATATTAGGCCGAAAATGGAGTACAATTCGCACATTTGGGCAGGGGCTTCAAAATCTTATTTGGAGCTTCTGGACCGAATTCAACGTCGTGCGATATATTTGATAGGGGATGAAAGTATTTCATCCTCTCTCAACTCTCTTGGACATCGACGTAATGTAGGTTGCCTAAGCCTTCTGTATAGGTATTACCATGGGAAGTGTTCAAGGGAGATACATGGCCTGACGCCACCAGCTCGTGTGTTTCCCAGGTCCACTCGGGCAGCTGTCCAAGCCCACCCCTTTACCATTGCATCGATGCCTAATAGAACCTCGCATTACCGCGATAATGCGTTCTTTAGTCGCGCGGTTAAGTTGTGGAATAGTCTCCCTGCGAGCGTGTTTCCCGGCAGTTTTGAGCTGTGCAAATTCAAAACAAATCTTCACCGACACTACTCCATCTATCCACCCTCCAACTAACTATCCCCCAACTTCCGAATCAACACAATGCTTACGCATTTATAGGGGGCATCCCCTGAGCGTTGGTTCAGTTTAAAAAAAAAAAAAAAAAAAAAAAATTATACATTTAAGTTATTTTTAGCTACCAAATTTCGTTGTGCCAACGCTAAAGAAGTCTAATGAATCAAAGACAGCACTGTGCTTGTATAATTTTCCTTTATGATTCTAGATGGCTTTTAAATCTTACATTTTTAACAAAAAAAAAAGTAAGTTTATTCATAATTTTTGATTTTGTGTCGATCTCACATCAAGTTTTTTGATTTCCAACTGATTTTTTGGGGTGGCTCACAACCGGAGACTAATTTTTTTTTAATCAAAAAAAATAAGGTTTTAGGCAATCGTTCAAAATTCTTTTGTTTTTAACTAAATTGATAAGATATTTTTAGAAAAAAGTAAGCTTACAGAATTACCTTCCATTTGATGTAACAACTATGGAAAAATATTAAACACAGACATTTTTATGTCGATTTAAAGAAACATGGCTCAGAACTGAATACATTTCCCTACTCATTATGTGACTGTTATAAAACGTAGTCCCACCTTAAGAAAAAATTTATAGTTCTACCATTAGGTGCAGGTGTTGTCATCCATGTACTTGTGTGTATTTTTATTGAAAGAATCTAATTTTAAGTGAACAATTTATTTGTTTCATGTATTTGGGAACATTGTACATCGGAATCATCACCATCACTTATGTTGGCATCTGTTGCTTAAAGAAGGTTAGGCTAGGTTAAAGTGGCTATCTCTTTTGAGACACACTTAGACCAATACGGCCTATTACAATACCAAGAGGCTAGTTTCCTTACACTATTTAAACAACTTTGAGCTGTTCATAATGCTGAATATTAGGTATTCTAAAGATTCTGAAAGGTCATCTAGGTCATTGAAGAACCAGTGGCCTAAGTGTAATGTCTTTGCGTATGCAGACAGTAGAATACCGTTTTATTTTACTTCCAATTAGATTTCATGAACTTACTTATAGTTCAGCCAAAGAGGTAGAGGGCGTTGAGTACATAAGTATGCAATTGTACAGTGATGCCACAACTCCCTTTTTTAGCTTGAAAATATATTCATGAAATATATGTCAATTCTTAAATAGCGAGTAATATGCAAGTTATACAACTTTAAATTTCAATACAATTCATAAGATTTTTGTTAATAGGTGAACAAGCCTGGACAACTAACTCTATACCCTCACTTGCCGCAGTTGAAATATCGGAATCATCCTCATTTTCGGGTACCGTTGCAACTTATTCATCGTCATCCAATAATATCTAATTGCTCCTGCATCAACGGTGCCAGGAATAGTTTGATCTAAATAACTCTTAGCTGGCTTACTATTTCGAACCAAAATGCAACTATAAGGTCACTGGACAATACGTTCTGTGATTGTGGCTTCCTGCCAAGCTACCATATTAGGGTTTGAGTATTTGCGAGAAAAAACATTGTCACCGTTTTCAAAACTGATATTTCTACTACTTTTATGATTTCTAATATTCGCTTATTGTTGCTAACTAATCATTTCCCTAACGAGAGGAGGTCTAAGCAAACTGAATTGACTATTAACTTCTCTTCCTAATAGTAATTTATCTGGAGTCTCACGTGTAGTACAATGTTTAGTGCGTGATAATATTACAAGAATGTATCCAAAATTTTGTTTATATTATTTGAAGAAGTTCTAGATAAGCTCGCTTTTTTTAAGGTCGATTTTTAAAAATTTTTTACGGAATTCTCCGTTTGTCCATTATCTGCTCGATGGCCGGGTGCCATTTAACAATGCTTTATCCGATTATCTGCCAAAAATTGTTGAAACTCTGCCGACGTGAAATTACTCCCATTATCCGTAAATAACGGGTCGAATACGGGCTATCAACAAAATTCATCGCATAATTTATTTATAGTAAAATCTGTGGAAATATCTTTGTTTTTAAATAATTCTACCCTTTTCGTATATGAGTCAGTAATTATCAAAAAATTAAAATTCTTAAATGGTACAGCATCATCAACATGGACAACATGGAATTGCTTTGGTGGGATGTATTGCGTGAACTTTGTGCGCCCACGATTTGGAAATAGCTGCTCATCGATGGTTACACTTTCGTATGGTTAAAAATTACTGGCAAGATTGTTATTCAAGAAGTTCCATATGTAGCGAATGGGAGCAGCTTTGTCGGTTTGTTGACGAAATGCGCGCCATTCGTCAAATCGAATACAGCGCATCAAAGTATTGTAACAAATCGTGTATATGAATACGCCCAAACCAAGTTGCTTTAAAAAAAAAACAAAACACTTATGATGTGCTTCTCCATCTCCAGCATTATGCGTCATCTGCCCTTTCTAGCAAAAATCATGTGACGATCCTTGCTACAGATTTTGAAAGAGCATTTGATCGCGTCGGAGTGCATGTGGTGCTTCAGCAGCTTGCGATTTTTAACTTTGTTAAGGCTTTTTTGGATAGTCGCAAATTTCGAATCAGAATCAACTCCAAACTTTTCGATACTTTTTCACTTAATAATGGGATCCCTCAAGGTTCTCCATTATCTCTAATTTTATTCATAACTGCATTTGATAAATTAAGTAAAATTATTCTTAAATATAATAAAGTCGATCATTCCATTTATGCTGATGATGCAATCATCTTTTCTAAAGTAAGCAATATCACCAGAGTCAAAGAAATTTTCACTGCAATATTAAATGTAATAAAGGAATGGAGTAAATCCTCCGGTGCTTATCTTGCTTTAGAAAATTGCAAAGTATTTCATATTCGTAAAAAAATAAATTGTTCTCAATATAGTTTAAGCTATAATAATGTGAATATTGAATTTGTAAAACACCTTCAAATATTAGGTGTTATTTTTGACAATAAACTGAATTTCAAACAACAATGTCTACATCTAAGGAAATACCTCGGCTCAATAGGCTCAAAGGCTCAATATTGTAAAAAAAAATATCCTCCAAACATTTTTTTAATACATGTGTCCACATTAGTCAATATAACTTAATCGTTAATTCTCTCAAAAATAGATTATGCCTTATCAATGTTTGGATGATGTGCTAACAGCAATTTGAAGCTCCTTGTGGCGCCTTACCATGCTGCCGTTCGAAGAAGCATTGGTGCGTTCCCTACATCTCCAACTATAAATATTTTGGCAGAAGCTGGTCTTCCTACCATAACTCAGCGAGTTAAAACTACAACGTTTCAACTTATCCCAAAACTTTTATACAGCAATAATGCAGTCTTCTTTAAAGACATACCAAATGCAATCAAATTAAAGCGAGTCAAAAAAGTTAAATCGACGATTCAGCGATGCATTGATTACGCCAAATCAAATGATCTTGATATGAAACCTCATCGCATTAAACAAAGCTCTGAACCACCATGGTTTTTACAGGATTCATCCTTCATTACGGATTTGCAGGCGTTCTCCAAACGAGCATCCAACCCGTCAGTCTACAAACGTTAGAAATAATTGGTCCTTTTTGTACACTGATGGATCTAAAACCGTAGATCATACCACATTCGCAATAGTACACCAAAACGGGATGCTTATATCTTATGGATTAGTTGAGCCGTATTGCTCTGTTTTTACTGCCGAGGCTCTCGCGGTCAAGCTTGCTACAGACTTTGCTAAGTGTAACAAAGACAAATTTATTATATGCACAGATAGTAAATCTACCAGAGAAGCCATTCAAAACATAAATAACGACAGTGAGCTTGCAACTGCAATCAGAAATAACTGCAAAAAAAATCAAAATTAAATAAAAATAATGTGGGTTCCTGGGCACGCAGGAATCACAGGAAACGAATTAGCAGACCAAGCCGCATCTGCAGCTAGACATTCACCGGTCTACTCCTTCAGCACTGCGGAGAAAAACGATATTTTGGGACTGATCAACAAACAAATAGAAGAATGCAGAGTAGCAGAATGGTTATCCTACAACCACCGCTACAGTACAAGTCAATACAAACGGACTGAAAGCTGTCTACCCTGCATCATGCACCCGCCGACAATGCCAAATCTTCGTCCGATTACGAGTTGGACATACTAAACTTTCGCACGAACACCTGTAGACGGGTAATCGCTCCTCAAACAGTCAATTTTGCAATAGCACATCATCTATAAACCATATTCTTAATGATTGTACAAATTTTATTTCCATCCGAAGAAAAATCTTTAACAATACTCTACCAACCGATTTATTAAAAGAAGTAAAAATAGAAAATATTACTTTGATATACAATTATATAAAATCATGCAGACTTAGTAATTTAATTTAAAACAAAAAATTGTTTATATCCGAGCTGAAAGCCCTGGCAGCTATTGCTCGTTTTTTTTTTCTTTTATTTATAAGATTTTATATTTAGTAAATAATTATAATAAAAAAAAATTTTTTATTTTATCTTTGTATCAACTCTTTTTTAACGCCGATTACAATAGTGCAAAAATAAAGTGTACCTGCCATCTGGCTAAGATAACTTCTTAGGTACTTTTATATCTGAAAACGTTAAAAGATGTTTTGTCGTTATTGGTGTCATTTCAAAACACGCAGAGAAAAAACATAGTTGCAACAACCATGTTTTAAGATGATCATAGTATGATTCGGATTATGATTGTTGCTAACATGCTCTTAAACATGTAATATTTTCTTTGATCATGATAAAATGATTATAGCAACTATATTTAGAAAAGGAACTTTTTTGTAGCAACCAAAATATTATTAAAACAATCATTATTCTCTTATTGGGTCAAAAATAGAATGATTGTAACAACTATATTATGAATTTATTTTTAGGATCCAGAATATTATTGAAACAATAATTTTATTTTTTTTATTTTCCACACTATTAATTAAGATATCTCCAGTGGTTTGCGATTATCTGGGATGAACAGAAATATTCATTCAACTGAAAAATCTTTTTGATAAAATTTTCTATCCGAGCTGGGGTTTGAACCCCGGCTTTTTCGCTTACGAGCCACGCACACTTCCAGTAGGCCACAGCCGCTACTACAGCTCACCTGACTAATGCCATTCATAAATTTGGTACATTAAGTGCATTGTCACAAAAATAGCAATATTTGTGATAAACAAAATATGGTCAGAATTGCGAAATATATTTACGGTAAAAAGAAACATGATTGCTACAATTAAAGCCGAAAATGTCACTTTTCTGCGTGCTGATTTTAGGATAAGGCGATTTAAAACAAAACACAATAATTGAACAGTTGACAAACGAAATGGCACATTACCAGGAATCGATAAAACTTATTGTGTCTGAATGAAGTGAAAGTTTTTCCTGCAAACTGTTCAGACATAATAAATTCTTTCGATTTTTTGTTATGTTCTGCTTCGTTTGCCAACAATCAAAGAATAGTTCAGACAGACATTCAAATATCTAATATGTTTGTCCCTATAATAATATTCAAATTTATCATGATTGACAGAACTACAACATTTTTGTTGCAACTAATAGTTGAGGCAATCATGATATGTTGACGATTTCAATGATGTTATGATTTCAACTATAATGTTATTTTTGGTACCACAATTAGTAAATAATGACTTTATTAAGGCAAAAATTTTTGTTTGCAGAAATAATACAATAATTGTAGTAATAAAATTACTATTGCAGTAATCATTTCTTAACCATGTCTTTTCTCTGTGTGAAGTAAGTTTAATATCAATATTTTGTCGGATATCTTGCCGATGATTGAAATCTTTATATATATTAGACTGGCTGCAAGTTTATATGGGAATTTTTTAAAACTCGAAATCCTATGAAAGTCGGCTTGGAAAACATGAGGTTCGGTTTAATAATGAACGCGTTTTTTTTATCCCGACCCGAGGTTATTAAGCACCGCCACACAGTGAATCATGTAGAACATGCTAGCTGGATAAAATTATTTTCTTGAATTTTTTCATTGCTACATGCATAACGATTATTTAAATATTTAAACATTATAGTTTGAGGCACAAAATTAACTTAGATACCACCCACACGTAATGTGTGCTTTGTATGATATCTGTGCCTACCGTGTCCCTGTTTGATATGGTTATTCTTATATGTAAAACTTTTGGTTATCAAAGCGGTAGCTATAAAATTCCCTTACTTTGTGTTAAGTATGAGTAAGCGTGATTGTTTAGGAAGGTTTTAAAAAGTTTCCCGTTTTTAAAAAGTATGTTTCGAGAAAAAAGCATTTACAGATACTCTGGTAAGTTAAAGATACTCTGGCGCACCGGGTTTTAAGCGCCAAACAGCAGAATTTGTATTATAAGCGGGATTAATTTGATATTTTTTTACATATTCTTGAATAGTATAAATACTCTTAAACAATAACCAATTAAATAAAACTGTATTTGCAAAAAATTGTTTTCCTATAACCTCCCTTAACATGTTTTGCCCATTTGCAAAATTAAACATTGTTACACGAAGTGTTAACAAAAAAATAAAGAGACTAATTATAAAGTTATAATAAATAAAAACAAAAACTTTTCAAAAATTATTCTTGGAAAAATTCGTTAGATCAATAATTTGTTCTAACTTTGACCTTAAGCTCAATAAACGATTTTAAACTATCAAACAACTAGAATTTGTATTTAAAATCAAGTATGATTTAAACTATCAAACATTTAGAATTTGTATTTAAATCATATAAAGTCAACATAATAAAAACAAAAACTATTTCAAGCAATGCAGATTACTTCTTCCTTCAAAAGTTCCGCAAATTTTTCTATCAAACGTTTCTTCCTGTTCCCACAAGCGGTCCACTTTATAAGTATTTTGCTAGAAAAACTTGTGAGTTTATTTTTAATGGATTCTAAAGAATCCTTATCAGCATCGACAAGATAACATTTTGATTCAACGATTTTAAATAGATTTTCGTTTCTTTCGTTCTTCGAAAATTTGCACCACATTTCATACAATTCCCATTTAGTGATGGAGAATGTGTACTCTAAAATAAAAGAAAAATAAATAGAAGCGAACGTGTGCGAAACCCCAAATCACTTTTCAAATAATAAATAAACACATATTACACATACACTTAAAAATCAGCCTGGTGTCAAGCGATGTCACATAAGTCCCATTTTCTGGAATTTTAAAAATAAAAACAAAAAGCGCAGAAAGAGCACTTCTGACAGTTTTGAAAATTTCCAAAATATGTATCCATTTTCACACTTTTTTAAGATAATATATATCATACCTTCCACCTAAAATTCCATTGCAAACATTTAAAAAAAAAAATTTGAAGAAAAATGCACTTGCGTCTTAAAAACTGCACTAGTTCAAACTGATAATCAAAATAAAATTATTGAAACTAAATAACTGTCTTACACTGCTTATTACTCAATGCTTATCTTCCAGTGACAAAAAAATTCTTAATACCATCTCTTTTAGATCATTACTCATCCACTTTTACAGTTATTTTCTCAAAGTGAGAAAATCAATATTGTCCAGCTACCATGTTCTACACGATTCACTGTGCGTCATGTTGAGCATATCTATTTTGTATTTACACCCCTATATATAGGTTAATTGCCTTAATATATATATATATATTAGGGCGGGTCAAATTCTGGCTCAGCGAAATTCGTAAAATACATGTAATTTCAAGACTTTTTCTCCACTACAGCATATACAAATTCTGAAAAAAAGCTGTGCGGACTTTCGTTAATAGATTCATACACATACATTCAAACATTCATATTTTATAATTGAGAACAAAATCTATTTACGAAAGTCCGCACAGCTTTTTTTCAGAATTTGTATATGCAGTAGTGGAGAAAAAGTCTTGAAATTACATGTATTTTACGAATTTCGCTGAGCCAGACCTCCAAAAAATTCGTCCATACAAATTGACCCGCCGTAATATATATATTTCTTTGCAAAGTCCTTAAGACCAAACAATATAAATAAGGACTAGATCAATAAAACAGTTTATATATTTACCATTCCAATAAATCCAAGAAGTCTGAATTTAATTGAGAAATAACGTACTAAAGATAGCATTTAAATAGAAAAAAAAGTCGCAAAAATTCCTTTAAACCACCGAAAATAAATTTTCGTCTATGTTTGAATACAAATTTTTAAAATAAAAAATAACACATATACCAATATTTTCATTGTATTTTTAAAATATTTTAAATAGTTTGGATAGAGAGATGATTTTGTGTGGGATGCAAACATTTTGCGATAGTGCCCAACAACTTGCAGTAAGAATTGATTATCTTCCTCATAGTTGACATACGATATATTAAAAGTTGTTAGTATTCATTTGACTGCTCTTTCAGCCGCATCATTTACAACAGTTTTGGCAGATTTGTTTTCCGGCACAAAAATCGAGTGAAAAATCGTTTTGTTTTTGGTAAGATTAAATCAACATTGTCATACGCCTTTAATTCTTCGGCTATGGCAACAATACGTTTTGAGATTTCATCTTAATTTTCTTCTCCATTACCTACCATTGTCAAGAGCTTGAACCATTATTCTATCTATTTCCATTAGGATTTTCTCATCAAAAAATGCGAGGGCTATCGTTTCCTGTGCCAAATACCATAAATGATTTATTATTTTATGTAAAAAGCGCTATCTTGATGCCATCTTGAATTAATATCAGGGCTCTCATCACGTAACTTTTATAACGACTATCGTTTGAACGATGCTATCCGACGATATCGTTCTTAGTTTGCTTCATATAAGTCCATCGCTATCGTCTCGTCTATCGTTGTGTTTTCTACAGTTTGAAAGCCTCTGCAAAACATATATTCTTTGCCAAAAGTGACATCTACTTTTATGTTGAATTTGTTTTTGGATTTGTTTGCTTCAAAAGTGAAAATTTAAGGTAAAATGTAGGAATATTTAATAAGTTATTTTGATGATAATGTTTTGAAAATATATTATTCGGCAGCGACACCTAAGTAAATGGAAATATTGCTACACTTTATTGATGAATATCGGCAGCAGGGCCACAATTACGTCGCAAACATAGTGCAGGAACGACATTCCATCTATTTGTTAAGGACCACTTTAACAAACAAGCGCCCAAAACATTTAAAAAATTATTTTTATTATTTCCAACCAGAAAAATAGCCAAACGATACCAAATTAGCTATCGCGCCAAGCAATCGTTTCGACGATACCATTTGACAGTTGTTTGCCATACATGAATCAAGCAAAACGATATCGTTTAGACGATGCATAAAATTAAAGGTTACGTGATGTTAAAGTATCGTTGAAACGATATCGTCAAACGATTCTCGTCATACGTGATGAGAGCCCAGATCTTGGCGTAGTGCATCAACAGTACATAGGTAAACATAGTAAGTAAACATACATAATTTATAAATCTTATAACAAAAAAAAAACATAAATGTAGTCAATGAGGTAAAAAAGCAATATTGTTTGGACTTATTCAAAATAAAGTTTTGGCCCGATCGTATTTTGCAAACTTTTTTGATTCATCAAGAACATGCTTTTGCGTTTTAATATTTTTATAAAATTCTGTGCACATCATAGAATAATTAAAATTGCATTGCATAATGCTTTCCAAGGTAGTTATGTTAAGGTAGTTACTTTCCTTACTAAATTGTGCCCAGGAATAGCGAATAAAAATTGTACCATTTTTAACAAGTTTATTTACGCTCTTGAAATTCAGAATTTTGTAAAAAAAAAATAGTTCCATTTCCATTCATTTGCACGCATTTGCAAAAAATTTGTTTAGTTTTTACTGATACAGTTTCAATTTTTTCTTCAATATTTTCAACCGGGTCATTTTTTACTGTGCACTGAGACACAGGGACACCGATCTCAAAACCGCGACATGACCGGGAAAACAGGGGCGTATGGCAGCCCTAATCTACAGCGTTTACTCATACAAAGCTATAAGTAACATAAACGCGTGTCGAAAATAAACAAATGTTTCGAACGCTTTTCAATTCCGAAGCTGTGATTTTGAATTGCTCACGGAAGAAAAACAGTTTGTAGCAATAAGTGTCTTTGGATATGTTTGTGAAAAGTTTTACCAAGTTAGTATATATTTACATGTTACGAAGATATTGCATATTCTAGGGTAAATATCAGAAATAAATTTCAAAATTATTTTCTTGTATCTCTCGTGCTATGCTATAGCACTTTTCGAGCAGCAAAAATTCTTCCATATGTAATAAATACTTAAAAAATTAACAACAACGTTCGATCTTAGCGAATTAATTCAAAGATAAATCTGAATTACAGACGCTGCTATAGCAACGTATATATATATATTTTTATAGGGTAAATGTAGGATTTTTGTAGGGTAAATATATATACTAGGGCGGGTCAATTTGTATGGACGAATTTTTTGGAGGTCTGGCTCAGCGAAATTCGTAAAATACATGTAATTTCAAGACTTTTTCTCCACTACAGCATATACAAATTCTGAAAAAAAGCTGTGCGGACTTTCGTAAATAGATTTTGTTCTCAATTATAAAATATAAATGTATGAATGTATGTGTATGAGTCTATTTACGAAAGTCCGCACAGCTTTTTTCAGAATTTGTATATGCTGTAGTGGAGAAAAAGTCTTGAAATTACATGTATTTTACGAATTTCGCTGAGCCAGAATTTGACCCGCCCTAATATATACATATATTTTTACAGCCCTATTCTTTCATTGTCATCAAAATCAATTGATACAAAAAAATTGTGATTATTCTGATCTGGTCTTAATTGATTCATATTCTGTCTAAGGTGTCTAACAGAGAACTGCAAGACTCAATATTTTCTTAATTTATTCATACACTAATGTTCTAACTCACATCATATCACTCGACAAAACTCAGCTTTGAATAAAATCAGCATCAGAGCCTGAACAGAATCAAAAATCGTTGCGACGTCTGCGATTTATCGTTGCGGAAAACGTTTTTTCTACATTTTGCATGTATTTTCCAACAACAACAAATCGTCGGCCGCAACGATTTTTGATTCTGTTCAGGCTCTCATGCTGGCGAACGCGTCGTTTAGGTGAACACGTTAGCTGATCGAACATTTTTCATTTAAATTTAATCACGCAAGAAAACTCAGCTTTGAATAAAATCAGAATTGTGCTGGCAAGTATGAGTTTGCTGATCGATCATGATTTATTCACATGTTTTAGCAAACTAGCATAAGAGTTTATTGTTGCAATGAATTTGTATGTATTTCGTAAAAAAGGAATCAAAGAATTAGTTTTATTTTTTTTAATTGGTAAAAAAGACTACCGTTTCCAAAAAAATGTCAGACGACCAAACTTTTGTGATAGAGCAATTTTTTAAAAGTGTTAACAACAAATAAGTGTTTGTTTAGTTGTTATTAAATTAATTTGTTTTTGCTTGTGTTTGGTCTCGTTCTTTCTCTCTCCTTCTCTGACAGCCTAAGCAAAAACTCAAACGTGTTGATTTTTGCTTTTTGCTTTTTGCGTTTTATTCTTGATCGAAATAATCATTACTGAGCCGAACGAACAAACACAAAATGATTGGTATGAAGACGATCGATGAAGCACATGGTTTCATTGAATTAAAATTCAACAGCAAATATGTACATTCGAACAAGTTTGATCGCTTGAGCGCAGAGGCATGGTTTTTACAGTGTTACGTATGAGTATTTTTATGTGAGTTTTGCAGTTCTCTGATGTCTAAAGAGAAAGAGGCAATGAAATATATTGAGTGAATCGCAACTGTCAATGCTTTCGCAAGTGCAATTGGAAGTAGTATTATTTGCTTGCTTGCAGTGACCTTGCTAGAAAATGTGCAATTTGTACTTGTAATGTAGAAATGAAGCATCGTTTGGTAAGTTCCTTACGAGCGGCACAACTGGGGTGTTCCGTACTTTAATTTAAAAAATATGATCACCGTACTTATTGAAGAAAACTGTCAGCTACATGATGCTAGGTTTTCACCTTACCTCCTTCTCTGCTCCCAGATAAAAGTAAGCATAATCGCCCTCTGCACTTTCCAAATCACTCTTCCTACCTACGACAAGGATGCAAAAGGCGAACGCGAAGATACAAATGGTGCAAGCATTTGACATTTTTCTATTAGTTTTAACACCTTTGATTGATGGATTGACGTTATGCTTTGGTGCGCGCAAAATCTATCGAGAAACATTTTCAAACAAAATTGAACAGTGAAGACAAGAAGTTGATTAACCTAACGGTCCACATGGAAACAAGTTTGGTTATTGTCTGAGAAAGTTTTGTTGCTTCTGAAGGAAGATGGATTTGCCACACACGATGACAATGCATTCATCCGAATTTTTTGAATGAAGTTAATAGGAAATGCTGTGATGGGGATTGCACAATGAACACAGAATAAAAATAAGAGCGCTGCAGGATGTAAGAGTTAAAGCAGAATTTAAGACGTTAAACTTATGTTTATGCACTAAGAATATACAAGCTTTAAGATCTCACTTCCATATCTGTTGAGCATTGAATAAAAAGCATCTGCTTTCTTAAAACTAAAATAATGGTGGTGCAACGCATTGTTATGGCACAAAATATAACCGAATCGCCGCAGGATATCGATTTCACTCACACACTCCAACATTTGTTCATGACTTTCAAATCGAATAACTTTTATCTATAAAATTCCATCTGCTGCCAACCAGCTAGAGCTCTGCTGCCTAAGTCTCTGCCACTGCATTGTTGGTTTTGGTGTTGTTATTTTTGATTTTGTTGTTGCTATCTCCAGAGCCATTTTAATTCCATTTCCGAAAGAGTTCTTTCATTGTGAAGAGCGCTTGGATTGTCGAATCAAAAAGTTCCAATTGAAATTCCACGTGCGGGCGTTTGGACAGACTGGACTAGTACAAATCGACTGCATGCAGCATGTTGCTGCTGCTGCTGCATGTGTGTCTGTTGGGTATTTGAGCGCCTCGGCTTATGACGCGTCAGCATGCAGTGCTTTCAGCAACCAGTTTTATTCTTTCGTTGTTTATTTCTTTTTTCTGCTTTTTATATGTTTGTATTTTTTTCCCAATACTGGTATTTGGTCAAACATGGCAACGAAATGTCTAAATGTCTATCTAGCTTTAAAAAAGAGCTAAGCAAAAGTAAACTTAGAGGTCGAACCCAGTTAGCCTGGTATGTGTGGAGCACGTAGAATTGATTACTACAAACAGCAACTGGATTGTTCGACTAGAAATGGGTTTATCCGCATCCGGTATGCATCGTACCTTGAAATTAGAAATAAAAGGTTCTCTATACCCTCTCTATAGGAAGTTGTCCATCTTCTAAAAACATTAGATATCATTTTCGAAAAATTTTCCCGAAATTACAGAAAAGTTTCCACTAAATTCACTAAATTCAATCTTTTTGGTTTATTGGAACTTTCTAAACCACTTCACTTTCAGCTCAGCTTCAGCTTTGTCGGCAACTATTTCCGGCACAAGTTCCACGAATATTTGGTTCCGTTTGACGTTTCGCTACGAAAATCAATAAAAAAATTACTATTTGAAAGCATAGAAAAATAACAAAAAAATCCTTAACAAAATTGTTACAAATACAATAGAGCTCTTTCCGTATGTAACTGTGGGGTTTCGAATTTGTTTTATGCATTCGTAAGTGTTGGTTATTTTTCTTTTGTCTGTCCTTTTTTTTTTTTTTGTTTTTAATCAAACTCTGCTCTGGACATATGAGTCTTGAGTTGAATGGGATTTTTGAGCACCATTGTGTCGAATTGGTCAAGTGGTTTACTTGACGAAATTCGCTGAAGTGCACCGAGAACATGTGCAACCATAACATTGTTCAATTGGAACATATGTAGGACGATTACATTACATGAAATGTTTATTTTCTGAAGGAAAATAGAAATCATTTGTATTATTGTACATACATATATAGGTCTATAAAAAAAACATTAAAAAGCTCCATCATACAATTTTTTGAGGTTAAGTTGAATATTTGAAGAAAGCAATGTTTCTTTTAACAGGTAAAAAATTTATTTTTAGTCCTATTAGTAGATAATTAAATATTTCAATCATAGGAAGATCTTTTTTAGTAACAGGAGGATGTGCCAAATACTAAAAAACTACTAAATAATCAGGTTTAAAGTTTTGTAAAAATTTATTTTTGTTTGAAAAAAAATATTGTACAAAGAAACTTTTAAGTCGAGTAACTTTATCAATGGGTATTGAAAAAATCACTGAAAAATTCTAATATGTATAGCTTAAACAATAAAGCAATATTGTTTATACCAAATATACGATAAGGAATTATCAGACCTACATAAGCGCATTTCCCGTGGAAATTCCAGATTTCCACTACTTATTAGGGATGCCAGAGGTTTTATTAAGAATTCGTTGATGCCAATCGAAAACTCTAAAATGTTCAAGTGAGGCAGGAACATTAAGATATGACGCAAAAAGACTTAGGGGTTAGTCCACCCCATGACCTCAAAAATTAAGTTTCAAAAAATGGCCGGGAAAAATTTCAAATTACTCGGTTTTTTAATTTTAGTACAAGGCCGCTGTACAAGTACCTGGTCGGCAGTAAACTTGAAACGCGTTTATCTCAAAACTGCATTTTTTAAGTTGGCCGGAAACATAACTCAGACAATTTTCAACCGATTCACTTAAAGCTTTGAATATACAGTCGAGTCGGGATACAGTGAAACAATTTTTTCAAGGCCTGTTCATTGCATCTTGACTGTTCGCATTTTCGAGACTGACTTTTTTCAAAAAATGGATGTTTTGGCTTAAGTCTTGAATTTTTTTTTTTACTTTTTTGCTTCCAATTCTTGGAAATGTCAGTTACTAGAACGTTCCCTATTTCGAGTTGTTCACTATTTCGGGGGTCGTTATATCCAGATTTGACAGTATCTTGAAAAATATATTATGTATGAAAGTACGTAAGATTTTTTTTTTATTGGAGAGTTAATTTGTTATTAACAATAATCTTATGCTTTTTTCGACAAATTTTTCCTTATCCATTTTAGAAGTGCGCGATTTGGCTTAAGATCATTACAATAGATACTCACAAAAGCTATCCTGTTTGTTTTTGGGCCGGTCAACTTTTGTGAATTATTACCTTTTAAGGACAATAGTTTAATTTAAAAAGTACTGCATTTATATGCATAAATTTGCATGAAATTAAAAAAAGCAATGTATTTGCAAACATATTAGGGATTCTATTCTAAACATGTTAACATGTACAACATTTAAACTTTTGCTGAGCGATAAAGTGTAAATAGCGAAAATGTCGGCAATATAACACCTTCGGTTAGGGTTGCTAAATCACCTTTATTAAATTTTAAAATTTTTAGAAACCTTTATTAACATAGAAATATAAATAAAATTTGTTTTTACTACAATTACTTTAAGTATGCAATGAATAGCGCCAAAGGCAACCGTCATCAAACACACGCTTATTTACGTGCTAGTTTACAATCCAAAAAAGGCTTGGAAAAAATGTTAACTCATGCCCATACAAATTTTGACAGGTAGCTTACGCGCATGTAAGTTTACAAGATTTATAATGTTCACGGGTCCGTTACATGCTTAGATAAGAACCTTTATTATATAACATATGTACGTTTTATTGATATTTCAGACTTTTTTAATATGTATTTCATAGCTATAAAAAATTCATTTATATGGCATTTAATTTGTTTTAGTACTAGTAAAATAATCTGTAACCTTTTTTGGACTCAAGCGTCTGTCAAAACGCTTTATCAAAGAGCTACAATTGACACGAAAAACAATAGCGTAAAAAAACTCCGAAAAGTTAACCCAAAAGTTAATTTTTTAGAGTTTCCTGTGGTGCCATTTAACTTTTGCGAGTCTTAACTTTTGTGAGTCTTCTGAATATTGTACTGAGTCTGCTGTATATAAAAAATATTCTACGTACTTCTGTAGCAGACATTATGAAAAGGGTGGTTAAGTTTTAAGGGCCAATGTTGATTTTAAATAAAACATAAATTATTTAAAAAATTATTGTCATTTCTTTTTATTATTATAATATTGGTATGATTCAATTATGCATGAAACAAAATATCGGCCAAATAGCCTCCGCGACCTCGGCGGCACACCTGCATCCGATGGTCCCAATTTTCAATGACGCTGAGTCATAATTGAGATACTATGCCGTTAATGTGCCAAATAATCTCATCCTTTAGCTCTTGAATTGTTGCTGGCTTATCGACGTGCACCTTTTCTTTCAAATAACCCCAAAGAAAGAAGTCCAACGGTGTCAAATCACCTGATCTTGGCGGCCAATTGAATTTGTCGCGCAAAAGAGCCATTGTTTCGTTAGCTGTGTGGCAAGTGGCACCGTCCCGTTGAAACCACATATCGTCCACATCCATATCTTCCAATTCGGGTTATAAAAAGTTCGTTATCATCTCACGATAGTGAACACCATTCACAGTAACTGCCTGACCGGCCTCATTTTGGAAAAAACACGGCCCGATGATGCCGCTAGCCCATAAACCGCACCAAATAGTCTCTCTTTTCTTTTCGGTTTTTCGACAATCACTCTTTGATTATCATTCGCCCAAATACGGCAATTCTGCTTATTGGCGAATCCACTGAGGTGAAAATGTGTCTCATCACTGAAGATGATTTTCTTCGAAAATTGATCATCCACTGTTGCCATTTCTTGCCACCATTCTGACCATTGACGACGCTTGAAATGGTCAAGAGGCTTTAGTTCTTGAGTCAATTGCACCTTGTAAGCGTGTAAATGCAAGTCTTTATGCATAATGTTCATCAACGACGAGAGTGAGAGGTGCTATTGTTGGGCACGACGACGAGTTGAGGTAGACGGCTCTTCAGCCACACTATCGCGAACAGCAGCAATATTTTCTGCAGTACGAGCTGTACAAGCATGAACTGCTGTTTACACATCTCCTATAGACCCGGTTTGCTCAAATTTTGCACCATTTTTCCGATTGTACGCACAATTGGACGATTAAATTGACCGAAAAAATCACGAAGTGCACGATATGCATTTTGATTTGAACGTCCATTTTCATAATAAGCCTGAATAACTTTTAAGCGTTGCTCGATGGTGTATCTTTTCATGTTTTAAATTAAATTTGTCTAAAATTGAGAAATATCAAATGAAATGCAGAAAAAACTTGACGTTTAGATTCAATATCGGTCCTTAAAATTTAACCACCATTTAGAATCGAAAAAAATTCATTGGCTTAATACAATTAAAAAATTACAGGAGCTGTTTGTTCAGCCGTAGACCCTTAAGAAAGGGAGACGTCATTTCAAAAACACTGCATAGCCGTAATTTTGAAATGAATCGTTTCAAAATAATTATTGTATAGAGTCAGTGATCGATCCAGTTCACTGGTCAGTGAAATTTTACTGCACCAATAAAATTTTGTTTTATTATTAAAGAGAAATCCCTTTAAATATGTCGTTAATATTAACGGATTCTTGTTATTAAAAAAATGTATTTAAAACAAAGATTTGCCATTTCTCTGAGTAATGGCATGCATCTTATTATAAAAAGGGTATTCACTTTACTCCTGAAATTTGCGAAAACTTCAGTTCAATTGTTGTAGTTTTCGTTTTCTGAATTTTGCTTAAATTTAATCTCCTACCCAGCAAAATTTTTGATGCAAATGTGATATGAACTCACACTGGGACACTACTTCCTGAAGACATTCTATAGATCAAACTGTGCTTATTCTTAGCTTTATAAAGAAGTTCTTTCAAGAGGCATTTTTATAAACTACTTCTGGAAGACATTCGAATGGCATTTTAATTCAATTAAAGTACAAAAATTATATATAATTATAATATTTTAGATATTTTCCGTACATTTTTTAAAACCCCCAATGTAACCCAACAACTTACTACTTCCAACACCAAAATGCTTTGAAAATCTGGAAAAAAGATATTTAACGTGAAACTATTTTAACCCACCAACAAAACCCAGACAAGGATATTTCACGTGGAATTTTTAAACCCCCAACTAAACCTAGTAGCAGATTGCGCACCCTGAAAATTGGCACTTCTTGACCTTGATGTTAATAAAACTGATCATTTCACGGGGGAAGGGATGTTATAAATTGCCACTGTACATTTTTTACTTGTAAATATTTTAAATTGAATATTCTTTTGAATCTTTTCAATCTTATGTTGTCTTTAATTTTCCAAAATATTTAATTGGAAAAAATTGGTTCAAACGAAAGCATAGAAAAATAACTTTTGAATAAACGATTGAACAATTAATTCTGTTAAATCAAATTGTGTTTCGTTCAATGACATTTTCTCATTTCCAACACCAAAATCGCTGGAATGTCGGAAAAAGGGATATTTTTCAGGGATTTTTTAACCCCTAAACCACAAAAACCTTTCCATTCCATGGAATGTCTTCTTAAAGTTCTCTTGAAAAACACCTACTAGAATCCATTGATTGAAGGACTCAAAGAAATCTTCCGTTGAAAAAGTCCTAGAAACACTTCTAGATAAGACTAAGGAAAGCATTCCACCCAATGACATGCATATGTTAAAAGAATGACTTCTAGGTATGAAAGTGGAAAGGATGGAATTCAAGAGTTTCCCTTCCTTTTTAGCTTCTTTTGGAAGCACTTTTTTTGCTGGATATCGAGTTGATGAAAAATAATCCTCGGAAATTTGCAAAGAAAAGATGTGTTCAGTAACCATAAGCAAATCTGTTTAATTAGTGTGAGTCATTGTGAATATGATAATTTTGATAAGAAGAAGAGCATTCTGTTAAATCCCTCGTAAAATCTGATGCAATGTATGCGAGCAAGAACTATAATTATAATTAATTCTAATGTAGCCGACTCATATTATTTAGTTTTGCTACTGTTTTGCATTATTTTTCTATTAAAAGACAGAAAGCACAATTTTTTTAAAAAATTTATTTGTTGTGGTAACAAGCCCACCAACGAAATGAAGCAATGGTGATTTTAAGCTTGATAGATGCATGTGAAAAAAAGAGACATTACAAACGGTCGTTCACTTCAAGTCGTCGGAAATTTCAGAAATCGGAAAGCAATGAAGTGAATACCCATAAAGAGATGCTTTTCGTTAAATTCATTGTACACTTTTCTTGTAATAAAAAAGAAAGCACCTTTCAAATAAAAATAATGTTGTCAATCATTCTAGTACTACTTTTTTAATTGTAATTTTTCTCTCTTGCGCATGGCAGTGATACTGTAGAAGGCACTGCTGCCAACTTGGTGCTTTTTCCACCAGATTTGGTGTATTGTTGAAATTTTGGCGCAAGAAAAATGAGGTTTGGTACTTAGTGCATTTTTTGGTGCTTTTTTTAATTTCAGAGGCACCAAATTTGCCTAAATATTTAATAGAAATTGATCTTAAGATGTGATTTAATGGTACAAATATATAAAAACATTAGTAATTTTTGTGTTAGATTCGTTAAATAAGCTTAATTTAGGTATTTTAAATTTTTGTAAACCTGTGAAGTAAATTGTTTTTTTAAATGAAAATAACTGGCAGAATATAATTTAATGTTTTAATTTAATTTGGTGATTTATATTTTTAAAAACCTAATAAGTCCGGTGCATTTTTGAGGAAAAATACCATTTGTTTTGCCTTTTTGGTGAATTTTAGAAGTAAAAAGTTGGCAGCACTGGTAGAAGGTAGTGTTCATGGCAAAATGCATAGTGTTCATGGCAAGCGAGCCGGCCCTACCTGGTTATTCTGCCATGGAATTGGCAAAAATACCAAAATGGATGAGTTTGACAGTTATGGTCACTAAGAAAGGGAACACATTCAGTCCAAACACTTCCTGTCTAGTTCTACTATGGTAGTATTAATAGATAAAATTCTCTCTTGTGGTGGGTACCTTAGCTAACAAAATCAGCTGTTTACGAACAAAAGCATAGCAAATAACAAAAGTTGTCAATAACTTGTCAATAAATAGAATTATGTTGTGAATTTTTCGTTTTAAATTGAGCTTAGGAACTTTATTGTTAACAACTTTTGAAGTTCTTGCTAATAAGTCCGTCCTTCTTGGCCAAACTTATAATGCAATGATCGGATTCACCCATACGTCTGATTTCACCGCAAGTGACTCAGGTCTTGGAACCAACGGTCATGTGGCCGATTTTTCGCCAACATTGACGATGCTCAATTACACAGAGACGTGGTCCTTGGCATGAATGATTCTGTTGGATGCAGAACACTTTCTGGAACAGTACAAATCAAAAAACTCTCCGGCGTCCTTTTCTATGTTTATAGATTTTTTGTAGAAGTTTACAAAATTGATTACACTCAGCAATGGAGTCGAAAAGAAAAGCCGTTAAAATACTGCGAGCATGGCAATTATGAACAGTTTTAAATATTTCTCAACAGTTGTTGAATGATAGCTTCATGAAAAATACTAAAAGAAACGTTCAGCTTGCACAAAAATGAAAACTATATAAATTTTAACACATTTGACAGTTTTCTCTCAGCTTTTATTCATTGTCTTTTACGGTATTCTTATGATTGACAGAATCGGTACCCTCCTCTCTGTGACGGCTCTACCATGTTGAATATTATTTTTTTTTTATTATTATTATTATTATTATTATTATTATTATTATTATTTATTCAACATCATATTTCACAAAAGAAAGCTTAAAGTAAAAATGTACAATATTAGATATTAAGTGTTGAATAGAGACTACGATCTGTAACTCAGAAGAGCTAGTCATACGATCGCAAACAATTCTACCAAAAAGAGACAAAAATACATTAATTAATTAATTTTATTGAGACTTTTTTTCGATTACAATTCAGTCATTACTTAGAAATAATTTTAATAAGATAATTTAGAACTATGAAAGTGTTATTCTAGGAGTGAGAAATGAGTGAGGCAGCTAGCTTATATAAAATGGAAGAGTACATATGATTGTGTTATTTTTCATGAATGTAATGATATAATGCTTGCTCCCGGCATAAGTTTCTATCATAGAGACGTTTTGTCTCTATTATATTTTATATATCTTTTTTAATACATTTGAATGAGGAACATTGAATACAAATAAACGTTACATTTTATGTATGAGTAAAATAGAGAACGAACCTTTTTTTTAATATTTAGCCCCTGTGGGTGTTGGGAAGAGATTTATCATAAAAATCTGGTAGCAGTGGGGTGTCAAAATCGAGATCAGTTTCAATTAATTTATTTATGATGCCAATTGGTGATAGGTAGTTAACAGACGACCAGTTGAACTGTTTTTGGAAATCAAAGATATCCCTTAATAAGTCGTTATTATGAAAAGGAAGTCTATTTACAAATTTTTTTTGTAGATGTAAAGCATAGCGACATAAAGGATTTATCATGGCTTTCCTATAAATGTATTTATTTGAAAATCGTTTAACAAAGGAAATTTTTATTTACGCAGCGTCTTAAAATATTTCGTTCTAGAATTTCCAATTCTTTTGCAACTGAAGGCGTGATAGAAAACCAAATTGGAAATGCGTACAATAAAACAGAGCGGATGCTTACTTTATAAATCAGAAGTTTCGTGTCTTGACTTAAATATTTGTTGTTTAGAAGTTTAGCAAACATACCAGTTAAATTGTGAGCTTTCTTTAGATTCAACCTTGCGTGTTTATTAAACTTGAGCAGGTTATTAAATTCTACGCCAAGGTATTTGATGTTATTTTTGAAAATTATTTCTGAGCCGTTAAGAAAAAGTTTCAAATTTTTGCTTTCTGGTGTAACCGTTCTTCTACATTTGCCAGACGCATTTCTTATGCATATAGCCTCTGATTTGGAAACATTAATTCGGAAACCCCAGTCAGTGTAAAAACTGTTGATAATTTGAAGATGTCTAGAGACCTTGTTTAAGGCGGAAAGAGGAGATTCATGGTGAGCAAAAACAAGGCAATCATCAGCATATAAGATGCCCCTTGAGTCATACATGACATGTGGAAAATCGTGAATAAAAATATTAAAAAATGGGGGGCCAGCACTGAACCCTGAGGAACGCCGCTCTTAACTAAGCCGGGGTTAGAAACTAAGTTATTGATTAGGACGCAGAATTTTCGATCGGAAAAAAAATTCGAAATAGTTTTAATAAGTACGGATCGAAACCTAGGTTTATGAGTTTAAAAAGTATACCGTCCTGGAAGGCTCTGTCGAATGCTTTTTCGATATCTAAGGACACCACGACTGTGCACTTCTTTTGACGCAAGTTACGGATAGTTTGATCATGGAAAAGTAGTAATGCATGAGCCGTAGAGTGTTCTTTTTTGAAACCAAATTGGAAGGGGGGAATATAATCATCTCCAAGGCTTAATTCCATTTTTAGTTTTAGAATATGTTCGAAAATCTTTCCTAGATTAGAGAGCATTGATATAGGTCGAAAATTATTTAAATCTATATTATCCGATTTGTTTTTTTGGAATTATGTTAGCTATCTTCCATTTCTTCGGGAAGTAACCATTATTTATGCAATTGTTATATAAAATAGTTAAAAAATTAAGTGCTGTGAGAGGACATTTTTTTATGATAAAGTTTGAAATTTTGTCTGGTCCAGATGATTTTTTATTGTTAAGGTTTTTTAGAATTATTTTGATGGTATCAGATTTAATAAAATGAAATCCATCAGTATTATCAGGAGAATTAAAGTACTCACTAAAATGAAAAATTGATGAGGGCAGGCCAGATAAGCTGGCTGAAACTGAGGATTTTATGTCGAGTAGATCCGATCTTTGTGGAATAAATTCTGAATAAATTTTTTCAAAATGTTGCCGAAACGCTTCAAGTTTGTCGTTGTCATCTTGGATGACAATACCGTTAGAGGAAATCGATGAGCATTGTGATTTTTTTTTGTTACTGAAAATTTTGTAAATTTGCTTGTAAGCTCTGGGGACAGGCTTGATGCGCTCTAGTTTTGTTTTAAACTCATTGGCTTGTTCTAATTGAACTTGCTCTTTTATGATCACCTTGAGGAGTTGAATTTGGTTCGATAAAAGCTTATATTCATCACTAGTCCTGTTAAAATTCCTATGATATAGTTTTTTTAAATTTTTTTGCCAAGAGTGTTTAATTTTGAAGAGTTTGCGCACGTTTTCCGACATAACATACTTATTTCTTTTGAATTCAAAAGTTTCCGAGTGCAAAGAGACCGTAGAGTTAATTACTGATGTAAAATTGTCAATATAATTATCTATTTCAGAGTTTTGCAAATTTATGTTATTTGACGCGAAGATTTCGGTTAGTGCGGCTTCTAAGTCCCGGCTGAAGTTGGACCAATTAGTTTTTTTATATGAGATTAAAAAACGAGGGCTCTTGATAATGAACTCAACATCATTGAGCTTGATTCTAAAGCGTATTGGGAAGTGATCAGAAAAAGTTGCGAAGCTTGTAATAGAAAAGTTTGGGTTGATTAAGTCAATGAGATTCGCGCTTACTAGGAAGTGGTCAAGAAAGGAACCAGCAGAAGGAAAAGAAGGCCTGCTGTCCGAAATTCGGATGAAGTCCAGAGCGTAAGTTTGCAACCAGTTTAAGAAAATTTTACCATTATTATTCTCAGAATTATCACCCCAAATAGGGTTTCTTAAGTTGAAGTCCCCACCTATTATAGTACCTTCAAAATTTTTCGAGAATTTCAGAATTTCGCATAGACCTGAATATAAATGTGCAGACGAAAAGTTACATGGAATGTAAATGGAACCTAGTAAAAAGGATTTATATAAGCCGAGCCCGGACAAACTTAATTTGATAAAGCAGTGCGGAAAACGCACTCCTTGAATTGAGACCCGAGAATATGTGAAGTTTTTTTTTCAAGGCAATAGCTACACCAATGGGAGAATTGTCGTAAATGAAATCAAATTCTTCTAAAAATACATTTGGATTTTTTAAATGACATTCTTGAATAAAACCAAAATCTATGTTTTGAGTTTGAAGAAGTTTTAAAAGATCAATTTTTCGACTCGTGTCAACTAATGATCTAACGTTAAAAGTGAGAAAATTAATGTCATTACGGACCATACGAGTTTTTGATTTGGGCTAATAGTTCTATAAATTGTGATTTTGCTTGTTCAACGGGTAAATTTTTATAATTATTCATAAATTTTTGAATTTTTTGCTCTAATGTTAGTTGCTCAGGGACTAAAAAGAATTGGGATAGCTTGAGAAATTCTATTATTCTAGCTTGAGAAATTCTATTATTAGGTGAGATGTGATTTGAAAAAGTTTGGTCACCCTGAGGATTGAAAAGGCTTGCAAAAGATTGTTTTGGATTGAAAAGTCCAGATTCAGTGATAGCTTGTACAGTGTTATGGCTTGCAGCTTTTTTCATATCAACTGCGTCTTTCAGCTTTTTGTTTTTGATTGCCAAAAATTTTTGGAATACTTCGCACCCTCTCCAATTTGCAGGGTGACCAAACTTTTTGCTGTTATTGCAAAATGGATTTGGTTTTTTGATCTGATTCAGAGGACATTCCCCAGGAGCATGATGTTCACTACATTTTATACAAACAAATTGCCTGTTGCAATTTCGAGAGATATGCCCCCAGTGTTGGCAGCGTTTACATTGAATTTCTCTTTTTTTATTTTTTGGAGACACCAGCTGACTGTCTGACTCAACAGGTATCGTATATGACTGATGTCGCCCAGTTTTTTCCCAGGATGAAGTGATACAAGGAAGAGACCTGTGTCAATATTGTTTTTAATTGAGAAGGGGGTTGAAAGTTTTGATACCTTACTAACTGTTTCGGGTACAATTTCATCAAGAGCCTCTTTGATCTCAGACAGATCAGTTGAGTAGTACATGCCTCGCAAAACTAAAGTCAGTTGTCTTTGGTTTTTTGGAGTAAACTAATATGAATCAATTTTTTTTTCATTAAGGAAAGCCATCATCTCAGAGTATGCTGAGTCATCCTCTAAGAATAACTTGCTTTTGTATTTGTTTATGTTTTTTATTTTAAAGGATATCTTTGGTTCTATTGCACCAAGCTGGTGTATTAAGTTTTTAACATTAACATTGTATAGAAAAATAGATTTTTTTGTTGATAGCACCCCACCGTTAGCAGTAGAAGTTTGAGATTTATTGTTTAAGCTAGTATTATTGACATATACATTATTGTCGTTGTCTAAATTTCCTAAAATGGCAAATCTATTTGAGGTTTGACTATAGCTACTGTTATTTAAATTATTTTGGCTACTTAGTGGTACCTTATTTTTTGGTTCGGAGCTTCCGTCACTATGTTTTACTCTTTTCAGTGGGCCACGTTGAGTAAGCAGTGATTCCGCTGTGTTATGCGTTTTTGGTGACGGTGTTATTCGAATTCCATGAGATCACTTGTTGAATTGGAAAGAGGAGGTTGATGATCAAAAAATGTTTGTAGCGGTGACTGTGATGATTCAAACTATAATGCAGTCTGTGTGACTGGGTGTTCATTTCCAGCAGGTATTGTGTTGTTGAGTGAAGAGCATCCAAGTGGAAGTTTTATGTTTTCCAGAACTCGTGGATAATAGTTCATTGCCGAACGATAAGTAGTAGCATCAGTACCAGTGACCGCGAAAGCGGAAGGATTAGCAGCAGAAGCAGCAGGCGAATAATAATTAATTAATAAATTACGAAAATTGGCTAGTAGGAGTGTCCTTATCCGGAGGCTTTTTCACTTTCTTTCGCTCATGAGCGGATCTTTTGAACTTCGAGTCCATGCGGTGGACCGAGTATGGCTTTATGGTGCTTACAGTGTAGTTGTTTTGTAAGTTCAGCAACGGGAGAAAGGGTTGATAGCAATCAGCAGCAGAAATTAATTAAATTCGAATATTTTTTTTTATATGAATTTTTAGGAAAAAATTTTGTAATTTCCAGAAAATTTTCTAATAAAAACACAGCCTCCTTCCCCGAATCGAAATTTTTCAATCCCGACAAAAATACATATCTTATAACAATAAACAATAATATTTTAGGAAATTATCAATAACAATTTAATTTTTTAAAAGAAGATAAAAGATACAAAAGTACATAGCATAAAAAAATAAAGAAAAAATATTATTAGGCTATAATGCCAATAGTTAGATATAAAAAGTAACATAATAATTTCACTCAGAGTTTATTGCATAACTTGCAAAATGTTACGTAAATCTTTATAGTTAAATTTAAATAGCCAGGTTTTTACGCTTTTGAGAAATAAGGCCTTATTGCGCATAAGCCGTAAATTATCCGGTAATCGATTAAAAACTCTAGGTGACACTGAAGGTTAACAGTTTAAAATAATTTGCAAATTATGTAGTGTAACTTCAACAAAGTTTTGCGAAGTGGTTCTTATATTATAATGCATAGAAAGTTTTTTAGACAAATGACCACAGTTATTAAAAAATAGTTTAAGAAATTTGTAGCAATACAAATGATTTAGCGGCAATATTAACAACCAAAAATAGAAGGAATAATCTAAAATTTAGTATGTGCCTTTATTTCATTAATATAAAACGTAACACAAATTTTCATCAATATCGGACACGCCTTTCGCCTACCTCCCATACAAAATTAACAATAAAAGTGCAATATAAAGTTGTAGAAAGTGTAAAAACCAAATTAACGAATTTTTTATTGATTGGATACACAAAATTACCATTTGAAAATTTTGTCCCACAGAAAATTAAGATTAAAAGTGTATCTCGAGTTGTAGAAAGTATTAAAAAAATATCTATTTTTTTACTTGCTATTTTCACATAATTAGCATATAAAATCCTTATCAAGATCTGCTACGCCCTTTTCTTATACAAAAGAGATGGTCTTATACAAAATGAAGAATAAAAGTGTAATATCTCCAGGTGTAGAAAGTGTAAGGAACAAAATTAATTAACTTTTTATTTACTTAATTTACATAATTACCGTATAAAAATTTTATCAAGATCCGCCACGCTCTTCTCCCACCTCCCATGCAAAATGAAGAATAAAAGTGCAATATTTCCAGTTGTAGAAAGTATAAGAAAGGAAACTAACTTGTTTATTTTTAACTGGTTTCACTTAATTATCATATAAAATTTTTCAGATTGGCCAAGTCCTTCACTCGCCGCCCACACAATATTCAAAGAAGTTTTTTAATAAAAAAATTTTTTTTTAATATATGAGTTTTTTAAATTTCACATAAATCTTAAGACATTTTTTTTTACAAAAAAGATAAAAGAATCAAGATATGCGCCTTATACAAACAAGGTTTGGTCTTTGACTTGAAAGGAAAGGGAAAGATTATTTAGACGAACTGATTGGAACCATTTGTGAATTATTGATTAGGTGAAACAACCGTGACAGACAATTTGAATTGCTTTTAACCGAGGCTAGTGTTATGCCTTAACCTCGGTAAGCATTTCCAGCCCTTAGCTGTCCTTTAATTGCACATTTTCCACAATTTGAGTTGTGGATTTTTAGTTTTCCATAATTATTAAATGTAGGAAAGAACAAAGAAAGTGAAAAGAACCATGCCCGAACCCGGATTCGAACCAGGGACCTCTGGGTTGATAGTCTAGCGCACTCTCCACTTGACTACAAAGGCCAAAGAATTAGAGAAAATAACAGATAATATTATTGACTCATCAGAATAATTCGTTGAGTTGCTCGGCACAAAGTCAGAGAAATCGAAATTTTTTTTAGGCTGAACCAACGCTCAGGGGTTGCCCCCTATAAATGTGTAAGCATTATGTTGATTCGGAAGATGGGTGATAGTTAGTTGGAGGGTAGATAGATGGAGTAGTATCGGTGAAGATTTGTTTTAAATTTGCATAGCTCAAAACTGCCTTGAAACACACTCGCAGGGAGACTATTTCACAACTAAACCGTGCGACTAAAGAACGCATGATCACGGTAATTAGAGGTTCTAATGGGCATCGATGCAATTGTAAAGGGGTGGGCTTAGACAGCTGCCTGATTGGACCTGGGAAGCACAGGAGCTGGTGGCGTCAAGCCATGTATCTCCCTTGAACACTTCCCATGGTAATACCTATACCTTCCAACCAACATTACGTCGATGCTCAAAAGAGTTGAGCGAGGATGAAATACTTTCTTCCCCTATCAAATATAAAGCACTTGTATCTTGAAGCCCCTGCCCAAATGTGCGAATTGTACTCCATTTTCGGCCTAATTTATGAGGTGTAGATCATGCAAAGATCAGCTGAATCGAAAATTTTTTTGCACCGTTTTAGAAAACCTAGGCAATTGCTCGCTTGTTTCGACACATCGAAAATATGATCATTCCAAAGAAGATTAGATTGAATCGATATGCCCAGAGATCAGAAATTAAATCAAATTTTTCATAATTCGTATCACGATCTTCATTTAAAATGAATTCATTGACTTCGTTATCCTTGTTCTGTTTTTTTCAATTTTTTTCTAATAGAATATATTAAAGGATTTGTTGAAAGCAGTACCTAACATACGGAATAGATATATACTGCATAGTTCTCATGAGTTTTTACGGATATGATTTAAACTAATTTTTATAATTTCTTCATGACTAGCTTCTAAGGCAATACTATTAATATTTTAACATATTTAAGCCTACAACCTTCACTACAATTCTTAACCACGGAGATCTTAATGGTTGAAAATGGAATCGTAAAATTAGGGAGAGTAAATTGTAACTCAACTCAATAATTCGAGTGAATGTTATAGTCAAAACCCTAACAAACAATTTAAGATGAACTATTAAAAAAAATATAATTTTTAGGATATTGATTTTTATATTATTTATGTAAAAAAATATCAAGTCTCTATGTATTTGTCTCTTTGTATATGTTTATGCACAATGAAGCAGGGACCGAAAATAACTGTTATTTTACAATTTTCAGATGAAAAAAGCATAACGCAAAAGTGGCCGGAGGACTTTTTCAAATATATTGTACCATTATTATACCATGGCAGCAGCTTCGCGAATATTTAATGCCTTTTACATTTTTGGCTGTTACTATAAAAATTAATATTAACTGTTATTTTTTGCCTTTTATTTTTTCGGGAAAAAATAACTGTTACTTTTTACTTTTATTTTTTAGGTCAAAAATAACAGTTATTTTGTGCCTTTTATTGTTTCGGTCAAAAATATCAGGCAATTAGTATTTTTTCAAAGGCCGAATAAAAAACTTTAAAAACTAAAAAGTTTTATAGCTCAAATGCGCTGATGAGACGATAAAAATTGCATAAAACTTTTTTGCCGTTCAAGCGGCCTTTAAAAAAATTCAAATTGCCTGAAATTTTTGACCGAAAAAATAAAAGGCACAAAATAACTGTTATTTTTGACCAAAAAAATACAAGTCAAAAGAAACAGTTATTTTTGCCCGAAAAAATAAAAGGCATTAAATAACTAGCATTTTTGTCGGAAAAAATAAATTTAAATGATAACTGTTAATATCTGACTTTTTTGATAAAAACCATAACTGGTACAGTCCCTGCAATAAAGCCTTAAATATTGGCTTTTTTTGTTTTAAATGTGGAATTTCACCATGTTTTTTTTTTTTTTTGGTACACAATTAGTGCTCATTTTCGTCAAAACATGCTTTAGAAAAGTGATCATAAAATCCTTATTTGAAAGTATGTAGCCTGAGACCAAATTTTGTGAATGTGTTAAGAAAGACATATTTTAAGATATACTTAAAAATGAAAATATACAAAAATGTTTTTATTTTGTAAGTGTGCTTGAAACTTTATGAAAAATTTGTTATAAATCATATAAATTTGCATGTTCTTTTGTGAGATTTTGTGAAATTTGTGAGATTGAGTTTGAAACTTTAAAAAAATTTGTTATTTTTTCATATAAATTTGCGCATTTTCATCAAAACATGCTTTAGAAAAGTGGTCATAAAATCCTTATTGTAATGTAGTCTTTAACCAAATTTCGGGAATATGTTAAAAAAGCATATTGTAAGACATGCTTAAAAATAAAACAATTATAAAAATGTTTTTATTCTATAATTTTATATAGGAATTTTGGGTTTGTTTTTTATTTCTAGGACATAATTTGTAGTATATAAAAATTTTTTATTTACATTTTTATCTTTTTTTTAGCAAGAACTCGTAAAATATATTTTTGCTTAAGTTTCGTATATGAATTATCCTAAAGTTTTAGGGGTTTTGGAAAATATTCTGTACAAAAACTGAAAACTGAAACTAAAAACTGAAATTTGGTAAGATTTTCAAGGCAGCTTATAAGGACTATAACTACCACAAATGCAAAGATATCAAATAATCCTTGTAGATTCAGATAACTAAGACTACTAACTATAAATTTACATACTTACTTTTGTAAAAATAAGACTTTATCTGAAAGAAAAAGCACTTTCAAGCTTGAACTAAATGAATGTTTTATTAACATCTGTTTAAGTTTATCACATTTTTATAATAGTTATTCTAGGAATTTACTATGAAAGGTGAATTCGTTTCTTATGCGCCTGGATACGAAAAGTTGCATTTTTAAGAATATTTCCATAAATTTTTGAAAGTATTTCAATTCCGGCTACCTAGCAGCTTTTAAAGCATCTGGACAAAATCTCATTAAATCACATCGAGTCATAGTCATCGGTCATCACACAAAGATGTATCTGATAGTATTTGTTACCTGCACAACTGTGCGTGGGCTCGCATCGACCTACCTTCTTGCGCCAATTTTAACCACGCTGCGCATTTGATGTTGTTTGCTTGTCTTAGCGTTAAAAATATTTCATTCTTGTAATAGTACAATAAAATAATCAATTAAATTCAAGCGACTGTTGTTGAAACATGAAATTTGTTTAACCTTAATGAGAGGGCTATTTGTGTAGTGTGAAATGTGTGAAATGTATTCTTGTCATATACCTAAGATATTTTTTTTTCGGCAATTGGCATTAATGAACTTTAAACTGCAGCCTGATTAGCTATATTAGAAAGGATAGATAGGGTAAAACCAAATATTTCAACTAAATCATACAAGACCTGACATGTTTATTTTTATATTTAAGCAATTTTCTATAGTACCTGTGCTAAATTGTAAATATACTTAGTCATAAATACCTGTTTCAGTTAAGTTTACTATAGAAGGAAGAAAGCATTTGGCAGAAAAGACTAGTTAAATTAAAAAATCAACTGATTTTGTTGTTAATAAAATTAAAATATTTATTACTTTAAATAATACTTATTAAAATCAGGTTGTTTCAAAAAAAATTTTTTTGTTTTACCAGATATCCAGGAGTCCGCTCAAACCCTATCACGTCAGGCATGATATGGATAAACTTATGAGACCAACCATACTGCTTTTGGCTTTACAGTACTGTTTTCGCCCGTTGTACTGCGAACTACGTAACACACTTATGGACTTCTTTTTACTATACGGCCTTGATGTCAAAAATAACATTTGAAAAACGGAGATTAATTTTAGCTCTTTTGATTTTCTGTATTTTTGTATTTCATTATTTTTTAAGATAACGCCTACAATTATTTAGATGAATGGACGGAACATGTAATGAAGTTGAAAATTGTTTTTGGATAAGTTTAAAAGGTTTCCAAGTTGGTCTATGGTTAAGTGATCTATGCGAAACTTGATATCCAAAAAGTTAACGGTTTGACAGTCATTCTGCACTTTTGAAATGACCTAGAGAAGATCGTAGGTCTGGTCAAGTACAACACGAGACGGTACATTAAAGTCATCTAACACCCCAAAAATTTGATTTTCCGTTAAAAAACCAGTTTTGCGTACATTAACTCAAGCAGTTATCAACTGATTTAAGAATTTATGCATCTTTGTATATTATGTTTCTGAAAGATAATATACAGACATAGTATTTACTACGTGTATTTATCAAGTGAACGCAATTATTTAATTTGTTATTTTAATTTATTTAGCTTTACAATTTATTGAAAATAAATAAATTCAACAAGTTATATGAAAATAAAAGAAATGGAAAAACTTCGTTCGGATAAATTTCCATAACTTTATCAACTGCTGGTCAATTTTGAATAACAAACACTTAATTTACTCGTAAAATAAGTTTTTTTTAATATAAATACGATTGACATGCTTTATGAAGAAACTGTGTCGAAAAAAGATCAACAAAGGCAAATCAGTTGTGAAAAACATTAAAAACTTAGCATTTACTTGATAAATACACGTAGAAACTATTCAAATTCCACCAATTATTATACATTATTTGAAAGATCTGTATTTTATCAATAAATCTGGAATTGGCTTATAACTGATTGAGTAACTGGGTACACGGTGTGCAGGAAGCAACTTTTATTCAACCTGAAATGTCGACGCAGTCTGAGTATGCAGATGTTTGAAGAACCATTTATAGATGCAGAACCCACTTATTTTAAAATCCTACGAGTGTTTTTTATCTTTAACAAGTTGCTTTTTTACAGTAAAAAATCGATTTTTTATATTATAAATAGGTAGTAGACAGTTAAAAAATATAGCCTCAAAGTTTAAAAACGATATAAATTTAAGTATTTGCAAATTTAAGATTTGAAAAAATTAAATTAAGAATAGACCCGGCAAGAAAACGTCTGTTTTTATAAATTC
This sequence comes from Dichetophora obliterata, assembly GCA_963920525.1. Taxonomy (NCBI): domain Eukaryota; kingdom Metazoa; phylum Arthropoda; class Insecta; order Diptera; family Sciomyzidae; genus Dichetophora; species Dichetophora obliterata. Next base: position 51,133,869 of record OY986438.1, on the reverse strand, counting down.
AAAAGAGCCAAAAGTATAATTTTTAAAGAAAACTATGTATTTAGATAAGTTTATGAGAAATTCAGGGAAAAGCGTCAGACAAAGGAGAAATTTGCTATTTTTATTCTAAGTAGAAATGATAGAAAGTCGATTTCACAAAAATACGGTTCACATGTTACTCAAAAAGTTAATACTAAAACTGATAAATTACAGTTTGACGTAGTTTCAAAAATATCTAAAGAAATTTTAGAAACTATGTATATGATTAAGGTAATGGCTGACCGAGCACAGGGCTTCTTAAAAATTTGTTTAATAATACTTCCACAAAATTATTCTTCAACATATCGAGATGTAGATGAAAACTATGAACCCTTTAATAAAAAACAATAATATTTTTTTGCTAAAATTATTGTATTATTTCTGCAAACACAAATTTTTGCCGTTATAAAGTAATTATTTACTAATGGTGGTACCAAAAATAACATTATAGTTGAAATCATAACATCATTGAAATCGTCAACAAACTATGATTGCCTCAACTATTAGTTGCAACAAAAATGTTGTAGTTCTGTCAATCATGATAAATGTGAATATTATTATAGAGACAAACATGTTAGAATTTTGAATGTTTGTCTGAACTATTCTTTGATTGTTGGCAAACGAAGCAGAACATAACCAAAAATCGAAAGAATTTATTGTGTCTGAACAGTTTGCAGGAAAAACTTTCACTTCATTCCAGACACAATAAGTTTTATCGATTCCTGGCTATATGCCGTTTCGTTTGTCAACTGTTCAATTATTGTGTTTTGTTTTGTTTTGTTTTGTTTTGTTTTGTTTTGTTTTGTTTTGTTTTGTTTTGTTTTGTTTTGTTTTGTTTTGCTTTGTTTTGTTTTGTTTTGTTTTGTTTTGTTTTGTTTTGTTTTGTTTTGTTTTGTTTTGTTTTGTTTTGTTTTGTTTTGTTTTGTTTTGTTTTGTTTTGTTTTGTTTTGTTTTGTTTTGTTTTGTTTTGTTTTGTTTTGTTTTGTTTTGTTTTGTTTTGTTTTGTTTTGTTTTGTTTTGTTTTGTTTTGTTTTGTTTTGTTTTGTTTTGTTTTGTTTTGTTTTGTTTTGTTTTGTTTTGTTTTGTTTTGTTTTGTTTTGTTTTGTTTTGTTTTGTTTTGTTTTGTTTTGTTTTGTTTTGTTTTGTTTTGTTTTGTTTTGTTTTGTTTTGTTTTGTTTTGTTTTGTTTTGTTTTGTTTTGTTTTGTTTTGTTTTGTTTTGTTTTGTTTTGTTTTGTTTTGTTTTGTTTTGTTTTGTTTTGTTTTGTTTTGTTTTGTTTTGTTTTGTTTTGTTTTGTTTTGTTTTGTTTTGTTTTGTTTTGTTTTGTTTTGTTTTGTTTTGTTTTGTTTTGTTTTGTTTTGTTTTGTTTTGTTTTGTTTTGTTTTGTTTTGTTTTGTTTTGTTTTGTTTTGTTTTGTTTTGTTTTGTTTTGTTTTGTTTTGTTTTGTTTTGTTTTGTTTTGTTTTGTTTTGTTTTGTTTTGTTTTGTTTTGTTTTGTTTTGTTTTGTTTTGTTTTGTTTTGTTTTGTTTTGTTTTGTTTTGTTTTGTTTTGTTTTGTTTTGTTTTGTTTTGTTTTGTTTTGTTTTGTTTTGTTTTGTTTTGTTTTGTTTTGTTTTGTTTTGTTTTGTTTTGTTTTGTTTTGTTTTGTTTTGTTTTGTTTTGTTTTGTTTTGTTTTGTTTTGTTTTGTTTTGTTTTGTTTTGTTTTGTTTTGTTTTGTTTTGTTTTGTTTTGTTTTGTTTTGTTTTGTTTTGTTTTGTTTTGTTTTGTTTTGTTTTGTTTTGTTTTGTTTTGTTTTGTTTTGTTTTGTTTTGTTTTGTTTTGTTTTGTTTTGTTTTGTTTTGTTTTGTTTTGTTTTGTTTTGTTTTGTTTTGTTTTGTTTTGTTTTGTTTTGTTTTGTTTTGTTTTGTTTTGTTTTGTTTTGTTTTGTTTTGTTTTGTTTTGTTTTGTTTTGTTTTGTTTTGTTTTGTTTTGTTTTGTTTTGTTTTGTTTTGTTTTGTTTTGTTTTGTTTTGTTTTGTTTTGTTTTGTTTTGTTTTGTTTTGTTTTGTTTTGTTTTGTTTTGTTTTGTTTTGTTTTGTTTTGTTTTGTTTTGTTTTGTTTTGTTTTGTTTTGTTTTGTTTTGTTTTGTTTTGTTTTGTTTTGTTTTGTTTTGTTTTGTTTTGTTTTGTTTTGTTTTGTTTTGTTTTGTTTTGTTTTGTTTTGTTTTGTTTTGTTTTGTTTTGTTTTGTTTTGTTTTGTTTTGTTTTGTTTTGTTTTGTTTTGTTTTGTTTTGTTTTGTTTTGTTTTGTTTTGTTTTGTTTTGTTTTGTTTTGTTTTGTTTTGTTTTGTTTTGTTTTGTTTTGTTTTGTTTTGTTTTGTTTTGTTTTGTTTTGTTTTGTTTTGTTTTGTTTTGTTTTGTTTTGTTTTGTTTTGTTTTGTTTTGTTTTGTTTTGTTTTGTTTTGTTTTGTTTTGTTTTGTTTTGTTTTGTTTTGTTTTGTTTTGTTTTGTTTTGTTTTGTTTTGTTTTGTTTTGTTTTGTTTTGTTTTGTTTTGTTTTGTTTTGTTTTGTTTTGTTTTGTTTTGTTTTGTTTTGTTTTGTTTTGTTTTGTTTTGTTTTGTTTTGTTTTGTTTTGTTTTGTTTTGTTTTGTTTTGTTTTGTTTTGTTTTGTTTTGTTTTGTTTTGTTTTGTTTTGTTTTGTTTTGTTTTGTTTTGTTTTGTTTTGTTTTGTTTTGTTTTGTTTTGTTTTGTTTTGTTTTGTTTTGTTTTGTTTTGTTTTGTTTTGTTTTGTTTTGTTTTGTTTTGTTTTGTTTTGTTTTGTTTTGTTTTGTTTTGTTTTGTTTTGTTTTGTTTTGTTTTGTTTTGTTTTGTTTTGTTTTGTTTTGTTTTGTTTTGTTTTGTTTTGTTTTGTTTTGTTTTGTTTTGTTTTGTTTTGTTTTGTTTTGTTTTGTTTTGTTTTGTTTTGTTTTGTTTTGTTTTGTTTTGTTTTGTTTTGTTTTGTTTTGTTTTGTTTTGTTTTGTTTTGTTTTGTTTTGTTTTGTTTTGTTTTGTTTTGTTTTGTTTTGTTTTGTTTTGTTTTGTTTTGTTTTGTTTTGTTTTGTTTTGTTTTGTTTTGTTTTGTTTTGTTTTGTTTTGTTTTGTTTTGTTTTGTTTTGTTTTGTTTTGTTTTGTTTTGTTTTGTTTTGTTTTGTTTTGTTTTGTTTTGTTTTGTTTTGTTTTGTTTTGTTTTGTTTTGTTTTGTTTTGTTTTGTTTTGTTTTGTTTTGTTTTGTTTTGTTTTGTTTTGTTTTGTTTTGTTTTGTTTTGTTTTGTTTTGTTTTGTTTTGTTTTGTTTTGTTTTGTTTTGTTTTGTTTTGTTTTGTTTTGTTTTGTTTTGTTTTGTTTTGTTTTGTTTTGTTTTGTTTTGTTTTGTTTTGTTTTGTTTTGTTTTGTTTTGTTTTGTTTTGTTTTGTTTTGTTTTGTTTTGTTTTGTTTTGTTTTGTTTTGTTTTGTTTTGTTTTGTTTTGTTTTGTTTTGTTTTGTTTTGTTTTGTTTTGTTTTGTTTTGTTTTGTTTTGTTTTGTTTTGTTTTGTTTTGTTTTGTTTTGTTTTGTTTTGTTTTGTTTTGTTTTGTTTTGTTTTGTTTTGTTTTGTTTTGTTTTGTTTTGTTTTGTTTTGTTTTGTTTTGTTTTGTTTTGTTTTGTTTTGTTTTGTTTTGTTTTGTTTTGTTTTGTTTTGTTTTGTTTTGTTTTGTTTTGTTTTGTTTTGTTTTGTTTTGTTTTGTTTTGTTTTGTTTTGTTTTGTTTTGTTTTGTTTTGTTTTGTTTTGTTTTGTTTTGTTTTGTTTTGTTTTGTTTTGTTTTGTTTTGTTTTGTTTTGTTTTGTTTTGTTTTGTTTTGTTTTGTTTTGTTTTGTTTTGTTTTGTTTTGTTTTGTTTTGTTTTGTTTTGTTTTGTTTTGTTTTGTTTTGTTTTGTTTTGTTTTGTTTTGTTTTGTTTTGTTTTGTTTTGTTTTGTTTTGTTTTGTTTTGTTTTGTTTTGTTTTGTTTTGTTTTGTTTTGTTTTGTTTTGTTTTGTTTTGTTTTGTTTTGTTTTGTTTTGTTTTGTTTTGTTTTGTTTTGTTTTGTTTTGTTTTGTTTTGTTTTGTTTTGTTTTGTTTTGTTTTGTTTTGTTTTGTTTTGTTTTGTTTTGTTTTGTTTTGTTTTGTTTTGTTTTGTTTTGTTTTGTTTTGTTTTGTTTTGTTTTGTTTTGTTTTGTTTTGTTTTGTTTTGTTTTGTTTTGTTTTGTTTTGTTTTGTTTTGTTTTGTTTTGTTTTGTTTTGTTTTGTTTTGTTTTGTTTTGTTTTGTTTTGTTTTGTTTTGTTTTGTTTTGTTTTGTTTTGTTTTGTTTTGTTTTGTTTTGTTTTGTTTTGTTTTGTTTTGTTTTGTTTTGTTTTGTTTTGTTTTGTTTTGTTTTGTTTTGTTTTGTTTTGTTTTGTTTTGTTTTGTTTTGTTTTGTTTTGTTTTGTTTTGTTTTGTTTTGTTTTGTTTTGTTTTGTTTTGTTTTGTTTTGTTTTGTTTTGTTTTGTTTTGTTTTGTTTTGTTTTGTTTTGTTTTGTTTTGTTTTGTTTTGTTTTGTTTTGTTTTGTTTTGTTTTGTTTTGTTTTGTTTTGTTTTGTTTTGTTTTGTTTTGTTTTGTTTTGTTTTGTTTTGTTTTGTTTTGTTTTGTTTTGTTTTGTTTTGTTTTGTTTTGTTTTGTTTTGTTTTGTTTTGTTTTGTTTTGTTTTGTTTTGTTTTGTTTTGTTTTGTTTTGTTTTGTTTTGTTTTGTTTTGTTTTGTTTTGTTTTGTTTTGTTTTGTTTTGTTTTGTTTTGTTTTGTTTTGTTTTGTTTTGTTTTGTTTTGTTTTGTTTTGTTTTGTTTTGTTTTGTTTTGTTTTGTTTTGTTTTGTTTTGTTTTGTTTTGTTTTGTTTTGTTTTGTTTTGTTTTGTTTTGTTTTGTTTTGTTTTGTTTTGTTTTGTTTTGTTTTGTTTTGTTTTGTTTTGTTTTGTTTTGTTTTGTTTTGTTTTGTTTTGTTTTGTTTTGTTTTGTTTTGTTTTGTTTTGTTTTGTTTTGTTTTGTTTTGTTTTGTTTTGTTTTGTTTTGTTTTGTTTTGTTTTGTTTTGTTTTGTTTTGTTTTGTTTTGTTTTGTTTTGTTTTGTTTTGTTTTGTTTTGTTTTGTTTTGTTTTGTTTTGTTTTGTTTTGTTTTGTTTTGTTTTGTTTTGTTTTGTTTTGTTTTGTTTTGTTTTGTTTTGTTTTGTTTTGTTTTGTTTTGTTTTGTTTTGTTTTGTTTTGTTTTGTTTTGTTTTGTTTTGTTTTGTTTTGTTTTGTTTTGTTTTGTTTTGTTTTGTTTTGTTTTGTTTTGTTTTGTTTTGTTTTGTTTTTGTTTTGTTTTGTTTTGTTTTGTTTTGTTTTGTTTTGTTTTGTTTTGTTTTGTTTTGTTTTGTTTTGTTTTGTTTTGTTTTGTTTTGTTTTGTTTTGTTTTGTTTTGTTTTGTTTTGTTTTGTTTTGTTTTGTTTTGTTTTGTTTTGTTTTGTTTTGTTTTGTTTTGTTTTGTTTTGTTTTGTTTTGTTTTGTTTTGTTTTGTTTTGTTTTGTTTTAAATCACCTGATCCTAAAAACAGCACGCAGAAAAGTGACATTTTTCGACTTTAATTGTAGCAAACATGTTTCTTTTTACCGTAAACATATTTCGCAATTCTAACTATATTTTGTTTATCACAAATATTGCTATTTTTGTGACAATGCACTTAATGTACCATGTTTATGAATGGCATTAGTCTGGCGAGCGGTAGTAGCGGCTGTGGCTTGCTAGTAGTGTGCGTGGCTCGTAAGCGAAAAAGCCGCGGTTCAAACCCCAGCTCGGACAGCAAATTTTATAAAAAAGATTTTTCAATTGAATTAATATTTCTGTTGAGCCCAGACAATGGCAAACCGCTGGAGATATCTTAATAGCTGTGGAAATTGGAGTGCATGAATATAAAAAAAAAAATAAAATTGCTGTTCCAATAATATTCTGGATCCTAAAAATAAATTCATATTAAAGTTGTTGCAATCATTCTATTTTCGGCCCAATAAGAAAATAATGATTGTTTCAATAATATTTTGGTTCCTACAAAGAAGTTCCTTTTCTAAATATGGTTGTTGGAATCATTTTATCATGATCAAAGAAAATATTATATGTTTAAGAACATGTTAGCAACAATCATAATCCGAATCATACTATGATCCTCTTAAAACATGGTTGTTGCAACTATGTTTTTTCTCTGCGTGCAATGTCAACAAGGAATCAAAATTGACAAGTGTAAAACGATTAATAATGCTGTGTATTGTCTCAAACATTACGGAATCATAGAGTTACATTTCAACTTAGTTTAATACAATTAAACTATTATTGTGAAACATTTGAAGGCAATACCTGCCGTACCCTTTTAAAAAAACGCGGATAAGTTAAATGATCCTGACATATATTAAAACATGGAAAATTTATGATTATTTTCGTTTATTAACGCTCTTAAAACTATGAACAAGATAGTTAGGTGCTGCGGATTTCGGGATCCCGGGATTGACTTACCTAGTATGTATGTATGTATGTATATATGCATGTATGTATGCTCATCTGTTCCACTCTCACTTCTAAACTACTTATCATAATTTTACAAATGAGGTATCGTTGGAAGCGTTGTGATAGTCTTTTGGTTAAAGGCTGTGTGAAGTCACATTTAATTTAATTTAACGCCCTCTAGCAAACATAAAGTCATGAGCAAAAAAAATTTTTTTAGTTGCACTCTAAAAACTGATTGAAAAATCTCTACAATAAATGTTGTGAAATTTCACGAAATTTAGTGGCGATTTTGTAAAAAAACCACGATATACAGAGAGTTTTTTCAATTTTGTCTGAAAATCAGCGTCTTTTTCCAAAATATGTATATCTCTCTACTTTTCACGCCATTTGAGCGTGCTTTCGCTCAGAGAGTCTTAAAATATGTATATCTCTCTACTATTCATGCCATTTTAGCGTGTTTTCGCTCAGAGAGCCTTAAAATATATATATTCTGTACTTTTCACGCTATTTCAGCGTGTTTTCGCTCAGAAAATTCTTAAATATGTATATTTTCTACTTTTTACGCTATTTCAGCGTGTTTTCGCTCAGAGAGTTTTAAAATATGTTTATTTTCCCTACTTTTCATACTATTTCAGCGTGTTCTCGCTCAGATACTCCTAAAAACGCTCCAGCAGCGGTATTTTACGCTTGCCCTTAAATAAACACCTCTGCTTTAACGTCATATGCTTTCAAAGAGTTTATTCGAACAAGTGTCCAATTATTTACAACTCAAACAGTAGATTAGTCACAGCTTAATTACTCAAGCTTACTGGAGTGGGAAAGAGAAGCGCTTTCTGCTGAGTGATTGACTCTTTACAGAGTTGTTGTTGTTGCCATGTTCAAAACTTACTCGAGAGACTTCACGCATTTCTAGCTTTTTTTTATAAGCGCAGACAAGATTGGAAGAAATAATTTTAGAAGAGTTTTTAAAAATTTTAGTTTTTACAAGAGAGCTAATGAAATAATTGTAGGTGAGATGATTCACGCATTTTTAACGATTAATATTTATAATTTTGCTCATGGGACTTAACGGCACTAAATGCAGGCAATCAGTTGCCAGCAATTATTGTAGTTAATTCTCGTGAATTTTTGTTAGAGTGTACATAAGCAAATGCGGTATCGTTAGAAGCGTTTTGATTATCCAATGAAGAAAAATTATGTGACATCACATAAAGTTTAGCATAGCGCCCTCTAAAGGACAAAAAGTCAACTAAACCCCAAACTTCTAAAATACTAATCATAATTTGACAAATGAGGTATCGTTAGAAGCGTTTTCACCGTGCACTGGTAATAGGTTATGTGACGTCACATAAAATTTAATTTAGTGCCCCCTAGAGGACAGAAAGTAAAATAAACCCTAACTTCTAAACTACTTATCGTAATTTGACAAATGAGATATCGTTGGAAGCGTTTTGATCGTCCAATTGCCTTTAACAATGTTCACGAAGGAACTGTGAAGTCACATACAATTTAATATGGCGCCCTCTGGAGGACAGACAGTCAACTAAACCCCTAACTTCTAAGCTACTTATCAGAATTTAGCAAATGACGTATCGTTGGAAACGTTTTGATCGTCCGCTAGTTATAGGTAATGTAACGTAACATGCAATTTAATATAGCACCCTCTAGAGGACATAAAATAAACTAAACCACTAACTTCTAAACTATTTATCATATTTTGACATATTATTCTGTTGAAAGCGTTTTCCTTGTCCGGTGGTTAGAGGCTATGTGACGTAAAATTGAATTTAATATGGCGCCTTCTAGAAGATAGAAAGTGAACTAAATCACTAACTTCTAAAATACTTATCATATTTTGACAAATAATGTATTGTTGAAAGCGTTTTCTACGTCCGCTGGTTTAAGGCTATGTGTTGTCACATTAAATAGAATAATGCGTCCTCTAGAGGACAGAAAATTAACTAAACCCCTATCTTCTAAACTACTTACTATAATTTGATAAATCAGGTATCGTTGGAAGCGTTTTATTTAAGTTCGCTTATTATAGGCTTTGTGACGTCACATTTAATTTAATGTGGTGACTTCTATAGGACATAAAGTCATGCACTAAAAAAATTTTTAAGTGCCATAATAAACATCTTTACTTATAAATTTATCATAAAATAATTAATTGGTAGTTTCGATTATATAAAAATTGTATCCCCATAATAATTTAAATAAAAAATAAGTTCAAAAAAACTAAAACCCGACTACTAAAAGCGTTCTCTAAAAAGTATGAAACAAAAAACAAATATCACCTGAAATTGTTGAATTATGTATAAGCTATTACATTTTTTTTTTATTATTAAATAAACAACCTACATATTATATATTTTATTGCATTTAATACTAATTTTTAGTGATGTTTAAAAGATATCCGTGGTCGTATGCCACCTACCCTAACAAAAGAATACATTCTAACAGTAGTAAGCGATCAAAAGCTTTAGGTCAAAGTGCATTTAACATCTCGAGGGCGACATATGACAATATATATGAGGTGGCATACTACCACGTATATCTTTTAAATATCACTACAAATAAGTATTATATGCAATAAAATATATTATGTGTAAGTTGTTAATTTAATAGACAAAAAAAAAAGTAATAGTTTGTACATAGCAATTTCAGATAAGAATATTTTCTTGTTTTATACTTTTTACACGGGGGTTACACGTTCAAGTTTTGCCTCTCAAGTTTCAATACATTCTCACGTTTTTACTTACACACTCTCATTTTTAAAAATTGCCCACCAAATTGCTTTCAATTCGTGTGCTAACTTGATGGTCAAGTTTTGAACAGCTGATCAGACAATGCGCTGATGTGATAATAAATTTTGAAATTTGATTTGGAAATATTCTGCCCTAAATTAAGTGATGGAGAAAATTAATTAAAATAATGATGTTTTTGTTATTTCCTTAACGACGGCATCTTGAAAATTAAATTGACTATCAAGTTGCGTGCAGCCTACGTGATAGCTGCCAATTCAAATGAGTTTTGACCAGCTATGCATGTGATCAACTTGAAAGAAAAAACTTAAACGTGTAACTGCAGCGTTAGAGAGCGCTTTTCACAGTCGGGTTTTAGTTTTTTTAACTTATTTTTTCAGAGAAGTTGTTTCTAGTCTGTTTACTCCTGCGCTCAAAGAAAACAATTACTTAACCTTTTAAACACCTCAGAAATAATTAATTAAGTTTCAAACTTTGGAGACATATTTTTTAATTGTTTTACTTCCTATTTATGATATAATAGAACAAAGAATTTTTTACTATAAAAAATCATTGACCCCCTTAAAAAACTCATAGGATTTTAAACACAATGGATTATGCATCATCTACAGATGGTTGTTCAAACATCTGCGTACTCAGATTGCGTCAAAATTTCAGTGGGTAAGTGCTTGAAGGAGCGCAAAACCGATTTTTTGACGTTAAGTCAAAATTTTGAGGGTGATGTACATTTTTTATGCACCGTTTCGTGTTGTACTCGACCAAACCTATAACCTTTACTAGGTCATTTCAAAAGTGCATGCAGTTTAGTTTATTTTGTCACACCGTGTTATTTGAGGAAAATTAAGCTGCTAAATTATTTTATCACTACGGACATAAAAAATGTTTTGTTCAATTGAAAAGTAAACTTTGTATAGATAAAACAATATTGCTACGGAAGACCGCTACACAGTGCGGTTTTTTAAGTTGTAGGATGGAAAAAGTACCAACAATTTTTTGTGGAATCTTAGTTAGTTAGTTTGTAATGACCCCATGGCAATGCGATCCATAGGACCTATTGCGTATGCCCTTGATTAACTCTCCAGATTTAGGATTTTAATAAATTTTCTGCACTGTTTCTTTCTTGGTGCTCCAAATTGTTGATTGAGGCACTACTACCCTTCCAAAGTAAAGAAGTTTTACACTGCATATTGCCGGACATTTCTTTTTTTAAGACCAAATAACCATGGCATGCGCCTTATACAAACAAGATTTGGTCTTTGACCTGAAAGGAAAGAGATAGATTATTTAGAGGAATTGATTGTAAAAATACGTGAGTTATTGATTAGGTGAAACAACCGGGAAAGACAATTTGAATTGCTTGTACCCGAGGATAGTGTTATGCATAAACCTCGGCAAGCATTCCCATCCCTTAGTTGTTCCTGTTCTTTAATTCGACATTTTCCACAAATTAGCTGTAGATTTTTAGTTTTCCATAATTCTTAAATGTAGGAAAGAACAAAAAAAGTGAAAAAACCACACCCGAACCCGGATTCGAACCAGGGACCTCAGGCTTGATAGTCCAGCGCACTCTTCACTAGACTACAAAAGCCGATAAAGTGAATATTTTTGCATATTTTTCAATAAATGCATGGAAAAGAAAACTTATAATTATTACTTTTATGTTCACTTTATATTTTTGTTGTTTTTGATGTTCTAATATTCTGCAGACACCTGATTCAGATAGGCCCATCTTTTTAGGACGCAAGCGCGCCGGCAGCTAATTTCATCTGGTGGGGCAGTACAAATGGGGGTGCAAAAAAATCACCAAAATTTCTTAAAAGACACATGAATATGAATTAAAATTTTTTTTTTAAGTTTAAAAAAAATTATAAAACTAAATAAAAAAAAAATAAAATTTAATTTTTTTTAAAAGTTTTTCCAATCACGGTTGCCACTTATTTTTTGTTGTACCAAATTCTCCGAAAAAATGTACCCAATAATTTGATAGCATTTATTATAATAATTCACTGGAGTATATTTGATTACACACCAAACATAACAAAAATATTAAGTTATGTTATACGCTGTTAACAAAATAATAAATACATCAAAATAGTTCTTTTGCTGACCAAATATAATTAGATTTATTGCGTTCGACATACAATTCTTTAGAGAGCTTTATGTTGTTAAGTGTTTAATATTCCAATTGTTTTCTAAGCTTAGTTTTAATCAGGCTAACATAAAAAATATTGGTTCAACAGCTGCTGAGTTGTGTGGAAGGCATATCAGACTATTTACAAAATTGATAAAATCATTAAAACAAATTTCCCCCAATCCATTCTTCACGACCCAGACTTTTTCTCAAAATACCCAATTTTTTTACGTCATTACAATTTTAAAAACTAATATTTTAAACCTGAACCAGTTTCCTCTGAGTCACAATAACGTCAGCGTAGCATTCTATGAGATGATATTTTAATATGAATTATTGAATTATGGCAATAAAGAAATTTTGTTTTCTGACATAACTTGTGAAGATGTTATTATATTCAAAACATTTAGATCTTCTTTACCTATATCGAACTTGCCTTTAATTTCTTTTAGAATATCTTTGGTAATAAGAGAAAAATTTTCTGAATGGAGATATTTTTCTGCTTTAGTGGAAATTCTCACAAAAAATCCTCAAGTCTCAAAAAATGTCTCAAAAAATGTGATTTTTGATATTTATGACAAGAAAAGCATGTAGGCTTTCAACTTTTATAACTTAATGCAATAAAATTCCACTAAACATAAGTCTGAACATTTCTCCAGTGCTACCAAAATTCGCTTTTTTTAACAAGTTATTAAATTGTAAGTCTTTTACAAAATGTATCAACTCGGAAAATAGTGTACCAAGGTACCAAGTTAACATAAATGTACCAATTTTGGTACAATTGTACCAAAGTGGCAACCGTGTTTCCAATTTCGATATTAGAGATAATTTTTTAAAGGATCTTTCATATGGTAATATGAAAATATAAGAAATAATTATTGCTTTTATAAAGCAAGACTAGGTATATCTTTATATGGCTTCAATACAATCAGGTAAAAAAAGTTATATCAATTTAAATTATTGCAAAATGTTTCTTTCTGTCCTAGCGAGAAACAAACTCTTTCGCCACCTCCATCGAATTAAATTCTTCGGTTTTATCTTTGTGAATGTGTATAAGTGCCGCATGGTTGAGTCGTTTCTGTGTCATAGTTGCTCGAAGATACGTTTTAAGTCGTCTTAGTGCACTAAAAGAACGCTCAGTTGAAGCTGCTGTTGCAGGCACAGTCAAAACCAAAGCAACAAGTTTTTCAACTTCATTTAATAGTTTTTCGGTGTATCTGAATTTTTTTCAAATTGGAATTGCAGTAGAAACTCTACATTTTGTTCTATCTTTTTGCAAACACAGATAAAGAAAACGGTTATCCGAAAGAATGCTTATGAAGAAGAAAGAAAAAAGAGCAAAATATATAATACAAAAATATTATCGTTGTAAGAAAACTGATATTTTGAATAACTTTTGAAGTTTTCTTTTTAAATTGTTTCTCTAGCTAAATAAGCGGGGGGCAACTGCCCCCTTGGCCCCCGCTTGCTACGCCAATGTTAGGATGGTATCTGAATAAACAGTGACCTGTGAAAAAGCAAGTAGTTGAATTTTATAAAAATTAGTTTTTATTCCTAAAGTAATATATGTATCTATCATGCTAGTTGTGGAATCCGGCGGAAAAAATCCGATCCGCACTTCCTTCACTTTCCACTAAAATCCCATTGCTGAGTCCGAGCAAATGCACTGCAACACCGATCCGCAAAACGAACTCCGAAAAAAACAGCTCTACAAAACGAGTGAATATGCAAAGCAGTGGACAAATAATTAATCGTTTAATAAATAAAGAATAATACAGTTAACATATACTGATTTTATCAAATTATATATTACATATAATATATATTAGTGTCCTCACAATATTTGGCTCCTGGTGAGTGTTTTGCTCACTTGGGGATTCAGCAATGCATTGCAGAAGCTACGACTCGTCGGTCCGGCCCCGTTTTTTGTAGTGTTTTTTTTTACTGTTTCACGAAAAGACTTTGCAGCCTTATCTTTTCTCAATAAACGATTTTAAACTATCAAACAACTAGAATTTGTATTTAAAATCAAGTATGATTTAAACTATCAAACATTTAGAATTGTGTATTTAAATCATATAAATTCAACACAATAAATAGCAAGGTCATTTAGAAAAAAATTTAGTTTATTGAAATATTTATAAAGTTTTTTAAAAAAGAAAAGGTAAAAATGTATATGCAATTGATCTCATTTAGTCTATAATCACATCTCATTTTTTTATCGATAAATTTCAACTTAACGGCGTCATTAATTTTTTCTTATACATATTTGATTTTTTAGATTGTACTTATTTTTTACTGCTTTTATTTGATGTACTTCTTTAGTACTGCTTTTTTATTTCGAAATCTCTAATTTCGAAGGATTCGCATTAAGCGACTACAAAAAGGTAGGTTGTCATGGTCACATTTCCATATCCAAATTTGTCTGTTGTGTTGTCGTGGCCCTATTAAATGCATTTCATAAACCATTGAATTAAAATGTGATAGAGTTAAATTAAGTGCGGCCGAACACGTAAAAAAAAATCTGATTGTGATCTCTTTCTCATTGGAAGAATGATCATAATCAATGTAAAAAATGTCAGTACCTTATTTGACTTTCTTTTAGGTTTAATGTTTTGAACTGATAAAACTGTTTTGAACTGCTGAAATGACAACTTTGTTTTGATGGTCCCGGCCATCGACTTTCAGCTACCTTTCTTATGAATTTTTCACCATGAATTTGTGACTTTTTTGTTGACAAGCGCGTCCAATAACGTTAATTGTTTAAAAATAAAAATATACAACCTCTTTAAAAAACTCATTAATTATTCATAAATTTTTAAATCCCGTCTTTAGGCCACCTCAAAATGTTCATAAATAGGGGCCGAAATGGTGTGCAATTGAATACAAAATAAAGTATCTTCATCGATTATAAAATGTCTCTTGATTTTTTACAAAGTTAACTTGCACTGTATTGAAAAATCAAAAAGCTGCTATCATTATTTTTAAGAATCAATGTTCTACTAAAGTTATATTATTTTATATTGTCATTTCATTTTATTACTTTCATAAATTTTTTTTATTTCCTACATTTTGTGGATTTGAACTGCTATGTTTAATTGTAAACTGGGCTGATCACACAAACCACGTGCGTTTTAAACTAGAAACAGCTAAATATATTTTTTAGTTGGCAGCCAAGCCGTTATATTTAGTGGTTTACAATTTATCACTCTTTTTCCTGAACAACAAAGTGAAGTTTTTCCATTTCTGTGATTCAGTTGGTCACAGAAAATGCATTTTATTTTATTTGCTGAGTGAAATTTCTGCAATAGATAAAGTTGCAGACGGTCTTTGGTGACCATCCTCTATCAAATAGAAAAATGCTTGCGTGGTACAAGGTGTTCAAAGAGGGACGAGAAAGTGTCGAAAATGAACCTCATCAAAGACGACCAAAAATATCGATGGATGAGCAGCACGTCAAGGAAATCACAGAATTAGTGCTCGAAAATAGTCGGTTAACAGTTAAAGACCTTGCTGATACTCTCAACATTTCAATTGGATCCGTTTAAACGTTTTAAAAGAGCATTTGACACTTCTCAAATAAAGGTGCTCAACCTCGAGTGACCCATCCTACGGACATTTGACATTTTTACAATTAACTCAAAATCTATTTCGATCATTGAAGAATGTTCAAAACCGTAAGGGTTATAAGAGGAAACATAAAATTGAACAATTTAGTTAGTTGGACTTCTGACTTTAGGTGGCATATAACCACATTCTGAGCACTTTTAAAATACTCCTTTAATCTTTTTGGAACAAATTTTTTGACTGCGTCTGGCACAAACATAATCAGCGCGAATTCAAAAATTTTTCATCACGCTGATAGTGTTGGGAAACATAATTCCATAAACAACATTAACATATCTGGCTTACCAACACAATAAATATCAAAATCCCAACCTGCGGACCTCTTTCCTATACATACAAATCTTTTCTTCTATTTAAACTATTTATTTTTTATTTAACTTTAAATATTTGGTCTTTAGGGTAATTTTTAATGCTAGATATTCCAAATAAATTTCGCTTACAATTTTTTGAGTCTAAAAGTAGGCTTTAATTTTTGTTACAAAATACATTTTTTTATATAAAGGCCTTCTTCAACTCGTCTTATTTCTCCCTAGTTTTTGGAAAAGGATTACATAAATTATAATTGCTTAAAAAAGACTTAAATGCAGCACTCATTTTATGAACTTCTCGCTGAAGTTTACCAAATCATTCTATGTAGATACCTGTTTCAAATACGATACCGAAAAAATTTGCTACATGCCTGAATAATGCAGGTATGATGTTGTTGCGCGTCTCTATCATACCTATAAAATGTATACATAAATAGAACAGTGCGTGCTCACAAATCATCATTCTTTTCAGTATAAGCATGTTGAAAACGTCCTGCTCTTGTATAGCAATGAATCAATCATTAGAAGTCAATAATTCGATGGAAGTTAATAATGAAAAAACTAAGACCAAGTCAAACATTAACTATTCATTATATTTGTACCGAGAGGAATTACGTCGTCGCAATGTACAATATCTGGAGCTGTCCAAAACCAAAATTGAATTAACCGATGGACTCATATCAAAGACTGCTCGCAGCATGACGCGCTGGAATGTACAGGAAATGAAGCATCTTGGCCATGGAATGATATTGAAGAAAAAGTTGAAACATCAGGCTAAAAGACTGAGGAAATTACAAGAACTCGGCATTGAAAACGCTAATCCGAACGCGATGTCAACAACATTATAAATAAAAGGATATAATAGAATAGCAGGAATACTATGCGGTAATTTAAGATATTTATGTTAATAACTTTATTTATCTAGTTTAATTTTACGCAATACTTAAGTGATAAATTAAAATTATTTTTCGTTTTTTTCAATAATTTTTCATATATATTTTTTTAATGTTTTGCACATTATTATTTTGTTAATAAACATATTGGAAAAAATTTAATGATATGTTAAAAAATTATGGCTGCCCTGCTTTCAAGCACATTGACCCAGTGTCCCCAGTAAAAGGCTATTAAGGAGGCAGTCTGGTTCTTTTGGGCATATGTTTAAGATGAATTTTAAGATCGAAAATTTATTTTGATATTCTTCTAATATTATATATTAATGTGTGCATATTTCAGTACACAAAATTATTTTTTGAAGGTTACCCTGTTTAAGGACCAACAGCACTGTAAAGTCATTAAAATTAGTCATGTCTTTTAAAATTTTTGTAAGCAAAGAAACAAAATTTATGTGAAATATAAATATAGGGCTTTGTGAAGCATATATTCAACAACGTAAAAAATTTGGTTTTTTTGATTTTGTTTTTAAATGGCGGCAGTAGAGCATCATTATGGAAGAGCCTTTTAACTAGAGGTGTTCCGCTGCTAGCAGTACACCTGCAATAGTTCTTGTGCTATAAAAGAAAAGAAAAGTGTTTTTAGTTATGAAAGGTAAATCTAAGGAAATACGTAGGGAACTTCAGAAATATTAAATTTTAAAAATTTGGGATGCGTTTTAAGTCAATGTTGATATTTTTTAATAAAAAACCATCGAAATGACATAATAACTCAGAAAATGTTTACGATGTCAAAAAAATCCTACGTATTTCTTTAAATAATTTCACTGTTAATCAGTTTGTAAAATTTGAAATCGATCGGATAAAAAGTGTTTTCGTTGTGCTCAGAGGCGGATTTAGGGATTTTTTGATAGTCCCGGCTCGACATTAGCGCCGCCTCTAACATTAAAAGTTTTTCTTACAATAGAACAAAACTAAAAAAATTGTATTTTTTTTTTATTTTTTAAACACATTACATAGAGATTTATACAACATAATAAAAATAAAGAGTTTCATTATATGCTCGTGCGCAATCATTTGTTACGTTCTCATAACATAGTTTTTGTACTAGATATGTTTCAGTTTTTAATAAGGCATCCTAGTTGCCCGTAAATAGTTTTTAATTTGTTTTAATGTAGAAAATGAGCGTTTTCCTGAACAGTTTTTCCCCCTTTTCCTCGGAATCTTCATAAAGCTTGGGAATTTTTTGAATAAGTATGAATGACAAATAAGGTCCGCAAACAAACGGATGTATGTTTCAACTAAAGAATTTGTTTATAAAAACCAGAAAAAATATTAGCAGTGGAACTAACCCTTTAGACGAAATACAGTCAACTACTACACGAATCGTTCTGTCTTTGAGGAAAAATCGAACAGATGGTACATCGAACAGAGTTACCACCAACACCATATGGAATTAGTTTTGACACGAGCGCTTTATGCCACACTCGGTCAAACGCCTTTAAAATATAAAGAGCAATAACATTGTTCTCTCCGAAAAAGTGAGCACATTGGCTCCATTTTTTAGTCAAGAACTCTAAGGAAATCTAAGGAAATACGTAGGGAACTTAAGAAATATTAAATTTTAAAAATTTGGGATGCGTTTTAAGTCAATGTTGATATTTTTTAATAAAAAACCATCGAAATGACATAATAACTCAGAAAATTTTTACGATGTCAAAAAAATCCTACGTATTTCTTTAAATAATTTCACTGTTAATAAGTTTGTAAAATTTTAAATCGATCGGATAAAAAGTGTTTTCGTTGTGCTCAGTGGCGGATTTAGGCATTTTTTGATAGTCCCGGCTCGACATTAGCGCCGCCTCTAACATTAAATGTTTTTCTTACAATAGAACAAAACTACAAAAATTGTATTTTTTATTTTTTAAACACATTACATAGAGATTTATACAACATAATAAAAACAAAGAGTTTCATTATATGCTCGTGCGAAATAATTTATTACGTTCTCATAACATAGTTTTTGTACTAGATATGTTTCAGTTTTTAATAAGGCATCCTAGTTGCCCATAAATAGTTTTTAATTTGTTTTAATGTAGAAAATGAGCGTTTTCCTGAACAGTTTTTCCCCCTTTTCCTCGGAATCTTCATAAAGCTTGGGAATTTTTTGAATAAGTATGAATGACAAATAAGGTCCGCAAACAAACGGATGTATGTTTCAACTAAAGAATTCGTTTATAAAAACCAGAAAAAATATTAGCAGTGGAACTAACCCTTTAGACGAAATACAGTCAACTACTACACGAATCGTTCTGTCTTTGAGGAAAAATCGAACAGATGGTACATCGAACAGAGTTACCATCAACACCATATGGAATTAGTTTTGACACGAGCGCTTTATGCCACACTCGGTCAAATGCCTTTAAAATATTAAGAGCAATAACATTGTTCTCTCCGAAAAAGTGAGCACATTGGCTAAATTTTTTGGTCAAGAACTCTATAAGGTCACCAGTTGGCCCTCGGAAATAATATTGATGATCACTGAGCAGTTGGTTAAGCTCTAGATAGTTCATAATGTAAAATTTTATTACGCTCTCCATAGCTTTGAAAAGTGTAGAGCATATCGTAATGGGTCGACAGCTTGCAGGGTTCATGGCATCGCCATTTTTAGTACTGGCTGCACATTTGCGACCATCCCTTCCAACAAGATGGAACTACTCCTGTTATGTAGGAGATGATTGAAAGGTAGCGCAAAAGCCGAGCCAGAGAAGAAGCACGCATTTTTAGCACAATAGATGTTATTTCATCAGGACCAAAAGTTTTGTTTATGTTTAAACTTGTAAGAAGCCTTTTAACTACTTTAGTTCGAAAGTAAATTTCTTGCATTGCAGAAGATCAATCCTCAACAAAGGGCAGTGGCTGATTGCTATCCAAGAGAGTGAAACTTTGTGCAAACAATCCAGCCAATAGGTCCGCTTTATCAGCCGAGTTAGTAAAGATTTGGTCATCTTTCAAAAGAGTTGGAATCGATGGCAATGTCTGATTCTTTACAATTTTAGCAAATGTCCAACAATTTTTGCTCACTTCGGTGGGAAGTCTTTTGTTATTAGTATTCTTGTGGGAACACCAAATCTGAATGGCTTCCCTTATTAGACATGACTGCAATTCTTAAAATTTCATTAAATCAGGAGTGATCTTTTGGTTTAATGTTTCTCATCTTATTGGCAATTAAAGACCGCATACCCCATAAAATATTTCCTGTACATGACGATGCTTCATTCTCTTTTATATCAGCAAAACATAATTTCCAATTGAAGTTGTTATAAAATTATTTAAGTCAGTCCAATTTGCATTTCCATAAATTCAGTCCTCTTCGAAGTGGTATCGAAAGTTGTCAGGAATAGTTAAATAAATTCACAGTGAAATTTCTTCATTTCCATATACATCACAAAGATCACGTAAATGACAAATATTATTTATTTTTGGTGCAGAACTTGTATTTTGTTTATCTTCTTGCAATAATATTTGAAGAAAACTTTTTTAATGAGAAAAAATTTTTTGATCACCAAACCTAAAGTTACATTTTAAATAATCTACGATATTGTTCTGTCGTCTTTTAGATTTTTCTGCCATCATAAAAACTCCGCCCTTTAAATACACTCAACAAAACATTTAAAAAATGTTTCAATTCATTACTCTATTTTGTTATTCAATAATATCTTATATTAAGTCAGAAAGATCAAAAATGTATTAATTGCATTACGTTATTCATTGATTTTTTTAAAATTACCACCAATGACATACCCATCAGAGATCTGCAAAAAGTAAATTGAAAATCAAGCTACTTGAAAAAATATCAAGCTTTGAGTTGAATTGCAGGAACTTGATTTGTTTTTTTCCTTACAATTCGCGACTGGCTTCTGAAAAACGAATCATATGTCTGACATGATTCTATTTTGTTTCTACCCTATATGAGTTTGTGGAAAAAGTCAAGTTTTCTACTTTTCAACTCTGGTTACGACTCTATGCGACTGCGCTGCCGTCGGAAGCGACTGACGATAGTTTGTTTTGTTGTTCGTTTCTTTTATGATGCGCAGTTTGTGTGACTTTTTTTCTGTTGTTATTGCGTTGGGGTTTTTGTTTGTTTTTTGTGCTTTTACTGAATTTCTTGTTTTATGCAGATGCGTTGTGCTTCTGTAAGTATGTATGTTTGTATATGGGGTATCGTTTTGATTGTGAAAAATCAGAGAGTATGTATACAGATAGAGGTCTCAAAACTCTCAGACACATTTTGGAACTTAAATTACAGTTCCCGTGCGTCCGGTGGAACTTTTGGAAATGAAATCTTCCTCTGCCGGCGTTGCTGCCGTGGCAGTACTGACATTTAGCCATAGGAGCGTATGAAAGAGGAATACGCAACAGTAAGCGTGTGATGAAGGGAGGTAGAAATAGGTTAGATCATGGCACAATTACTGACAAGGTAGTAGCGTAGACTGGCTTTTTTCTCACGAACGGCGATGAGTAGTTGTCAAAATTAGCTGTTCATGCAATTAATCAAAGAAATGTGTAAAAATAAGCAACGACTTAAATATAGCTAGACAATCGCAGCAAACTAAAAACATTCCAATAAACTTCGCGAACAAATTTAATGAATCAAAGAAAAGTTAAAAATAAGCACATAGCTAGTCAACAGCAGCAAAATACAACTCCTTTAGCTGTTTTTGACAACTACCAATCGCCAAAAAACTGTCACGGCTACCTTGTCGAATAATTATACCATGGGTTAGATCTTTTCTTGGTTATATCTTCTCTTGTTGTCTTGTAGTGAAGGAGAATGAAAAGAAAATTGCATGTGACAAAGTGAGCTAGGAATAGCTTTCTTTTGTTTGAGCCATGTTTTTTTTTCCTATAAGTAAGACCTTTAAAGGGATCTCAATGTTTTCTCAATTTTGTTCTGCTAGATTTTGCCGCTCGAAAGAAATATGAATGAAATGAAGCAAAACAAAGCAAACTCTTTCAATGCATCAAGGTCAATATTTTACATTGGCAAAATGTTTAACTTGCAGATAGTTTTCTGATTTGTATTTTTATTTTTTAAGGGCTTATTGTTTAGGATAAATTTAACTGCATTTATTTAGGTTTTTATTTGTACTAGAAGGCTAATATTTAATTTGTAGAGTTTGGGTATTTTTACGAAAAAAATTTCGAAAAGTGGCTAAAGCTATTTTGGAAAAAATCAATTTATTGTTTAGGATAAATTTAATTCCATTTATTAGGTAGTTATGACATTGTTTACTAGAAAGTTAATATTTTGTATATGTAGAGTTTGGATATTTTTAAGAAAAAAATTCCTAAAAATTCAAAAAATGCTATATTTAAAAAAACAAAATCACAGGTGGCTAAAGCACAGTCTTAAGCTATTTTGGACAAAAAATTACAAAAACCAAAATTTTTATAAAAAAGTTATACCTGTTTAAAGTTGACTTTATTTTAACTTGCTTTTATTAAAAATAAAAAACAAATTTTTAGGTTTTCTGAATATAATTTTTTAATTCTGCATGCATTCATTGGTGATTGTATTTGATAAAATTTTTTATTTACCACGCGTCGAAATATATTGCGGTAGTATTATTTATTATGTATTAACAAATAATAAACAAATTTTTATAAGTGGCTAAAGCATAGTCTTAAGCTATGTTGGACAAAACATTACAAAAACCAAAATTTGGATAAAAAAGTAATATCTATTGAACTTGACTTTATTTTTAAAAATCCTCAAAGTGGCTGCTATTCAAAGTTGTGAATCTTAAAAATATTAAAATAAAATTTTAGGTTTTCTGAATATTAATTTTTAATTATGCATGCATTCATTGGTAATTGCATTAAGGTAATAAAATTTTTAATTTACCAGGCGTCGAATTATATATAAAGTATATTTAGGTCGTATTATTTATTATATTTTAACAAATTGAAATTCATTTAATATTAAATTGAAATTATTAAATTTTATAAATTATTACCTACATTAATTTAAATTATTTTCTACTAGCAATTAAAATAATTGCAACATGACTTTTTTAAACTGCAGTGATGTTTTTTTATATAATATATTACAAATTAAATGATTTAATCCAAGATATAAAGAGTGATGGAAAACCAAAGGCTTTAAGCTTAAGAAGAATGATAGTGTGTGAGATTTTGTCGAACGCTTTACTAAAGTCGGTAGACACTACATCAACTTCGTACCCGCTTTCCAACGAGCATAGAGCGTTTGAAACAAATTCTGCAAGGTTAGTGGTAGTCGATCTTCCTTTGAGGAAGCCGTGTTGGCTGGGAGGAAAAATAGATTTGCAATGGAAAAAGAGAATGTCATAAATAATGCTTTCAAACACTTTTGGAGTACATGAAAGTTTTGCAATAGGTCTGTAATTGGAAATATCGTTTCTTGGTCCTTTCTTATGCAGAGGTATTATGTATGAGCTCTTCCACAACTTAGGAAAAACGGAATTAGAAATAGAAAGTTGAAAAAGAGCCAATAGGGGATGAGCCAACACGTCCGCGAATTTTTTTATAACAATAGCAGGCAAGCCATCGGGTCCTGGAGAATAATCGTCCTTCAGATTATTTATCTTTTCTAACACATCAGCTAGTGTAATATCAACAGAAGTTAGCGACGTTTGAGGACAGTCCCTTAACAAAGAAAAATACTCGTAGTCTAGTTCATCGTTATGATTAGTGTATGACTGACTGAAAAAATTTGCAAATAGGTTTGCAATTATTTCCGGGTTGTCTGAGGAAATGTCCGAAAAAGTAAGGGTAGATGGGTAGTTGTCAGATTTTCTTTTAGTATTTATAAACTTGTAGAAGCTTTTAGGATCCGACAGCAATTTACTTTGAATATGAGCAAGATAAGACTCGTATAGCGTTTCACAGAGTGCGGAAAAAAGGTTAAAGGCGTGAAGATAATTTGTGAGATCAAGAGGAGAACGAGAAATTAAATATGCGCGCCATAGTTTGTTCCTTTTGTTGCGGAGTACACGTAGTTCCTTATTGTACCAGGGAGGACATGATGAAAAGTTTTTCTGCCTGGTGAAGGGGACAGAATGTGTGAAGCAGCCGAAAATTATGTCATAGAAGTGAGCAACTGCAGTATCAACGCTTTCATAACCATTATCGAAGAGATGTTGGAAATCGATTCTACTGAATAAAATTTCTATTCTTACAAAATCAGTTTTCCGAAAGTTAAAGCTGTACGAGTGCTCGAAATGTGTATTTTTGATATCAATGTGATATGATAAGGTAAGGGATAATGGTGGATGGTACTGATCGAGTGTTGAAAGAAGATGGTTACTTGCGGAGACTACGCAGTTATCTAAATCCGAAGAAAAAATTAGGTCTAGTTGTCTACCTAAATTGTTAGTAACTCCGCTCAACTGGTAAAGGCCGCAGTCTGAAATACAACTAGTAAAAAGAATTTCTTTTTCAGAGGTAGGATTTGAAGAAAGATAGTAGGATTCATCATCAGAGAGGACCCATTGAAGGTTGGGAAGATTAAAATCTCCCAGAAAAATAACGGTGTCAAATGGATCCATAAGGTCCAAAAGTGAATCTATTGCGTCTACTGCGAGCTGATAACCATTCACTGGTTGAGACGGGCGAATATAACAGCAAATAATGAATAAATTACGTTTTGTGATGCAAGCTTTGGCACATATAAATTCAAAGTTGGCAGTGTGGGAGTTTTTTATAAGGGTAGGATTGAAGCGATTGTGAATAGCGAGAAGGACACCACGACCTGAGGAGAGATCATCTTTGTCGAGACCATCGTCTCTGAAAACCACGAAATCGGACGAGAAGACCTCAGTATCCTTAAAGTCGGGCGTAAGATTGGTCTCAGTAAGGGCAAATATGTCGTAGGGAAGCTTAAGAGAATTAAGAAACACTGTAGAGATTTTGGTGCGTAAGCCTCTTACATTTTGGTAGTAGAGAGAGACAAATAATGGGCTGGGAGAAGGGTTTTGAGTAGGAGTAATAATTTGGTTAGGAATAATATTGTTGCTGCTCTTTACGGGACTTTTGAAGATAAGAGATATGTTTTGACCTCACATGAGTAGCATATGTGTCAAAATCTTCTTTGACTTGATGGCTCGTCAAGCCAAGTAGCTCGTGGAATCTGGTAAATAAAAGGCTTAACTCATTGACATCGGTAGGTAGACCTTCTTGCTGAATCAAGACTTTGAGGTTTGTCTTGGTCTTGCCTTCTATACAGGTAGAGATCGGTGCTTTATGCAAGTAAGCAAGATAAAGACGCACAGTGTTGTAGACACTATTCTCTCTTAGTCGAGAAAGGGCATATCTATTCTCTGTGTCAACACAAGAGTTCATCGTAAGTTTCACTCTTGGTGGTTGAAGAGGGTCAATAAAAGATGTGGGGCTTCCAGCTTGATTAGAAGCTTCACTAGTGACTGAAACAGACGGAGATGGGTTTAAAGTATGGGAATGGACGAAGTTAGGATAGAGTATGTTAGTCTCATTTTTTCTTGCTGTTGTGTCCAAGTGAGGATTAAGATTGAATGAGACTCGTTTAGGGTGAGACGGCTGAAGAGTGTAATTTGTTCTATTTGAAATAGATTTGATCTGAGGAGTAAAACTAGGAAAGATATTAGTTTTAAGTTTCCAATTGGGGTCAGCGCTAGGACGGGAATTAGGTAATTTATTTCCGGATGGTTTGTGGACAGGATAAGGCAAATTAGGATTTTTATTAAGTAGAGTTTTCTTTGGATTAGAATAAGACTTCGAAAAAGCGTTATACGTATTTGTATTAGAAAAATTATTATTACTAGCATTATCGTTATTAGAATTTTTATTAGAGTTAGAATTGGAATAAGAATTAGGGACGTTACATGACTTAAAATTTAACGTAGAGTTAGAGTTTGAGTGTGAATTAGATTTATAGTTGGAGTTGAAAGGAGAATAGAAGTTAGAATAAAATTAGAGTTAGCATTATTCCTAAGTTTACTGGTAGTTTTACTTGCATAATGATTAGACTTGTTTTTAGAATTAAAATAAGAAAAACTGTTCTTCTCGCTGTTAGATCTACGTGTCAACGGCTTGTCTCCAGGCTTATTCATCCATTTGGCAAATATCCACTGGCCATGCATAACACTGCCACCAGAGGAGCTGAGGAACAACCACGCATATTCTGTTGGAATATTAAGTTTAAAACTGCAAAATTTCCTGGCATTGGAAGACATCTTCTGGCAGTCAGAAATTACGATACCAAATTTCTTTCCAAAGTAATTACGCATCCAGTATACGCTAGTTTTAACTGCTACGCCCTTAATAAACAATGTAGTTTTAGAGCTTTCGTTCACGTCCTCTAATTTTTTGATCCTGCTATCCCATTCGGATGACGTCCATGATGTTCCGAAATGATGGATTAATTTGCGAGGTTCAGCGACAGGATTAGCAGGATTAGCGACAGGATTAGCAGCTGGTTGCTCGTTTGGATTAACGAAGAGAGAGGCTGGTGGTGGAGAAAAACAAAGAGCCGATGGAGAAAGTGTAGTTGCTTCCCGGATTTCTTGAAAA
This sequence comes from Dichetophora obliterata, assembly GCA_963920525.1. NCBI lineage: Eukaryota > Metazoa > Arthropoda > Insecta > Diptera > Sciomyzidae > Dichetophora > Dichetophora obliterata. The sequence continues at coordinate 51,108,010 of OY986438.1, read as the reverse complement.
ATGGAAGATGCATCATGGTGGGGGGAATCTGGCAGGTTTTGAGTATGGTTTGGTGCGGAACTGATGACAGAAGTTTTTTGAGGAGAAACCAACTCAGGCATAATTTCCATTCCATTTGGTAGAGACCTGACCGCATATGATATTTCGGCAAGCGCAGCTCGAAATGCGTACAAATCGTCACTTATGTCATTGACTTTGTTGTATAAACTTTGTATGAGTGGATCTGGCTGATAAGGTGTAGGCAAAGGCTTAGTAGAAGCTGATTGCATTGCAATGTCTAAATCATTGTGTAGTGATTTGATACTTTGACGTATGTCTTGCAATGATTCAGATTTTTTCAGTTTATTAAAGTTTCCATTAATTTCATTTTTTATATCACTTATCGCGGTCTCGATGTACGAGTTTTTTTTATTGTCATTTGCTAGTTCCGTTAATTGCTTAATGTTTCTTAATATATTTGTTACATTATCTTTAACGGTATTAGTCGAAGCCTCCAAAGTGGCACTAATGTCTTCCGATATCTGAGTCAAGCTATCAAATTTGGCAAATTGTTTTGATGCCTTATTAAAAAATTGCTTGTTTTCAGATAACAAGCTAGCAAAAGAGTCGTTAAGGCACTTTATTGCAAGCATTATATGAGAGGGTGAAATTTCTCTGCATTCGTCACAGAAAAACAAAAAGTTTGTTGCATATTCTTGTATGTAGTTTAGGCTTCTTTTAGATAAACCAATACAGTTATAATGAAAAAATCTAGCACAAAGCCCATTGCAATTGATTTTGGGCGAACATTTGTCCTCAGTCGTGCAATTATCTTTTCCACAAGACATATTAAAATCTTAATTAATTAAACAGAGATATGTTTTTTTTTTTTATTATTGTAGGCCAGCAAGCGAAAGAATTAAGAAGTGGAACAGAGATATGTATTGATTTTTTTTTTTTATTATTAATTGTATGTCGGCACACGAATGTTTACAATATTGGTTAAATGCTTACTAATGTATTTCGCCGAATTGCTGTTAATTACTTTATGCCGGTATATTATTGTTGATTTTTATTTTTTATGGTCTTTGATTCTAGTAGGTCAGCTGTTGTTGTTTTTTTTTTATTTTATTTTATTTTTAGGGTTTTGTGTAAAGATTGTTTTTGGTCGGAGTTGCAGAATTGCACTTTAGTATTTTTGCAATAATAGGTCACAAAATTTGCACAAAGCAATGAGTTAAGATTTTTTATTATTATTTTGTATTTTTTGTATAACAATGGTAAGAGAGCTAGCGGAGCTATTTTTCACACGTCCGATCGGTTTGACTGATAACTATTAACTCGATAACTATTAAACATTCCTCTTTTAATGAAGTGATCCTTTGTACAATTAGTAGTCCTTTGGAATTGTATATTACTTACCTTTTAGGTATTTTATAACCCTGGCTTATACCATTTAAAGTGCAGTGATATTTTTCTAATTTGTTCTTATTATTTCATATAATATATTTCAAACTAAAATCAAAGCTTCACAAAAAAATGTATCCAAAATATAATATTATGATTTTTTTTTGTATATGTATTTAATATATATTATGTGCAATAATATTATTTATTTTTTATTTATAATGTATCTACAATATTATACTAATTTTGTTATGGGAAATATATACAAAATATTATATTTCTAATATTATACTATTTTGTATAAATCTATTTATTATATATTATTTACAAAACTATTATGTTTAATTTATTTTGTATTAAAAATATTAACATAAAACAATTTTGAAAATATGTGAATGTTTTTGGTGTCGAAATAGAAATTTGTTAAAATTAAATTGGCCGAATTTTTCTATAGTAACACGTATTTAAATAACTAAATTTACGTTAGTAAATAGAGGGCGAAAGGGGCGTGGTCAAAACAAAGTATGTTTAAATCTTATCTTGGACGGATAAAATATGTGTACCCAATTTGAGCAAAATTCATCTTGCCGTTAAGATTTGTATTAAGTTCATATTTGTACCACAGTGCTCTCTGGTGTTAAAGAGATCCAAACAGAAAGTGCTGAAAGATTTATCTTATGTGAAAACCCCTGCTATTTAAATATTTGTGCTGCATTTTCATTGATTTGTGGGGTTTCCACACCCCCTTTTACCGCCCACGGTCACTGGGGTTTTCTTTTATTTGTTGGGAGCAGAGCAAGCACTGTCAAAAACCATGCTCGAGTTTTCCATTTTGTTACCAAATGCTCTAAATCAAATGGTTGTGCACGTAGAGCGAATATCAGAGCATTTACCGTCAAGCACATTTTAACAAAATTCGTTGACTTGCAGCCTTGACAATTGGTGTTCTGTTTTGATATTTCATTAATTCAGAGTTCTCCGAGCATGCTCAGAGTATACTCTTTTCGAAACGTTGTCTATGTACTCTTTCTCTGAAGAGCGCCCTGCTCCCAACAAATAAATGAAAACCCTAGTGACCGTTTTCAACTTTGGGTTTGTTAGACTTATTTATACTTTTCAAAATTTCCTATCTATTTTTGGTTTTTAACTTTTTTAACGGCAAATTTTATTTCTTCAATTTTTTTGGATCAACAAAAGCTTTATGTAAATATTGTAAATACAAATTAAATGAAACATAATAGTTTTGTAAATAATATATAATAAATAGATTTATACAAAGTAGTATAATAATCGAAATATTATATTTTGTATATATTTTCCATTACAAAATTAGTATAGTATTGTAAATATTGTAAAATAAATAACTAATAATATTAATGCATATAATGTATATTAAATACATATGCAAAAAAATCTTGTTAATATTATATTTTGCATACCTTTTCCTTACGCAGTTAATATAATAATGTAAATATTGTAGATACTAATGCAAATATATTAGATAATAAATAAACGATAAACGTAATATTACATTTTGCATTTTTTTGTGTATATATATTGTATAGATTTAAATTCTTAATAAAAATTGCAATAAATACAATTTAAAAACAATAACTTTTAGGTTAACTAGTTTTAAGTTGTAAGTATATTTTTATTAGTATTAGGATTAGCTTTGTTAGTTTTATTCTGTTCAAAGTGCTTGCCCATTTCATAGCTATAGTTATTATATTATATAATAAGATTTCATATTACTTCATAAATATTATATTACATTAAAGTTTTCATTTTAGTTTGCCAAATATTATATGACATAATAAGCTTTCAATTTAGTTTGTAATATATTATATGAAAAATAAGAGTAAATTTGTACAATTAGTAGTCCTTTGGAATTGTTTAGGGGTCGTCCATAAACTACGTTACCAATTTAGGGGGGGGAGGGGTTTTGAAATGCACTACGATATGTAACGGTAGGGGGGGGAGGTGTTTAGATATTGTAACGTTACCAAAAATTAAAAAAATCGACGAAAAACCTCTAATTAATAACACAATCATTTCAACAATTTTTAACCTTACATGTTTATGTTTGATCGTCTAAATTGATGGTGAACTTTTGTTTCAACGATTTCTTCCACCACCTTTTCCCTCGACACAGGAACCTTTTGGTATTCCTTCACCATCTCAGCACACGTCTGAAAAATTTAGGTCTTTGCTTTTGCGACAGGCTTTGACGTTAAGGCCTGAATGTTCTTGATCAAAGTAGATACCGTATGACATGTACTGTCCTTCTCAGAAAGAAGAAATCGGTTCGAGGTCGTGTCCTACCTGCGGCTTTTATTTCGTTTTTAAAACTTCTATGAATTGCCATAAGTTTGTATTATATCGTTTACAATAAATCGGAATAAAAAATACTATTTAAATAAATCAATTTTCAGAAAGCATTTACACAAAAACACAGAACTTCGTGCGGCTCGGGTGCAGCCTTTAAGGGTACTCTGTCAAATACCAGGTGAATTTCTTTGCATTAGAAATGAAGATTCACCTGAATGGGTCGACATAGAATCCGAGAAAAATTCTATTTTGAAGAATCCTCAACAAAGCTACCAGCTTCTTCTATCCCAGTGATTGAGAGCATCGAATCTTGGATCTCAGTGGAATAGCTTTTACAGATGATATTAATTATTGATTTTTTTCCAATTGTTCCTTTAATGTATCTAGTCATACTAGTCACTAATACTAGTGAAAATTGTCAGAGCTAGTCAAAATATATAATCATTCGAATGAATTAATTTCATATGTCACGTTACTTTATGGAGGGGGGGTAGGGGTTTTGAAAAGCACTACGAAAAGTAACGCAGGGGGAGGGGGGGGGGGTAAAAAAACCCGGAAAATCAGTAACGTAGTTTATGGACGACCCCTTATTACTTACCTTTTAGGTATCTTATAACCCTGGCTTATACCATTTAAGCTGCAGTGAGGTTTTTCTAATTTACTCTTATTTTTTCAAACTAATAAAAAAAACTCCAGATCCAAGCCAGAGCATTTTTAACGGTAGTAAGAAAAAAACATTTTTGATTCATTTGTCGCTTACAACGTTATTCGCAGCGACACTTTAATTCTAATGCAATCTTCACTATAAAGATATCGTTGGAAAGATTTTGAGTGCTTGCATTGATTCCTGGTTCATAATTAATTAAATAGATACATATAAAAGCTAAAATATTGATTATAAAATAAACATCTACTGAAAAAAATTTTGATTTTTAATTTTTTTACAACTATTACACCAGCCAATATATTTACGAAAAACAAGATTTTTGAGAGGTTGAGACTGCCAAACTATTTTAGCACTAGCAAACACCCGCTGCTTCGCCTGCGATAAAAATATTAAATACCATGTAAAAATTTTAAATCTTAAAATGAAAGTATTTAGTTGTATTGAAACAAATTCAAAATATAAAAATTATTTTGTTCGTTTTGTTTAATTATGAAAAAATGGTATATTTATTAAGAAATTACTTTATTTAATTTGAATAACTTATTTTAACGGCTATTGTTATGATGACATAAATTAACCTGCCTTTCTTTTTTTTACTTTTGTAAATGTCATGCATAACAGCGTTATAAAAAAATTTGGGTAAAATTTTTTTTTTTAAATTTGTAATCAAAAATGTAATTTTTTACATATATTCTGAAAATAAATATATTCTTCTTAAATTGTTGTAGTTAATCGGCATTCTTCAGCAATAAATTGTTGTTATTGGGTTTCTTAAATTAAAAAAACCGATATAATGACATCAAACTTTTGGCGATATCTCAAAAACTATAGACTTTTTCAATGCATAACAATCCATTTTTGTATGGACAGTCGTTGATTAATAAAATAAATGGAAATTTTCTTTTCTTTTCGGAAATATTTTGTACGGCTATTAGGTATGTTTAAAAAAACCCTGTTATTATGGCATTAAAATTCTTGCGATATCTCAAAACTATAGATTTTCTCAGTATAACTCATAAGCCTCAGAATGAGAAAAAACTATTGAAATTTCATGTTTTGACTTAGCAAGCAAACATTTCCGCAATTTACAAATCGGTTTTCATCCAATTTTCTTTGTTTGAAAGTTCAATTAAGTAAATTCGGAAAATTAGAAAAGGTTTAACGTTACCTCAACAATGCAATGTCTTATATTGTTTTCAAAAAACCTCTAAAATATCCAACTTGTACTAAACAATAGGCCAAGAGTTGCTTTTGTTGTACATATTTTTTTAATTTAAAATTTTTTTTTTAATTTTCATTTTCCTTATTCTTTCATATAACATAATTTACCTGCAAAAATTGTTTTTTTTACTCAAACAGTTTCTTTCATTAAAAATCATGGGCCACTTACCCCCCTATGATTTTTGATGAAAACTAATTTGCTTAAAATGTTGTTATATTTTTGCAATGTGTTACAGGTTAAAAACTTATTCATGTGAAAAACATTTTCAAATATAGCTTAAAAAATAATTCTGTGAAAAATATTTCAAACTATTCCAAAGTTATGTACATAAATCTATGTTTTAATCTATTTCCTTATCTATATATTCATAGTTAACGTTATTATAGTTATAGTAGAATTTTTCCTGACCAAATTCAATGAATTTTGACGTAGAATTACGTCTTATAGCGCGGTTTGTATTTGGGTCATTTTCACGAATTTTTTCAAAGTGATATTTGACACTTTGGGGTATACCTACAGCCTTTAATATTCATCGTACAAAGAAAAAAAAATATGCCAAAATATCAGTTTTAGTGGGAATAAAACGAATATCTAATAAAATAGCAAAATCTAAGAAGATGAAAAATTCATATATTCGTATGAGAAATGCACAAGCTGCTTAGCTGCAGTAGCTGCTTATGCTGTTTTTAAGGTTGTTGTTGTTGTTGTGTTTGCTTGTTTGGTTCGTTATCACGTCGTTCGTTGTTGTGCTGCTTTTGTTGTTGTTGTTTTTTCTTATTAATATGTATGTAAAACATACATATATAAATACTCATCAGTTGCTTTCATTTTTTTTAATGTTGATTTTCTATGATTTAATACAAATTCTAAATGTTTAATAGTTTAAATCATTCTTTATTTTAGATACAAATGCTAGTTGTTTGACACTTTAAAATCGTTGAAATTGCAAATAAAATTGAGCTTTAGGTCAGGTTAGAACAGTTAATTGCTCTAACGAACTTTTTCCAAAGAAACAACAACAACAAAATTTTCAATATGAAAAGGAAAACATCACAAGCTGATTATTTAGTTATCTGTGTGATTTAATAGTTAGAGCAGTTAATTGTTCTTTCCTCACCTAAAGCTCAATGAACGATTTTAAACTATCAAACAACTAGAATTTGCATTTAAAATCAAGAATGATTTAAGCTATCAAACATTTAGAATTTGTATTTAAATCAAAGAAAATCAATATAATAAATAACAAGGTCATATAGAGAACTTTCAACTGTAATTTAAAAAAAGACACAGTTTGGATAGTATCGTAAGTACAGACGTAGAATTCTTTTTTATACAGTAATAGAGAAAAATTATTGTTTTTTTAATTATATTTTTCAAAACTATTTTAAAAGATTTCATCTTTTAAGTAAAAATTATTCAAAAACGAATTTATTGTTGTTGTTGCCTTCTTCAAACTTACTTGATCTTTTTCTCAATTAAATTCATGTTAAAATTTGTTTTGTTTTATAAAAACTTTTCGTTTGATATATATATTATATATGTTAATGCTCTTAACTACAGGAAAAATAAATAGTTCAAATTTTTCTGATATTTATTTCCATTTATTAAACGTAACTTTGAATTACATTTAGTTGTAACCAACATAAAAACTAACAAAAAATTCATTACGAAAAATATCAAACGAAAACTTTTTATAAAACAAAACAAATTTTTACATGAATTTAATTATGAGCTTTTTAGATCAAGTAAGTTTAAAGAAGGCAACAAAAACAACAAATTTGTTTTTGAATAATTTTTATTTAGATGATGAAATTTTTTTAATTAGTTTTGAAAAATATAAATGAAAAAAACACAATTTTTCTCTATTACTATATAAAAAGGAATTCTACGTCTATACTTACGATACTATCGAAACTGTGCCTTTTTTATAATCGTTTTGTGAATTTGTAAAAGTGTAAATTGACCTTCGAACAAAACACATGCTAGACGTTTCCGTTTGAAACATCAATGCATGACGATCAGAATTTTCTGATATATACAGCATTTTTATTGATGTACAGTATTGCCAGGCAGACGTTGTCCTGCCGCAGACCACCTTACTGCTATATACGAATTGTCATGCTGTTCGAAAAAAAAATGTTATATATTCGCCATTTTTCGTACAGTTGCCGAAAGTAGCCGTATGAACTAAATTAACAAATTTTAGTCTAATGCAACCAAAAACGTTCGAAGTATAACATTTTTGATTAATTCTGGCGGTAATGGGGGTGTGGCAAAATTTGTTCACATAAACCATCTCATACTCGAAACAATAGAATGCCAGAATTTCAGCTCAATTGAGCTTAAACTTAGTGCGCTTTGCTTTACTCCAAGCTTATCCCCCGAAGAGTGGACTTAACTAAAGTGGGTCATGCCCATTTTTAGTAAAGTTAGTGAAAGTTACTATACAACGTAAATTATCAAATTCTAGTCTCATACGACCAAAATCGTCTGAAATATAGCACTTTTTGCAAAAAGTGGGCATGGAAAATAGACATGGCAAATCTAACATGGCATATTACGATAAAGTTGGAATAACAAATCGTTTGCTACCTATATCGTGTTAATCTGTTCAGTGGTTCTTGCGTGATTGTCAAACATCCGTGCAGTGTCACAATGCTTTTATATATTAGTATAGATAGACTAACACAATCTCAAGTTGGGAAAAGCTGGCTGGCAAGACTGCAAAACATAATTAATGCTGATAACTAAATTCTGGCAACTCCCCTCAAAACATTAACAAAGAAAATTAATTAACACTGTATGAAAGCAAGAATCTCCCTGAAAGTAAAGCTGGATTCACTGATCACCTTCAGCATGTTTTTAAAGTTTTTTTCATATGAAGTTTTCGCTCAGAGAGAAAAATTTCTGCACGCTCTCAACTTGATTAACATTATTTTAAATCACACAAAAACTCACAGCTTTTTAAATCACACCAGAGAGAATATATAAAGGAGAGCAGACATCGAAACATTAACAGAACGTTAACATAAATCCAACGATCCGATTATTAATACGGTTCGAACAATTGGTTGCCAGCGTGCGCTGCCAGCAACACAGACTCTGCCGGCAGAAGAAAAAAAATCACCACCAAATGCGAGACAAGCAACAACGAAAAACAAAACAAATACTCCAATTGAATTTTATGAATGAAATGGAAACAAATTAATAAACACTATTTGTACTGCTACTTATTGGTATGTTTGTGTGTTTATGCAGAATTTGTTTTGTTCTTTGCTTGACGTTGTTGTTATGCTCTATTTTATGCTTTTGATCGTGTTTCCGATATTTTCCTTGTTTGGCTGAGCTGAAACAAAAGAAATTGGCCAGTTTGTGCTGTTTCTTAACTAAGCCAAATATGAAAAAAGTGAATGTCGTATGGCTTAACAAATTATTTCAATGCGCGAAATAGCGAATATATATTTTATTTATCTATACTTATGTTATATATTTTATCTTTCAATGTATATATTTTAATATTTTATCTATATATGTATATTTTATCCATGTTTTGTAAAATTCTAATTTATCTACAATCTTCTGGCCATGCATTTGTATGAAAAATTAAATTTTTTCGAAAATTAAAATTATGACTTTTTAAAAACGTAACGTTTACAATAAAAACCAGCATGTATTCATATGAGTTCGATAGGAGTGCGCTAAATTACCGCGAGTTGATCTTTTTGTTGTAAATTGAAAAACATATGAAAATTTTTGGACTTTTTATATATTTCTCTATTTTGTGCACATAAAGCCTTATTTTGTGCATAAAACTGGTATGCACTTCATTTGTTATTGAATTGTCCCAAAAGATGAGCTATACAACATAAAAATCGGATAAAAGTTATCAGAGTTTTGATATTTTAATTTTTGAAATAATTTAATTTTTTCTTATTTAGTAAAAATAAATGTAAAAAATTCAAATTTGAAAGAATTGCAATAAACTTCTATTGAAATATTTTCTGAAACAGCATTCAATAAAAAAACAAACAAATTATGTGATTACATTGAATAACTTGGTCGTTATTAAATTTCTTACTAGAAGTGTAACATTTTGTAAATTTCGAGTTAAAGTATTTTTACCAAAAAAAATTTCAAAAATGCAAAATTTAAAAATTCACGGTTGGCTAAAGCATCATAGTCTTAAGCTTTTTCAAGCAAAAATTACAAAAACCAAAATTCGAATAAAAAAGTTATAGCTGTTGAAACTTGCTGTTTTTTTAAATGCTCAAAGTTCTGGGCATTTCGAACACAAAAAAATTCATAAAAAATTGATATAAATATGTTTCTTATTGAAAATGGCTTCAACAATATAAAAATAAAATTTCTGATTTTAGTTAGAAGAAATTTTAGAGTTCCAGGGCTGCCAACATATCAGACCCTGGTTCAAGGGTAAAAAATGTTAACAATACCCCAAAAACCAACCAATTTTATTTTATGTTTGTGTGTCTATGCAGAATTTGTTTTGTTCTTTGCTTGACGTCGTTGTTATGCTCTATTTTTATCTTTTGATCGTGTTTCAAATCATTCTTGTTTGGATACGCAGAGCTGAAATAAAATAAATTTGCGATAAGTGGGTGCCGTTTTGGCTAAACAAATTAATTCAATATGAAAAATATTTTATTTTATAGTTATATAGATTCTATATACTCTATATTTACTTCTAAATTCTCTTTATATATCTGTGAATTACAATAATGTAAAATCAAAGAATAGATCATAATTAATTACAAAAATTTACTAAAATTAATATAGTAGGTATATAACCTACTATATATTTATATTTTTCTAATTCAATTTTTAATTTTAAGCAAAAAATGCAAAAAAAAGCTACCACATATGTGTTGTTATATATTAAATATATTTATATTATATTTATTTATGTACCTATTACGCCTTCTTATTTGTTTGAAAAAATTAGATTTGGTCACTCAACAAGAAGTTACATGCTGACCCCCACCGAGTTTTAACTACCTCAACTCCACAACATTATTTTTTATTAATGCCACTCGTCTTTGGAATTCCTTACCGAGCCATGTAAGAGCTTTAAGGGAAATAACAAGATTTAGACTTGCCGTATTTCAATATTTCGCTTTTAATTAATGATTAATAAATTCGCCAGTTTTCTTCAAATATATACTTTCTTATTGTTACTTCTTTTTTCTTCTCTCTTAATTACTTCAATTTTATACTCTTTCTTGATTTCTCTATTTCTACTTAATATTAAGATTAACTTTATAATAAGTATACTTGTTTAAATTAGGTTTAAGAAAATCTTTAATTTGTCTATTCCTAAAAATATTATTCCAACTTGTACATTAAAAGAACTAAGTTCTTATCGTACTATAAATAAATAAATAAATAAAATATTAAAACTTTTAAAAAATTTTAATTTACCTAAAGTGTTCAAAAAAGAAATAAAAATATATTTAAATGGTGGCACTCGCAGTAATATGCTTCAAAAAGCATTTGATATGATTGATAAAAATTCCACCAACTAGTGTTGAGTTCGAGAGATGTTTCTCTTCGGCTAGAAATTTTGCTACCAAAGAGTTCGCCTTTCAAAGAATTAAGTTATCTCAAAAAATGTACCGTTCTTATGTTAGTATTATTATGCCAGAAAATATGAATTTTATGAATTATACAATAGATATATATCAAAAATAATATATTTTCGTCTTTTATATATATAAAGAAATAAAATAAATTTACTTTGTATAAAAAAATTAAGTAAACTGTTTATTTTGTAATTCCATGAAACAATTTTTTATTAAAAAAATTTCCTAACTTTCATACCTTGCACACGATTTCTTTTTTTGTTAAATAAAATACTTTTTAACTGTTTTTCAAATCCCGGTACTTTTTCCAGGATCCCCGGATTCTTAATTAGTAATTCCGAAATTGCTTTTGAGTACCGAAATTGGAAGCCCTAGATACAACATAATTTATATTATATTATAATACAGGCAACAATGATATGAGGCGAGAATATGAGGTTTACTTTGCAACTGGCGCACAGACGTCAGGTACCGCGCGAGTTTATTTTATTTTTTTGTAATAGTAATAATCATTTTTCCATCGATAAAAATCGTTTTCTACGTAAAATTTGACGAAAAATATGATATTTATGTTTAAAACATGCTAATTGGTATGTAAGATTGGTTACAATTTATTTAAACATTGAAATTGTGTGTAACAATATGAAATTTTTTATACATTTTTTTGAAACTATTTTTTTTCTTAAAATGCAAAAAAGTTGTCTCTTGCTTAAACAGAACCGAAGTTATGAATTTTTGAAAATTAGTCTCCAAGGCAAAAGTCACGAAAATCTCAAACTTTTAACGCCCTCTATTTAAAAAAAAAATCCTCGAACACGTGTCTCTTTTATAGAGCCCGTAAAAAAAATTTCATTCAAATCAAAAATGCGGTCAGAATGGTGTTCGGTTTGTTAAAGAATGACCCAAAAGAATGATGAATAAGCACAAAACAACCAATATGAAATATTTAATTTATAAGATTAACTGAATTAAGTTTTACTAAACAACATTTTCAGTTTAAGATATTATCAATTTGAATATATACGTACTTATTAAATATATACGTACTTAAATATATTTAATAGTTCACAACAAATATGTAGTGGACTTTTTTGCTTAAAATTGAACGATGAATTAGAAAAATATAGATATAAAGTATGTATGTATTAGGAAAGTCAATTCCGGGATCCCGGACGATTGAAGCCTCTTTAAATCCCGGGATTGTCTTTCCGGGATCCCTGGATTTTTTAATAATAAATTTCTATTACAAATATTCATGTAAATGCAAACTTTTCATTTTAAGTTGATATGAATATAGAATTAGAAAAACCTTTTATTGTGTGTAATGAGTGTGAATCACTTTGCAAAGTTTTAGAAGAATTGCAACATCGGGAAGTAAGCTATGTATTTAAAAATGGTCAGATGTTCTGACTTAGGAAATAAATTTTTTTTTGTGGTGAAGGCAATCGTGATCGAAACTAACAATTGCTTACGATTATCGTACAACTATTTTTACATCTAGCATAGAATCAGAACGGTGCTTTTCATAAGCGGGCTATATTTGTAATAATATCCGAACAAAACTCTCCAATATAAAATTAAACACGTGGATCAGCTTAATGATTACTTAAAAAATAATTAAAACAATAAATTTTATTTTGAAAAGTCTTTTCCAAAATTAATATGTCTTAAACACACAAAAACATGAAGACGATGTCCAAAAAAAAAGTGTTACATATAGTTATAAATTAAACTGTTCTGTATTTAATTTTTTTATATTTTTTATTTTTATATTTTTATTTTTTCTGCGTAACCAAACAAGAAAAATTTTTAACACGATCAAAAGCATAAAATAGAGCATAACAACAACGTCAAGCAAAAAACAAAACAAATTCTGAATAGACACACAAACATAAAATAAAATTGGTAGGTTTTTGGGGTAGTTCTAATATTTCTTACCTTAAAACCAGAATCTGATATGTTGGCAGCCCTGGAACTCTAAAATTTCTTCTAACTATTTTAGATTTAACTATAGCCATTTTCAATAAGAAACATATTTATATCAATTTTTTATGAATTTTTTTGTGTTCGAAATGCCAAAAAAGGCACTTCGAGCATTTTTGAAAAAAAAAATCAAGTTTGAACAGCTGTAACTTTTTTATTTGAATTTTGGTTTTTATAATTTTTTGCCTGAAATAGCATAAGACTATGCTTTAGCCAACCGCGAATTTTTTAAATTTTGCATTTTTGAAATTTTTTTGGTAAAAATACTCTAACTCGAAATTTACAAAATGTTACACTTATAGTAAAAAATTTAATAACGACCAAGTTATTCAACGTAATCACATAATTTGTTTGTTTTTTTATTGAATGCTGTTTCAGAAAACATTTCAATAGCAGTTTATTGCAATTTTTTCAAATTTGAATTTTTTAAGATTTTTTTTACTAAATAAGAAAAAAATGAAATTATTTCAAAAATTAAAATATCAAAACTCTGATAACTTTTATCCGATTTTTATGTTGTATAGCTCATCTTTTGGGACAATTCAATAACAAACGAAGTGCATACCAGTTTTATGCACAAAATAAGGCTTTATGTGCACAAAATAGAGAAATATATAAAAAGTCCAAAAATTTTCATATGTTTTTCAATTTACAACAAAAAGATCAACTCGCGGTAATTTAGCGCACTCCTATCGAACTCATATGAATACATGCTGGTTTTTATTGTAAACGTTACGTTTTTAAAAAGTCATAATTTTAATTTTCGAAAAAATTTAATTTTTCATACAAATGCATGGCCAGAAGATTGTAGATAAATTAGAATTTTACAAAACATGGATAAAATATACATATATAGATAAAATATTAAAATATATACATTGAAAGATAAAATATATAACATAAGTATAGATAAATAAAATATATATTCGTTATTTCGCGCATTGAAATAATTTGTTAAGCCATACGACATTCACTTTTTTCATATTTGGCTTAGTTAAGAAACAGCACAAACTGGCCAATTTCTTTTGTTTCAGCTCAGCCAAACAAGGAAAATATCGGAAACACGATCAAAAGCATAAAATAGAGCATAACAACAACGTCAAGCAAAGAACAAAACAAATTCTGCATAAACACACAAACATACCAATAAGTAGCAGTACAAATAGTGTTTATTAATTTGTTTCCATTTCATTCATAAAATTCAAAGTAAAGTAAAGTAAAATTTATTGAGACTTCAATCATTTTTTCACAATTCAATTTTAACACATTAACATAAAGACAACTTAGAACTATATTTGTACTATTCTAATTACATGAACAAGCTGAATGCAACGAGCTTACACAGAAAAAAGAGAAAAGGACAAAATTAGTCACATATATGCAAAATATAAAACAATGCTTGCTCCCGGCATTTTGGCTTCGCAGTGAGAGAGTTTCTCATATAAACTTACAATCTAAACAAACACTTAAACACTTAAATCATAAAATTCAATTGGAGTATTTGTTTTGTTTTTCGTTGTTGCTTGTCTCGCATTTGGTGGTGATTTTTTTTCTTCTGCCGGCAGAGTCTGTGTTGCTGGCAGCGCACGCTGGCAACCAATTGTTCGAACCGTATTAATAATCGGATCGTTGGATTTATGTTAACGTTCTGTTAATGTTCACACAGCTTAACTACACAACATGGCTGTCGTGTTATATTGAGAGAAGCTCTTTCGACAAAGAGAGAAAAGCTTTGTTTGCTGTTATATTGCGCTGCTAGTTGAATGTAGGCATCAAATAAAATGCGTGATTTTGCAAAAATTAAAGAATATATTGTTCGAAAACCTTGGTAAGCTATAACAATCTATATTATCATAAGAATCGAATAAAAAAAGAATTATTAAAATCGGTTCAGCGGTTACCGAGCTTATTCTGGATCAAATTCGTGAGTCTCCTTTTATATAATAGTATAGATTAGTCATAAAATATATCAAGGTAAATTTTTTGTCTGTGACATCGGCACCTTTTCTTATGGATGTCGAGGCACCTTAATATATATACATCGATAATGCTCGTAGCTATCTATTTTTTGACAAAAAAAAAGAAGAGAAAATACATTTAATTTTTTCATTTTTAAAGGATATCACAATTTTAAAAGAGGGACAAATAAGGGATACATTTTAATGCTTTTTATAAATTTAAAGAAATTAATTTATTGATTGATGATTTAAAAGTGAAAAAAATGTATATTAATATAAAAACATCAATCTTCATCATCGGTGTTTACATGCGAATCATCTCAGATGGTTTTGATCTTCTTCTTCAGATAGTTATGTTTTGCAACGATTGATCGAAACAATTTTAGGATTGTTTTTAAAAAATTTTAGTTCTCAATGACTTAAAATTACATTTTACTGTAAAAATTGATTTTAACGTATCGATTTGCAAACGAGTTTTCTCATTAGTCCAATATCTGTTCATTGCAGAAAAAGTCGCTCTACCGATGCTGTTGTTGCTGGCAAGCATAAAATGTATTCAATCAAACATCAACCAATTTAAAGGGATAAAAAAGGTACTTTAAAAGTTTTCCTTAAAAAAGGGACAGATACGAGTATTTGAAAGGGTGATTTTTTAAGAGTTTGGTTTTTAAAAATTGAAAAAAAACAGAAAATTTGCAATAGTGAATGGAATATTTATTTGAAACGATATATAAATACCTGCCATTTATTTTTTAAGATTATTTCATATAAATGTTGCCTTCATACTTTTTTCAGGATTTCGGCCGGTATCTTAGCAATGCCCGCTGTAATGTTGTCTTCAAGGGCTGCAAGTGGCTGACTTGTCCCTGAACACGACGGACTTCACGTTGCCCCACGTAGTCTTGTTAAAACCACCTGTCCACCAAGTCCAATTCTTCCATTTTGGGCAAAAAAAGTCGGTAATCATCGCTCGGTACCTTGCTCCATTGACTGTAACGTTCCGATTTTCATTATTTTTAAAAAAGTACCGTCCACTGATGCCGCCAGCCACAAACCGCACCAAACAGTGCTTTTTTTCAGTGTGCATTGGCTGCTCTTCGAACCAAATTTGGTAATTCTGTTTGTTGACGTAACCATTGAGCCAGAAATGAGCTTCGTCACTGAAGACAATTTTTCCATAAAAAAGTGGATCTTCATAATTTCTCACAGAGCACGAATTTTGATAATAAAATTCAATGATTTGCCAGCAATATATATGATTTGCAAGCGCTGTTCGTTTTTTAGTCTATTCATAGTAAAATGGCACACCTTACTGATCGTTTTTGGCTTTGCCACATGTTACGATTCACGCGTGAGGTGTCAAAAATTGTACACTGAAAAACAAATAGCAAAAAATAACCCATTACGTAGATGAAGTCATGAATATGCAATGCCAATATTTCTTAATAAAGATAATGTAGCAGATGTTAGCTGCTATTAATAATTAATCTTCTTATAATAAAGTTAATGATTTCTCTGATCTACGTATGCGAGGTCATACGTCGAACTGTTTTTTTTTTTTTTCAATTTCATTAATATTCATGCCTAGGCTTGAGTTGTTTGTTAGCCATAATTGGTGACGAGTAAAACATATGCAACAAACGGCAAGGCAACCGGAAACACCATCAACAACTTTTCCGGTATCAGCCACATGGACACCAACCCATCTGTCGATAAAGAGTTATTGCAAATAATCAGTAAAAATCATTGACCTAAATCGATGCTAATTTATTCCTTTATCCTTGGCCACGCAAGTGTTCAATTTGAACGAACAAAAGGCGTGGATGAAGAAAGAATAAATTAGACAGAAAAACACAGAAAGGAATAGAAAACAAGACCAAAAAACGAAACAAATGCTCCTTTGAACACCTCTTAGAAAAAGCAAAGGCGAAAATAAATAATAAAACATGCAAGGATTGAATCCAGATGCAGTAGCTGTAAATCGACAGACAGTCAGACAACTAGAAGTATTCGCTGCTGCGTGCTCGGACATAGACAACTAAAAGAAATAGAAAATCATTCATTCAACAATCAATTGAAACTTAATCGCCCACACTCAAACAAACGGAAATAGAAACAACAAAAACGAACCGCCAACGCTATTTTCTTCAAACGATTTCAAAACACTTTTCATCATGGTTTCCGTTAGCGCTCAACACGCTTCCCGCGCTCCAACAGCCGCTTTTGAACTCACGCAGAGTAATCAATAAATTGACCCACCAGGATTGGAATCAACACAATATAAAGTTTTCATGCACGCTGGCTGTTATATTGGATGAGTTGTTTTTTTTTTGCTTTTTAACATGCTGTGCTGTATGTTGCTGCTGTCAATAGAGTTTTCCGTTTGGCATAAGGTTGTGTTGGCCCATAAAACGTTTGCCGCCCCATTGAGTGATTCCTTGAAATACAAAAGGACACACGAGACTCTGGTAAATGTGATCAAATGGTAGTAGCTGTTTTGGAAGCAGCTGCTGCAATTCTCAGCAACAGGACATCAGTTGTTAAGTTGGCAATTTTTGATGATTCCGCCAGGATGTTATGATGCGTAGTGCAAGGATTTTCAGAATTGGAAATTTTAATACCGGAACTAGTCCCAAAATTTAAAATTATTAAATAAATATTTTAATATTTTATGATTTACTATTACTTTTAAATTTAATTATGATTTTTTTTTAAATTTCATGTAAAAAATTAAGATTCGCTTTTTAACTTAAAAGTGATTGGTGCAGCCGGTCATAAGCATTTATCATAAAAAAATACAGAAGTAATCTCGTGGAGAAGTTTTAAAAAATCTTAATAGCATTAAAGATAATAAAAAACTTTTTGTAAATATTTATTTCGCTAAATTGGAAATTCAATGCACAGTCTGTTCATTGAAATCTGGGTTTGCTTATTAAAACATTAAAAATAATTAAATAATCATTAATTTATTGATATCTTATATGCAACAAGAAATAGTAATGAAAAATGAATGATGACATGTTTTAATTATATTATCTATGTCTATACTATTATATATTAATTATATAAAACGGAAGTGCAAATTTTTTAACCATTTAACTCCAAAAGTACAGGTTTTTTTTAAAAACAAAAACCATAAATTCTACTGTACAGAATTCATATCAAAAATTAATCCAGGCCAAGAAGATCAATTGAAGTTTTATACCATTTCAACATCTGTATGATTTTGTGAAAGCAAGGAGGGAAAAAAGTTATGTCGGAAGAGTTGGCTTATTATGACTCTGGTTTCTAGGTACATGGATTTTTATTTTTAATCAATTTAACTTTCTACTTTTAAGATAACTCTGCAACAAAATGCCATTACTTTTAAATAGCATTTAACTGAACTTCAGTCACTAAATTATTTAATTTTACTGATTATCAAAACAAAGACTAAACCTCTATCCTTTTATTCACCAGGAAATTGGTTTTTTTTTAATTTTGACTCAAAAACCGATTTAAATGGTAAACTTTTTAGTATATCTGAAAGTTCTCATCAAGAAATAATGGGTAACATTCTAAAAGTAAAAACAAATTCGCGACTGAAGTGAAAAACTTGGTATATAAGGCAAAAACTTAAAACTGCTATTATATCAAGAATGGACTGCCATTTTTATCAAAAACTATAATCGTTATTGCTTAGTTGTTGAAAAAATGTATGCATTAAAAATATATATAGCATTGAGGGGACTGCCGACCGAAGTAAAAACTTATATATAAAACACTTGTATTCATGAGCGGACATTGTCCTGCCTTTTTCGCGGACGAATTTTCATGCTAATCGGAAAAAAATTTTGTATTTTCACCCTCTTCCCGTTTGATTATTTATTTTAAAGTATTTTATATTAAGATAGTGCTTTTAATTTATAATTATACCACACTATATTATTACATTTAAATTTAATATTGTTTATATAAAAATAAAATGCCTTTAAACTCCGACGTTCTATCTCCATAGGCTCCTCATCACTACTTAGATGCTTTTTAGGGGTACCTTTTGCTGGCAAACTACCAGCACTAACACCAACACCACTAACACCTCCTTATTTTGGGACTGTACGAAACCCGGGTGCACATTAACCATCTACTAACACTAAGTTAGGCCCTTTTACACCAAAACTAATACCACTCAAAGGTTTTCCTGAAGCAAGAATAGCCGCGCCTGGGAAATTGCCTGGGTCGTCTTTAGGCGTCATATTGTACTCACCCTGCACAAAGTGAAAGGAAAACACCAAAAGTCACTACAATAAGAACCCTATACAATTCAGAATCGTAAGTGCGTCAATTAGACCATGACAAAGTGAAAATGCCATCAGTTTGAGAGTCACTCCAACCAACTGCTCAAAAGTCACTCGAATCTGAAAAAGTTTGAGAAGCACTGGAGTAATTACACAATCTACGTTGTGGAAGCACCGTAATGATCAGTGTCAAGATTATTGACGAAAATTTTGTTAAAAATATTAGTATTTCTTGACTTTTCTTACATAAAGCAAACAACTGAGCACATTGCCTTAAATACAAATGTTTTTTAGATTAAAAAGAAAATTGGTTTTCATATTGATTGTACATTGGCCTGTACTGAAAACATTAACAGCGTTGTTAGGAAAATTTATTTTATCTTACGTAACCTCAGAGTTTCACTGGAATTTACACCGGTGGAAATGAGACGCAAACTTGTTTTCAGCTTATGATTCCTGTAATAGGTAAGGTTAGGTCAGATTAAGGTGGCGGCCGGTCAAAGACTGGCCCACATAGACCAGATATATGGAGCATTTTGTACCACAGGGGATCTATTCCTCCTCCCCTCCTGCTTTCCTAAGCACTGCCGTGGAACCAACCTGTACTAATAATAAAAAGCAGTACACGCCCAACGTTTACCTCAAGATACCTGAGATCATCAAAAAAGAAGCTAACTTGATGCTTCTATCTTCTGAGGGATAGAGTGGGGCATGAACAAACGAGATGCGATACCTTCTTCTATTCTTCCTCATCCCTGCAACTCCTGCAGAAGTCATTCGCATAAACTCCGATCCTTAAGGCGTGCCTAGCTCTAAGACAGTGCCCTGTTATAACGCCTATCAGAATGGAGAGACCTTTCCTCGCGATTTGAGTGAGCTTCGTCGTTCGTTTTTCAGTAAAACAAGACCACATCTGTCTAGCAGTGTTAGAGGTGTTGCTATGCTTCTACTTGAAATTAGCCATTTCTGTGGAAGAGAGACATTTATGGGCTATTGGTTATGTTAGGAACACACCTCCAAGGGACTTAATCGCTGCTTGGCTGTCCGTAAAAATATAGATATCTCTAGTTAATATAAATCTACAGCTCTATAAATGGCCATTATTCCAGCCTGGAAGATGCTGCAATAATCTGGCAGTATAAATGCAGTTTTGTTGTCCAGATCCATAGAAAAGACGCCTCACCCGAATTTGCAGTCAAGTTTTGAGCCATCAGTAAAAATATGTGCACCAACTTGCTAGTGCTCAAACTAAAAGGTTCATACCTTGTTGAACTGGTATAACAAATAAATCAATACATACATATATACTTTGTTTAGCGGCAGTAACCCGTACCATTCTACTCTGGTTGGGATAACTATGTGAAAGAGTGACCTGCACGAGTATTAGCCCACTATGAAGTTGCTCTTAGGCGGATGGCTGCTTCCTGTCCCATCCGTTTTCTATAATATCAAGGGGTATTAAGTAAAGAACTGCACCTCAGATGAAGTGGATCAAAGTGCTCCGCTTATACATACGGCCGCAGTTCTTTGTACTTTCCCTAGCAATTCGACTGTTTATTAAGAGCTGTCCACCACCAGCAAGAATAGCCTCATTATAGCTTTATAAATTAACGTGCATTATTCGCGGTAAGTCCCCATATTTTACCTATAGCTCTCTTACAGGCATATAAAGTAACATTGGCTTTCTGGACTCACAGCTTATAGCCCAAACATTAAGATCGGAGAGAGTGTCAGGAAACTTGCTCAGTGCAGCAATAGCTACGTCAAATGCATAGACAATCACCTTGCAGCCCACCTTTTCTATTTTCCTCAGTAGCTTACTAGGGAGTGCTGGGCCGTTTCTACAGACCTACCTTTCCTGTAATCATGTTGTGCAGCTGAAAGAAAATTTGAGTCGATGTTACAACGAAGATGTGCGTCAATCAATCTTTCGAGTGTTTTCAGCAGAAAAGATGATAGACTCATAGGTCTAAGGTTCTTTGGACTCGTTTGCGATATCCTTCCCGCCTTAAGGATAAATACTACTTTTACATCCCTCTATTTTAATGGTATGTTTTTCACCAAAAAGCACCTTTGAAAATAAAAAAAGCCATGGAAGGATAATGGACGCCGTCTGCTGTTGAGCGGCTGGAGCTATGCCATCAGACCCAGCAGACTTATATGGTTTGAAACTAAACAGAGCCCATTTGATTCCTATATAGTTTTTGAAGGACTACTCATCGCTGGAACCCTCGCACACCTAATTTGAGTGGGATCCACAGAGCAATCCGGGAAGTGGGTACTCAGAATAGATCTAGGCTCTCCTCGCTAGAGGATATCTAAGTATCGTCTAATTTCTTTAAGTAGCTAGGACAATTAGGGTTAGAATCGAGGATAATACGGAGTATTGATGCTTTGAAAGATTCCTCCTATATTACCGCAAAAAATCCTCCAGGATTTGCGCTGAGCTTTTCGAAGTGCTTTCTTAGGCCGCGTTCATAGTAAACGCTTTTAGCTTAGCCGAGAGGTTTAGCTGAAAAACGCTTTGTGTATAATCATATGGAAAAAGCTCAAAGCTTTCATAGTGCTAGCATAAAGCTAGCATAAAGCTTAATTTCAAATGCTTTTCAGCGCTTATCTTTCCATCTTGCTTGCTCACACAGAAAAATAATTTTGTTTTTTATGCTTTGTTTTAGAGCATTTTTAAAATGCTTTTCGGCACATGTTTATCTATTTTGCCTGTTAACAATATTTTCGTTGATTTTTTTTTTGTGCTGAAGTTTTAACCGTTGTTGTGTTGTTGTTGCATTGCGGTCCTTTTGTGGTGCTTTTCAGTTGTATGCGCTTGTGTATTCTATCTCGTTTGTTTACATAGTTTTCGTTGTTCTTGCTTTCTTCTTGGGTACTTTTTGTGCTGAACTTTCCACGGTTGTTATGCTTTGTGTTTTCAAGTTCCTTTGAACTTTTGTTTGTTATTGGTTTGATCTTTCATTGGTGATCATCGCGAATCTACATACTCATTAAACAAAAAAATTTACTTTGCAAAACGCAATTGAGGGCATTATTTTCTAAAGAGACAAATGAAAACAAAGCATATCAGCCATAAGCATAAAGCACGCGCTATGAACACCAATAAGCTCAATAAGCTACTTTATGCAGCGTTGAATAAGCGTTCACTATGATCAAAAAAAGCTTGACAAAGCAGCTTTATGCATCAGCTTCAGCCAAAGCGTCCACTATGAACGCGGCCTTAAACATTTTTAAACTTGATTTATACTCATCCCAGCTTTTCCAGCAACCCGATTTTTTAGTTTTATTAAAAATCTTCCTACACTGCGACCTTAGTTCTCCTGAAGCACTTTTCAGCCCCTGATCTTATCATAAAATAAGTCAGAGACTAGGGTAACGTCCAAGACATCACGCCTACTGCAAGTAACAAAAGTTGGCTCGTTCCCAACGTTACAAATATATAAATTACTTTTGAGTAAATAATAAAACAAGAACTCACCTTTTTCATTCACATCTGTATTTCCCCAGACTGTATAGTGTGCATTCGCATCAGCTCCGATAACCAGGCCACGCCTTTTCCTCTCTGCCTTCGCTATCAGACGCCGCAGATTACCAGCCGGCGGTGGCTCGGGATGGCCATGAGCTAGGCTCGGATGGCCATGCCAATGCAACCCAGCAGTTGCCCGTTCCAAGCTCAAGACTAACCACCACTAAATCTGGATCACTAAAATTAGATAGTAAGAAGGAGTTAATACAGGTTTTCACTAGTATACACGATCTGGGTGTACCTGTACCTCTATTTTGGCAACCCTCCAGTTCCGAACTGGAAGGTGGAGGTTGGGAACTCTTAAAGTTTCCAGAAGTTTTTCTGGCTCTGTGTACTCCAGAAGTAGCCAGACCCAAGCCCTAGTCTGCTAGGGATTTCCTCCACTGAGACAGCGGATTTCTATCCTTTCTCCTTGCTACACTTCACCTACTTTGGCGATAACAGCCTTGTAAAAAGTGACAGATCTGGTATCGGCACACTTTACCAACCTAATTCCTCGTTGCCAGCCCATCGCAAAACAGTCGGGAGGAGAACTCGGCAACTCACGCATACACAGATAGGGCTAGATACATCCAGAGGACGCCAGGTATCTGGATGGCTCCGTTAGTGATTGAACTACTTTTTTAATGAGCCTCCAGCTTGTTCAACCCACGGCACGGGTCGCATGACACCTTGGTTTGGCCCACTACCTCACTACCTTCGGCCCCAGTATCACTACGACTATTGAGATTCGGCGCGCAATGGCTCGCGGCCTCCCCTTAGCTAACCGCCATCCCACAGAGTAGCTTGTCTACCCCTCCAGTTATTTCCAGCCGGCATTAAAGGGTTAGGAGGTGGATTTTGCCAAACTCTGCCCGTAACACGCAGAATGTGTTTATTGTAAATTAAACTCGAGATTGCTATTAAAATTATATCTAGCATTTAATTAAGCAACAAGATATGTCTTGGTCTACGTAAATATTACCATATTTCGTTATTCGTTATTAAATGTTAGAAATTTTATCTTCTTGCACAAAATAATAACGGACAAAATTCTATTTTATTTGTTTGAAGAAATTCAATTTGGCCACTCCACAAGAAGTTCCTTGCTTACTCCACCTAGCTTTTACTTTTTAAATTTTACAAGAATGTTTTTTTATTAACAACCGATTAAGACATGCTGCAATTCAATATTTTTCTACTAACTGAATAACTTATTGCCAGTTTTCTTTTTCCTACCTATTGCTTCAAATTCTTTCGCTTTTTAATATTAGGGTATCTCTTAATATCTCTAATATATGTTTAAAAATTATACAGGGTTGCCAATATTCGAAGCGCCCATTTTATTTTTAAATAAATCAAAGAAACCACAATTTTTTGTCTGTTCGTCATAAATATCATTTAATTGGGTTCAAGTAGATTTGCTTACATTATTTCTTGAATATGATATCTCGTAAATGGTCGCCATTGGCCTCTACGGCATATTGTGCCCGTTTTGCAGCATTTTCCATGGTTTTCTTCAACATTTCGATGGGAATGGCGGTTATTTCTTGACGGATGTTGGTTTTCAGCTCTTGTAGGGTCTTTGGCTTGTTGACGTAAACCTTTGATTTCAAATAACCCCACAAAAAGAAGTCTGGAGGCGTTAAATCTGGTGATCTTGGCGGCCAATCGAAATCACCATTTTTTGACATCAAGCGGCCAGGGAACAATTGCTTCAAAAAATCGATTGTAGTGCGGCTTGTGTGTGGTGGCGCGCCGTCTTGTGAAACCAGTAGTGCCTGATACGCTTTCGACGAACGATTGGCATGAAAAAATTGTTTATCATATCGCGATAACGCTCCTGATTGACAGTAACTCTGTGGCCATTATCATCTTCGAAAAAGAACGGCCCAATGAGCATTTTAGCACAAACGCCGCACCAAACAGTGACTTTTGCATCGTGAAGAGGTACCTCTTGAATCTCTTGTGGATTTTCAGTGGCATAAATACGGCAATTTTGTTTGTTTACCGTTCCGTTCAACTGAAAATGAGCTTCATCGCTCATGATAATTTTATGCCAAAATTGCTCTTACGATTGACTTGTTTTGTTGAATGTAAATTTCAACAATTTTAGAGCGTTCGCGTGGCGTGTACTGTTCCATTACAGTAAACATTTGCTTGA
This sequence comes from Dichetophora obliterata, assembly GCA_963920525.1. Lineage (NCBI taxonomy): Eukaryota > Metazoa > Arthropoda > Insecta > Diptera > Sciomyzidae > Dichetophora > Dichetophora obliterata. Next base: position 51,082,914 of record OY986438.1, on the reverse strand, counting down.
AATGACGCTTCAAACGCGGTATGTCATTAGTCGATTTGGCATCACTGCGGAAAGTTACAGTGTTGCCAGATGGGCGCTTCGAATATTGACAACCCTGTATATAAGGTTAAAATATATCTTTGCAATTTTAAATATATTATAATCATTGTAATATCGCTGTATTAAAAGAACCAGGTTCTTATAGTACTGAAATAAATAAATAATAATAATAAAGAAGACATCCTTATCAAAATTTTTAGTTAAAGTCCATTTAACTAGATTCTTAACCACTTCTAAATATGTTTCTAGGTAATACGTTATTTTTGGCACGGGATGCATATTTAATTTAAGCGTTAAGTTTTTTAAGAAATCATCCCAGCTGCCACGCATTGCTCAACCGTTTTCTTTCCTCGCGTTTATGTTGCGAGGTCTCTATCCATGTTGGTCTCTATTCTTCCCTTTTTTACACCGCAACAAAAAAGAAAACATATGAGCCTTGAGCAAGGCGAAATGTGAGATGCATATAAATTTAGTGCTGCGCTTGAAAACCAAACGAACAAAATAAAACATTTTCTATTTCGTTTAGCATGTATTACCTTAAGCAAATTGAAAAAAAGCCTCCGGCCAGCTACTTATTTTATAATTCTAAAAAACTATAATTTAATACCAGAAATCTTTACAAAACCAATGCATTCACTTTTCGAACTTTTGCTTTTTACAAAATAGTAGAAAAAACGTTGCTTTAAAAGGAAAAAATCACAAATAATTATGTTTTGATTCAACAGATGTTACACGTGTAAGCTTATCAAAATGGATAGACTGTAAAAGCCACAGAAAACTACTGAAGAATTGATGTAGCGATAAACTAAACAGCTGTCCAGTCTGATTGGTGGTAGGTTTATGTTAAAATAAAGTTTTTTAGAACTATAATATAATAAAGAAATTATTCAGTTTTATGATTGGTAAGTATAGTTTTGGCTAGTTAAAAAATTATGAAAAAAAATGTTGAAATTATATGATTTAAATAGAAATGGGAGAAAAACTGAGATATTGACACATAAAAATCTCATCGCCTCTGTGATGCAGTTCGCTAGTGCGCGCTTGCACGGCGTATCACAAAGATTTCTGATGAAGCCTTTAGCAGGGCCAAAATTGCAATAAAATCAGCTAGTGATTTTTTCCCTTTCATATTGAAAAAAACGTTGTTGTTGTTGTTGTTTCTTTGGAAAGATTCGTTAGAACAATTAATTGTTCTAACTTTGGAGCTTTAGGTTCAATAAACGATTTTAAACTATCAAACAATTTGTATTTAAAATCAAATATGACTTAAACTATCAAACATTTAGAATTTGTATTAAAATCATGTTATTTCAACATAATAAATAACAAGGTCATTTAGAAAAAACTTTAATTATAAAAAAATAATTAAATAAAAGAATAAAAAGTAATGTCAATGGAATGATAAAAAATGTTGTCATAGATGGAGTGTGTTGTTTTTTTTTTTTGTAAATGTGTACATTCAAATTTTAAATCTTAAGCAAAATCCAAGGACGTAGTGACATTATTGGAATCCTTAAAACCTTGTTTTATTATATTTTAAATCCCGGGACTGTCGAGATTTCGTCCCCAAATAATGAGGTCAGGCAGAGTCGCATGGGCTCAACTCAGCTGACAACAAAAGATGGCTTAATCCAACAAAACAAATGCTGGCCATTGCATAAGAATTAATTGTAGCTGGTATCCTAACAGTAGTCAAGAAGTTAATTAATCAAAATAACACCTCTAATGAGCGCTAAACAAAGGCGTTGTGTTCAGTCATTTCAGTGGCATTCGACACATCTAAAATAAAGTCTCAACGCATAGCAACAAACAACAAGTAAAGAATCTTATTGTCAGAGTATTTCTTTTATTTATGACATTTTGTTGATCGGATCAGCATTATTTGTTTCATCAGCAGATTCATTCCTGATGCTCTTTTTTTTTTCTTTTTTTTATTAATTGGCGCCCTTCTAGATGGCGCTGATGCTGAGTTTTTATCATACGCTCCCAACATGTACAATATAAGAAAATATGCTCAGCAATCGAGTCACGTTCAGAATACACAACAATATGAGCACCGGAAACACAGCCACACTCCACCGGAAGGAAACATCAATCGCTTGCAAAATCAAACATACACAACAAGTAGAAATCGCCATCAGACCAAAAGAGTAGCCCCTTTTGTAGTATTTTTGCTCTAGGTTTGCTAGTTATCAATGCTGTTTTTGCAGTCCTCACACATGCTGGAATCGTGTTAATTGAAAATTAGGCTACACACAAGGTGTTGAAATATGCCAACGATGATGCCTCTAATCACGGGTCCTTTTCGGCATGAGTTGCAGAATTTTTGCAGAGTATCAACAAATATTTGAAAAATTTTTTTTAACAATTTGATGTTGTTTGTCTTCAGTTTCTCACCAAGTTAAGTATTTAAGTTTTGATAAGTCTGGAAAAAATTGAAATAATAATTTTTTTGTGCTAAAATATTAAAACGTGCTCCAATATTGGTCGCATTCTATCTGAAAAAGCGCTTAGGTAGCGAAGTAGCATAAAATATTTTCGCTCCCATGTTGTGGGAACATGTTGTGTGAGAGCTTTATGTAGCATACCAATCAGCTCGAAAGTTGTACAACAGTTGCGTAGCAAAGTTTTTGCTGAATGTACCCATTATGAGTTTATATATTTTTGAATTGAAACTTCTTACTGCACAGTTGAGAAACTTCGAAAGTTTAAACGGAAGTGCATTAAAACCGCTGTATTGCTATTATAAGGAAGAGTGCTGCATCAGGAACTGAAATCCAAATTGCTTTTATTGTTTTTTACTTAAAAGTGTTCTGCCCTCTTCAAGATTAAGATAAAGTACAATCAAATAATTAATTAAATAAATAATTTTGACCCCCCGAAAGATATAACACACTCGCACTTTTTTTTCTGATCAAAGTTCCTTAGTGATTGAAACTTGCGAATGGATGAACAAAAAATTCTTAACCCATACCGGCCCAACTGCTCCACTATATCCCACCTTTTGGAAATATTTGCAGGTCTTGATGTATCTAACACTGACGTTTCGGGCTAGAATTGGCCAAGTTCAAATATTATCAATAAACAAATAAATACCATTAACGGGGTCACTTTGACATCTTTTATTTAACTTAGAATTCAAAGTTTTGATTAGAAAGCAACATAATTTCTGTCAGCAGCAAACGTCTGTCAGTGTTTCGACGCATCTTTCGACGTACTCCGTGTACGAATAGTTCACACGATGAAAATTCGGTGCAAATATTATTCCCTATGCTAATAACTTGTGCGCTAATAGCGCATATTTATCGACTATAAGCAACTGATCATAAAGAGAAAATAATTAAATATGACCAACTGGCGCAAGATATGTTGCTAAAATGTTCATGGATCATGCGCAGCTGATATTGACTTGAATAAACCTTTTTAGGAAAAATTAAAGATTTGTGTTATTTTATTACAAAAGCTATTTATTTGTATGCCCTGCAAAAAATTGGACCAACTTTTAAATAGTTCTGAACTAGTTCAAAAAGGACCAGTACTGGTCAATACCTACAATACCTTTTTACCCGACTACGGCGAAGCAAAAGAAGAGGTATATGTGTTTGACCGGTATGTATGTTAGTATGCATGTACCCAGCAAGAAAAGTGCTTCCAATAGAAGCTAAAGATGAAGGGAAATTCTTGAATTCCATCCCTTCCACTTCCATACCCAGAAGGCATTCTTTCAACATAAGCATGTCATTGGGAGGAATGATTTCCCTAGTCTTCTCTAGAAGTGCTTCTAAGACTTTTCCAATGGAAGATGACTTTGAGCTCTTCAATCAAAGGATTCTAGTAGGTGTTTTAAAAAAAACTTCAGGAAGGCATTCCATGGAATGGAATAGTTTTTGTAGATTGAGTGTTGAAAAATGCCTGAAAAAATATCCCTTTTCCCGACATTCTAACGATTTTGGTGTTAGAAATGAAAAGTGTTTGGGTTTTGTTGTGGGTTTAAAAACATTCCACGTAAAATATCACTTTTCCCAATTTTCAAAGCATTTTGTGTTGAAAGTAGTAAGTTTTTTGGTTTCATTGGGTGTTAAAAAAATCCCACGGAAAATATCTAAAACATATATTATAATTATATATAATTTTTGTACTTTAATTGAATTTAAATGCCATTTGAATGCCTTTTAGAAATAGTATATAAAAATACCTCTTGAAAAAACTTCTTTATAAGGCTAAGAAGAAGCACAGTTTGATCTATAGAATGCCTTCTGGAATCAGAGTCCCTAAGAATGCATGTCACATTTGAATCAAAAGTTTTGCTGGGTATGTATGTATGTTCATCTGTTCCACTCTCACTTCTAAATTACTTATCATAATTTGACAAATGAGGTAGCGTTGGAAGCGTTTTGATAGTCTTCTATGTGACGTCACATTTAATTTCATATAGCGCCTTCTAACGGACATAAAGTCATGAGAAAAAAATTTTTTTGTGGCATAAGCAAATGAAGTATTGTAAGAAGCATTTTGATTGTCCGATGAAGAAAAGTTATGTGACGTCACATAAAGTTTAATATAGCGTTCTTTAGACGACAAAAAGTCAACTAAACCCCTAACTTCTAAACTTCTAATCATAATTTGACAAATGAGGTTTCATTCGAAGCGTTTTTACCGTGCGCTGGTTATAGGTTATGTGACGTCACACTAAATTGAATATAGCGCCCTCTATATGACAGAGTAAAATAAGCCCTAACTTAAACTACTTCTCGTCATTTGACCAATGAAATATCTTTGGAAGCGTTTTGATCATCCGCTTTTTAAAGGCCATGTGACGTCACATAAAATTTAATTTAAAAGATGAGGTATCTTTGGAAGCGTTTTTATCGTCCGCTAGTTATGACATCACATTAAATATAATATGGTGCCCTCTAGAGGACTGAAAGTCAACTAAACCCCTAACTTTTAAACTACTTATCAGAATTTGACAAATGAGGTATTGTTGGAAACGTTTTGATCGTCCGCTGGTTATAGGTTATGTAACATAACATGCAATTTAATATAGCACCCTCTAGAGGACATAAAATAAACTAAACCACTAACTTCTAAACTATTTATCATATTTTGACAAATGAGGTATCGTCGGAAGCGTTTTCCTCGTCCGGTGGTTAAAAGCTATGTGACGTAAAATTAAATTTAATATGGCGCCCTCTAGAGTACAGAAAGTGAACGAAACCACTAACTTCTAAAATACTTATCATATTTTGACAATGAGGTATCGTTGAAAGCGTTTTCCACGTCCGCTGATTAAAGGCTATGTGTGTCACATTAAATAGAATAAAGCGTCCTCTACAGGACAGAAAAATAACTAAACCCCTATCTTCTAAATTACTTGTCATAATTTGATATATCAGGTATCGTTGGAAGCGTTTTTTTTTTAGTCCGCTTGTTATAGACTTTGTGACGTAACATTTTATTGAATTTGGTGACTTCTGTATAACATGCACTAAAAAATTTTACGTGCCATAATAAACATATTTGTTTACAAATTAATCATAAAATTAAGTTTTAGATTAAGTACTCAGATTATGGTTGTCAACCCTGATTATGGTTGTTGAACAGACTGTTCGTTGAGGTAAAGTGATAGGCCCTTATTATGAGTTGCTTTCGACGTTCGATCTTCGCTGGTTATCGAACAACGATTAAGGACCGTTAAAATCTTATTATGAGCAGTGCAACCCTATCGAATTGTTCGTTGTTCATCGAATTTTCAGTCAAATATAATTTTGCTTTCCATGCGATGCTTGCTGAGCAATAATTGTTAAATATGTAAGTATTACGATCAGCTGATAGAAATATACTACCGTGAACAAACCAAATGAACGAAATTCAGTATAGCGCTACTCATTGTCGAAAGCACGTTATAATACCAAATGCAAATTCGTTCGATCAGGCCATTCGACTACAGTTGAAGATCGAACGCGGCTCATAATAAGGGCCATATTCTATTACTAAGATCCAAAATGTCGCTTGTATTTGACATTTCATCTGTCTGTTGATATAAGCCGCATTCAGCGAAGTCAACAGTTGGCAACTTTTGTGTTAAAATTCGATGAATGGTAAAATAATAAGAGCGCTCATTAAATCTGATTCAATCGGTCATCGCCCATCGTTGGTCGTAGCCGTTGATCGTAGCCATGTGCTAAACAAACGTTCTATTGCACATGTATTTATAAATTACTTGACCTAAAGCTCTAAAAATTATAACCTTAAAAAATCATGAAAATGTCACAATATAATTATAAATCTTAAAATTTTCATATTATATACTTCATGTCAATATCTAAGCTTTTAACTTCCCGTTTGAACAGTATACAAGATTTTACAAAATGATACAATATCGCTTTAAAAATACTGATTTGTTTTTAACTTTCTCAGGTCTAGCTTCAAAGAAAAAGGTATGACTACACATTAAAAAAGGATCACATATAGAAACTATTAAAAAAGCTATAGGTAAAAAAATTTCAGATTTAGGAGAGAATTTTCCCTCTTCCCCCCTGCCTACGCCCTTTTGTAGAAGGACTATAATACATAGAGACTTAAAAACTTTTGTACGTAAATAATATAAAAAATATTCCAAAGTACATTTTTTGTTTGTTTTTTACTGCATCTTCTTCTCGCTAGGTCGCCTAAAAAAGTAATCCTTTTCCACTGGTGTCAAGATATTTTCTTCGCAATTTATCGAAAACAACAAAAATAAGAGTGAAAAGGTTACTTGTCGCTACAACCTTAACTATTATTATATAGTTTGATTACAATTATCCCCCGCTACGGGGATCAAATTGTACTTTCATTTTTTTGTTTCCGATTCATAAGGACTAAAATATCTTGAAACCGGCTGAAAAGTACTATCTACAATATGTATAATAGTCTTTTCACAATAAATGTTTAAAATTGAGTCTTTTTCTCCAATGTCATCTAACGATCTTTGACGTAATCATAAAAACACTACGGCTGCCAAAATTCGTTAATTTTGGAGGGGGCTTAACCCCAAAACCTGCCCTGCGTTCGCGGCTGCTCTAAAAAAGATAAAATATACAAATTTTGCAAAACAACGCTGATTTTTAGAAAGAATTGAAAAAATATTGTCTTCCAACTTTTTTTGTACGGCTAAATTCACAGATCTAGGCTAGTATGAATTTCGTCCCAAAATTAATTCCGATTCGTGCAACTTCCGAACGCATATTTAAAATAAAAATTTTGTTCCAAATTTAAGTTGAAAAAATTGTTATATTTTCGATAGCTTTCCAATTACTTAATAGCTTTACCAATAGATAGCTTTTCGATGATATACACCTTTCCAAAATATATCTCTGGATCGTATGAAAAATGTTTAAAAGAAGCGTACGAATGAAACGTTCTACACGCTGGATTGGCCCTTATATGGCTTTTTTCAATGTTTTCAATTACCTAAACTTGTTGAAAAAACTACTCGAAGAGAATAAATCAAGCATTCTATGCTTGAATCAAGCAAATAGGCTATCTGCTAACACTCAGGCGTAAATTTCTATACGAGTATTCAAACAATATTTTGCTTGAATTGAGTAAATTTAAAACAAATGATAGTAAGAAAAAAATTTTAATTTAAGAAACATTTGCTTACAACTCAAGAATATTTTTAGAAATAGTTTCAATTTACTGAAAACTAGGTTACTTAACTTGATTTGATAAATTTATTTTTCTTGAAATATTGTTTTTATAATTAAAAAAAAAAGTATATATACATACTAATAAGGCTATTCACAGTTTGAATACGCTGGTCTGCTATTTGTACGATTTGCTATTTGTACGCTTATTTACGAAAGCGTATTTTGCTTAGTTGTTGTTTTGCATACAAACGCAAATACGCAGGAACGCGTAAATAAAAGTAGCCCTTGGGCGTGTTTTTTGTACCTCGCATTTTTATGCTCTGTCTACAGCCGCATAATCACATACATCACAGGGTTGCATAATTTTTTAATACGACAGTCACATGGCGAGGTGCTCACAGTTTGAACAATAACAAATGCTATATATACGATCTGTTGAAAGTACGCTTAAACTGTGAATAGCCTTAATGCCAAATTATAGGTTAATGCCAAATAAGTTCATGAAGCAACAGGTCTTTTGTAAAAGATACCACCAAGCAGTCTAGATACACTGTTCCTTTGATCGCTACATCCACTCTTCAGTGTTCTTCTGTGTTTTCTGCAGTCCATCCTTTTTGATTAGCTTATCCGTTTGTGCAGAATTATTTTTGCAATTTTTGACTTTCAAGGAAATTTGTTTCTACTATTTGCAAAAAGCAAAAATTCGAAAAAGTGACTGCTTCCTTGAGCTTAGAACAATTTGCTTGATTGAAGTACACAATTTCCTAATTATGTACTGGAATATTTTTAATTAAGTTATTAATTCAATAATATTTTTAATAACCAACTCTGCGTTTGTTTAACCTATTTACTTACTACCGCGCTGCAAAAGTTGATGAATTTGTTGATATGAAGTATATTTCTACAGTAATAAGGGTCCCCTGATTCTAAATCCAGCAATAAAAAATTGCATGCCCAATCCGTTTTCTCGTAATGTCAAAAAATCAAATGTTCGATTAATCGAACGGTGGCACTTATCCCATACCATAAAATTCTATACAAATACGTAATGACAAATCTTACCGGCAAACGACAGCGTCTCACCCATTTCTATTGTGTTTTCAACAGTGTGCGTGATTATCATATTTTGACATTTTGGTTGATTTTAATCGTTTGTTTCGCAAAATAGTTGGTGAAAATTGAGTGCAATATACTCGTAGATAAAGATTTTTTTATAAAAAAACTCTTTTTTTTTGTCCTACTTTCTAATACCACAAAACAAATATTATTTGCTTTTGATTACTACAAATATTGATTATTACTACATATTAAATAAATAATCTTCCATCGCAAAAATTTAATAAAGACATGGCTTTTACTGAAATAATCATATAATATTCACTTGTTATACGATATGTTTTATTTGTATGGGATTTTGTGGTTTGGGATAAGCACCAACGTTCGATTTATCTAACTTTGATACATAGCTGTGTCACCCAGGTATTGCCAGGTCTTGATTTTTATTGCAAAATAAACTTTGTCTTTTGGCTCAAAGACCTCATCATAACTTTCTTTTTTTTTAACTATACATAGAGTTAATATTATTTACAAGAAAAATCTATTGGCAAGGAATTTTCCAACCACGACCCCACTCCCTTGAAATTGCGCGTGGGGATGGTGAATTCTATTTACATACATCCAATCATCAAAGTAATATATGATATCGACGATCTTCCTGATATAATTTACCTTCATATTTAAAAAAATTATTGAAAATGGACAAATCATACGTATGATTAATCGATGGGTTAAAATGTCTTGTTTCAGGTTCTAGAATCAACTATTTTATTCTTGTGTCAAACAATCATTTATTTTAGTCAATTTTAGAAATAAATGCTTATTATAAAATGTTTTTCTTAACTTTAGTTTTTAATGCTTGATTTCAGCATATGAGGATTAATTTTAAATTTTCCTTAATAAAACAAAATATTTGCTTTATAAAAGAATATTATTTCTCTCTGGGCTTCATCCAATTTTGTCAAAACTAAGATATTGAAGAATATGTATGAAATATGTTGTTAATACACATATTGTGTATTGTATATTCTGTATGTACATTGTGGAATTTATAAAGTAGCATTACTTTGATGATGTCACTTTGTATGAGAAATTGACCGAGTTTGTATACGATTTTTCCAAATCTCAAACACAAAGTAAGATTTAATGTTCTTAAAATTTGGGCATTTGCATGGTCGCGCACGCAATTTAAACGCGCACGTGTTATAAAAAACTAAAAAAAAACAACGAAAAACTTAAACCTTTTTCTGTTTTGATTTTTGGATAGCACTCCAGTAGTACTATTTTAGTGGAAAAGGTGGAAGCGATCGAAAGTATTGTCCAAAGATATAAGCAGACAAAATAGGACGCGCTGCATAACAAAAATAAAAGTAGTTTTTGTCTGCATCAATATAAACGAAAAAATCAGTGAAGTGTATATGAGTTTTGTATGAAGATTGTGGCGCATTCTACGTGTAGCGGACCACAAAAAAAAATTATGGTTGCCGAATATTTTTCATAATTTTCCATAATGTTCTCCTAGAAAATCTACATTATTTGACATTTTTTATCTGCCTTGGTTACTGAGTTATAGACTTCTGAGTTATAGGCTTCTAAAGATCGAAGGAGTTGTTAAAAAACACGAATATTTAAAAAATATTTTCGTGGGTAAAAAAATTAAAAAAATTTTTGTACAAATGTGTACAAATTCGAGCTCCCGGTTCCGAAAATTAAAAATTTTCGAATTTCAAATTTGATCCCGGAATTCGGAAATACAATCAATTTTCTATGTCAATCCATAAACAAATGTTTTTTTTATTTTTTACCTACAAAAATAATTTTTAAAAAATTTGTGTTTTTCCAAAACCCGACACACATAATTTTTTCATAAAAAGTCCGCTATACATAACTTTATTTGTAATTCGTTTCAACAAAGTGTCTTTTTTAGTTTTTTTATTTAATTAAACTAGAAAAGCATATAACGTTTGTCACAATTTTCAACTTTTGTTGCCATTCATCGCGTTTGTTGCCATTTATTTTTTTTTTTAAATTCAATTTGAGATCAGCTCTCAGTACTCTCACAATATTAATTTAAACATTTTTTTCTTTATCATGGGGGTTTTAAGGAATTTTCAGTAACATTGAGTTTTTCATTCGCGGTAGACCTTTTGGTGGAAATGCCCATATGTGCATTATTTAATTCAATCAATTAATTTTTGTGGTATTTTAAGATACTTAATTGTTTTCATTCAGCTAGTTTGTATGAGAGGAATACGTGGTTCTTAAACTATTTTGACAAATTTAAATTAATTGGTAAATATTTGAGACCAAACCTTATGAGCAAAATTTCTTTGTGTGGGAGGTAGGCCTGGTTTTAATCTAATTTTGACAAATTTCAATTATATTTTGGATTATGTGCAAAAGCTTTTATTCAAAATATGAAACCGTTACATACATTTTTGTGGCATTTTCGGAAACTTTACTGATTTGCTCAAGTCACGTTGTAAGGGAGGTAGGCATGATTTTTATCCGATCTTAGCAAATTTCAAATATATAGTGAATATTTTACTTCAAATCTTATGTTCAAAATTACATGGCATTTTTAGAGATTTTATTGTTTCAATAAAGTAACTTTGTATGGGAGGTATGCGTGGTTTTCATCTGGTTTTTCTCATTCTTGAACTCTATCTTCGCTTTTGAAAGTAAGCTCATATCCCAAATTTCAGTACGATAGCCTTGAAATTGCGGCTGTAATCGTGTCGATGGACAGACAGGCGGAAGTACAATTTTTACGAATAAAATTAATGTTCATTTATGAAAATCGTATGAAAATTTACTGAGTTATTAAATTGGTTCATTAATAAAACAATTACGTCTTCATTGGTCAATGGATCTTGAGAGCGTTCATGTATCCCTTTGACGGTTCTATAAAATACATTCCTATGACTTATTTTAAAATGAGTGTATTTTTACAAACGAATCACCCTTTCTTTTGTTTTTGTATTCGGAAATAACCTTTTAAGTCCTACAAGATTTTTACTTTTGCATTAAACTACGCTTTATATGAATATAGCAATAGTTTAGAGTTTTCCGATAGGTAGTTTCATCGTAAAAATTTTTATAAATAAGCTTCCCATTCTGAGTTGAATCATTTTACAAACTGCTTCATGTAACTTAATTTTAAATGCAAAATGATTTTTTAGCTTGCACGAGTGGAATGTTGACAGCATTACTTTTCGCAATTATAAACAAATTTTCGCGGTGGCCACTCGCCGCGTTTGTTATAATCTTTCGCACGACTTTCCCACTCACAAAGATAGCAGAGATACCATCCTTTCATTTCAAATAGTATAGTGAGGATTTTCAGATCCGAGACGATATGCCATTGATGTTTTATATATTCAATTACCCTCAAAATCTTCGACATAGTAAGTTTAAAAGGTTATTTCCGAACAGGGAAATAAGAGAGAATGTCATTCGTGTTCCAAAAAATAACCAATTTTAAAAGAAGTCATAAAAATATATTTAATAGAAACCATGGACATATGTTGAAGTCTCTATCTTTCACATTTCCAAAACAATTTTGAAATAAATAATCTGTTAAAAAATTGTTAAGTTTTTGATTATGTAATGCGTCAAGTACCTAAAAATCGGGTATTTTGCGGTAAAAATAAATTTTGGGGGTATATGAACAATTTTAAATAAGGTTTCATTTCATAGATCTGCAAACTAGACTATCTCAATTGAAAAGTATATGCAATTTTTTCTTGTGGCACTGTGTTATTCGTTTACACAGAAAATACAGGCGTTGGTAAGGTCTTGCGACCTCAGTACAGGCTCGGTAGATAATTTAGTCAAAATAATAGGAGCATCATCTTCGCTATATCTTAGTGACTTCTTTAGGGGTTATACATCTCCAAGTTCCAGCACGGTGCATTGTTTCGGCGTTTTTGCTAGCTAAGCATACAAAACGGCTTGTAGTAATATATGTTGTAATATGTTTTATTAATATTTCATACCGCTATTTCTACTACTACTTATACAAACTTTTCTACTGCTATCTCTACACCTATTTTTCCTACCATTTCTTCAACTACTCATACTACTTATGCTACTGTTTTCGACTACAATATCTACTACTGTTTTTACTACTTATGGAATGATGGTATGTTATGATGAAATTATATGTTATCATCATTTTTATGCTATCATAAATATATTTAATCTATTTAAATTATTAAATTAAGTAGAAACTTTTATAAGGAATCCTTTTTGTTCTCATTCAGTTTGAAACTCAATCCTGAATACCGCAATATACATTGCAGAAGAGTTTGCTCTATAGATTCTAGAGCAGAGACTAGTGCCAAACTCCCCCAATTTATTTTTCCATACGGTGTTGCAAAATGATTTTCAAAAGTAGTCGGGGGAGATGAACAAAGTTTTGCTGCCTCTGCTGATTTTTATTCTGTTTGCAATCGCCGAAAAACTTCAACAAAGTAACAAATTTTATTAATATTTTTTCGTTTTTCTTCTTTTTCTTAGTACAGCTCAAACATACACCATGTCGAAAAATGAATTAAAAGTTTTATTTGCGTATGTGGCTTGGATGTTGCAATCAATACAGACGAATTGATGCCAATTTTTCTGTTTCCATTCCGATCCAAAACAAATTATTACCAAACCCAGTATGCATAAAAACAAAAAGTTGATGCCACATATAGCGAAAGTGACTGCGACAAAGGCAATTCTGGGTTCTTCCCACACCCATTCCATTTTTGTCAGATTAATTGCATTTTCCGCATCATACATTGACTCATTTCAATAGGAATTCGTAGCATAAATTAGTTTTTTGTTATATATATTTTATTTATAGCAATTAAATATTCGCACAATGCAATAAATTTATTATACGTTCACACCACTGTTTCAGCTGTGCAGCTTGTGGAAATAAAGGTTAACTGCAGTCTATTTAATAACGCAATATTTATAAAATTGGATCGATAGCAGTTAAATGATATGGAATAAAAGAATATAAAACTAACTTAATCAATGCTTTTCCACTGAATACTTTGGCTACTATCTATGCATAAGCAAAATTGATGATATTTAAAATTTTATGAGTCCATACAGTTGATATAAGTTAACCCTTTCAGTATCTTTCAAGAAATATCAATGCAAAAATGTAGAAAGGCTAAATTTATGATAAATACATTCTAAATAAAGTAAATAAAAAAAAATTAATAAAAAAATTAATCAGGTTTTCGAGCATGTCCATCACAATTGGCATTACTTTTACTAAATTTTTTTCAATTAAAACAAAAAATATGATTTTTTTATCACATTCACTACTATTTTGCATTTATTTTCCTTAACTTCAAGCAATTAAACAAGCAAATAAGTTTATTTACAAATGTAATAAAAAAAAGGAAACTTTCATCCACTTTGGTTGTTTTCTTTTCGGCTCAATATGCTCTCATAGCACGTGCTATTGTTATGAAAAAAAATCTCGTAATGAAAGGCAAAATAGAAGAAAGAATAGATCAATGCACTGTTTAAAATGCATTCTTTATCAAAAATAACGGTTTGCATTCCGCTACACTGGGAAACTGGGGGCGATGGATCAATGTAACATGTCTGACTGTCTCAACCTGGCGAGGCCAGCATAATCTTTGTGAAATCGCCTCAAGTCGACTCAAACCTCCACGTGGTGTTTCCTGGGCAACGTCAAAACTGACAACCGTTAGTTTGGCGGCTAATCTGAGCGGCGGGCCTCCCTAGGCTTAAAATAGGTTGTGCGTCGGGTTTGAAGCCCACCCGTAAAAACCCATTTCAATGAAAACACAAAAGAATAGAAGAAAACTGATCCCCAAATCTGATGACGACTACCGCAAACGAAAAACTGATAATGATTTACGGATATGCACCTGAAATGTCCGAACCCTTAATTGGGAAGGTGCCTCTATCCAACTGACTGATGTCTTGGAAAGATACAAAGCTGATATCACTGCTATCCAAGAAATGCGATGGAAGGGACAGGGTTGCATTCGGCATGCACCCTGTGATATCTACTACAGCGGCCATGCAGAGAAGCACGAGTTTGGATGCGGATTTGTAGTTGGCAAGAGACTACGGCCCCACGTCCCGCGATTCACACCTGTGAACGAACGACTTGCCATAATCCGCATCAAGGTTAGGTTTTTCAATATAAGTCTAATATGTGCGCACGCTCCGACAGAAGACAAGGACGATGAGATCAAGGAAATTTTCTACGAGCGCCTTGAAAATGCTTACGAGCGCTGCCCCCGCCACGACGTAAAAATCGTGCTTGGTGACTTCAACGCTAAGGTGGGCAAGGAAAATATTTTTGGTCCAACAGTCGGAAAGTTCAGCCTCCACGACAACACCTCCGATAACGGAATGAGGCTGATTGACTTCGCCGCAGCACGAAACATGGTCGTAAGTAGCACTAGATTCAAGCATCTCAATATTCATAAAGCCACCTGGATGTCCCCTGATCAAAAAACAAAAAATCAAATTGATCACGTTTTGATCGACGGAAGGCACTCTTCCAGTGTATTGGATGTACGCACGATCCGTGGTGCAAACATTGACTCGGATCACTATCTTGTTGCAGCCAAGATCCGTACACGTCTGTGCGCAGCTAAGAATACACGCAACCCTACACAGAGAAAGCTAGACGTCGACAAGCTGCAATCGAAACAGACAGCCGATGCTTTCGCCACTCGACTCTCACTCCTGCTTCAAAGCACTCCTCCAATAGATGATATATGCGCGCAGTGGACACACATTTCCAACTCCATGCGTGCGGCTGCTGAAGAGGTGATTGGCTACCAACGCCCTCGCCGAAACCAGTGGTACGACCAGGAGTGTCGCGACGCCACTGCAGAGAAAGACGCCGCCTACAAAGCCACCCTGCAGTCGGTTGTAACGCGTGCTGCTAAGGAGCGATACAAAGAAAAAAGGAGGGAAGAGAGACATATTTTCAGGCGGAAAAAAAGAGAGGCAGAAAAGCGCGAGCAGGAGAAGATTGAGATGTATGATGACAGGAATGAGGCCCGAAAATTTTTCGAAAAAATAAGACGCCTTGCCGATGGTTTTAAAACCGGGGCCTCTTCCTGCAAGGATGAAAACGGGAATCTAGTGACAGATGTCCAGAGTACACTGACGTTATGGAGGGAACACTTCTCTAAGCTTCTAAATGGCGACGCTGACAACAATCCCGCCAATAGAGATGATATTCCGGAAACCCCAATTTTGGATGACAGCGTTGAGGTTCCACTGCCCGACTATAATGAAGTTCTGACAGCTATAGCTCGGCTTAAAAATAACAAAGCCGCGGGAGCTGATGGCTTACCTGCTGAGTTGTTTAAGAACGGAGGCGAAGCTCTACTTAAATGCATTCACGAGCTTCTATGCAGAATATGGTCGGAAGAATGCATTCCGAACGATTGGAATCTCAGTGTGCACTGCCCAATCCACAAGAAAGGCGATCCCACTATCTGTGCCAATTACCGTGGGATAAGCCTTCTTAATATCGCATATAAGGTCCTGTCGAGCGTTTTATGTGAAAGATTGAAGCCCATTGTAAACGAACTGATCGGACCTTATCAGTGTGGCTTCAGACCTGGAAAGTCCACCATCGACCAGATTTTCACGCTACGACAAATCTTGGAGAAGACTCAAGAAAAACAAGTCGACACCCACCATCTTTTTGTCGACTACAAAGCCGCCTTCGACAGCCCAATAAGGAAGCACCTGTACTCCACCATGTCTGAATTTGGTATTCCTGCAAAACTAATACGACTTTGCAGGATGACACTGAGCAACACCAGCAGCGCAGTTAAAATCGGGAAGAACCTCTCCCCACCATTTATTACCAAACGAGGTTTCAGACAAGGTGATTCCTTATCGTGCGACTTTTTCAACCTAATGATGGAAAAGATCATCCGAGCTGCTGATCTGAGACGTAGTGGCACAATATTCTACAAGAGTGTTATGCTGCTTGCGTATGCTGATGACATAGATATCATTGGCCATAATACGCGCGAAGTCAGTGCAGCATTTTCCAGATTAGAAAGAGAGTCAAGTCGAATGGGTCTGTCAGTGAATGCAGATAAGACGAAATACTTAGTGTCAACAAACAAACAGTCCCAGCGTCTTGGAACCCACGTTACCGTTGACAATACCTCCTTCGAGGTTGTGAAGAACTTCGTTTATCTGGGATCCAGCATTAATTCAACCAACGACATCAGCATTGAGATCAAACGAAGAATAACTCTTGCCAACAGGTGTTACTTTGGGCTCAGTAGGCAATTGAGAAGCAGAGCCCTCTCTCGACGAACGAAAATCACACTCTATAAATCGCTCATCATGCCCGTCCTACTTTACGCATCACAAACCTGGACGCTGAGCAGTTAAGATGAAAAGACTTTAGGAGCATTCGAGAGAAAGATTCTTCGTAAGATCTACGGACCAATCTGCGTCAATGGCGAGTACCGAATACGGTGGAATAATGAACTGTATGAGCTGTACGCTGACATCGACATAGTCAAGCGCATTAAAATCGAGTGGCTTCGCTGGCTTGGTCATGTTCAGCGCATGAAAGACGATGCTCCAGTGAAGAAAACATTCGATTCGGTACCCAGCGGCGGTCAACGTAGAAGAGGACGACCGCATCTTCGTTGGAAAGACCAAGTAGAGGACAACCTGACGAAGCTTGGAATTTCCAACTGGCGCCAGCAAGCGAAAGACAGAAATGGCTGGCGCAAATTTTTAGATGAGGCCAAGACCGACATACGGTTGTAGCGCCAACTAAGTAAGTATTCCGCTACACTTATTTCAAATGCATGTCCATTACAATAGGCAAGGTTAACGAAAGGGTTAAGGAAGTAACTATAGCCACTGTCAATAACAAAATGCTTGTATTTTTTTCGAGATACATGTATGTACCTATGTGGCCTTTCATAATTCAAGCTATTCTGGAGTTGTGCTTTTTTAAAATACCACATTTTAGGTGAAAAGCTAAGGATTAACTTTCATTTTTGTCAAATAATGTTTTTTATATTTCCTTGTTCGATATCTACTATTCCCTGTTAATCTTGAAGTTTTTAAAAATATATAAATTTCTTTCTATATTCGCTGGAAGAAAGCTAAGTTTTTTTGTTAAAACAGCAATTAAAAAAACAATTATTTTATTTTTCTTTTCAAAACATCTTTTGAAACAAATTAGTACAAACCAATTTAATTTTCGTTCTGTCTAATCTAATCTAATCAAAACTAATTTAGTCTAATGTATTTTAATCTGCTCTTATCTCATTTAATCAAATGTTACCAAATCTTATCTAATCTAATACAATCTAATCTGATGCAATTTTTGTTTTTAGACTGAACCAACCGCTCAGGAGATGCGTCCTATAAATGTACGGTTAAAAAGCTTGGAATAAAATTGCAACTTTTCTGTACTTTATACATGACCACACCAGCTTTGGTTTCCAATCTAGTATTTGCAAAATACTAAAAAATCGTTTTAATACAGCTTTGGTTCAAAATTTAGTACAAGCTTGGATTGAAATATAAAAAAAAAATAACAAACACAGTGAGATTCGAACCAGGGACATCCAGTTTGTAATCTCAGTATGTTAACCACTGGGCTTGTGAAACAAAAGCAATAAACAAGCATAGGAACCTAATATTGAGTTTAAGCTTTTCAATATTTCTTTGGTTTAAATTTTAGTGCAGAAAAGTTTTAATTATGGGTTAGTGTATGTGAAAGTTTCAATTTCAAATCTCAAGGTTAAAAAATATGCAGTAGTATATTAGTTGGACTTAAATTTATTGCAAGATTATTAACCGTGTGTGTAAGCATTGTGTTGATTTGGAAGATGGGTAGTATTTAGTTGGAGGGTGGATAAATGAAGTAGTGTAGCTGAAAATTTGTTTTTAATTACAGATCTCAAAGTTTCCGGGAAACGCGCTCGCAGGGACAACTTTACCATGCGACCCAACAAAAAATTATCGCCCAAAACGCTTTCCGCAAAAAAGTAACTTCAGTTGTGGGAATATAAAAGCCGATGTATAATCGTGGTAAGAAACCAATCACAGGTTTCCACAATTCTGCCCTCTTGCAGCGATCATTTTCCGAGTCGGAATTCAAATTGTAGTTCCAGTTCTTGATCATTTCTGTTCAAATATTTCATAATATTTCACATTACATAGCCTTATTTTACGTGAAATTCCATTGAAAAAAGTTAATTTTATTTTTCATTTTTAATAAGCCAAATGGCTGTAAAAATGCATTTAATGTCGTCGCAACAAAATTCGAACCCTTCAACTTTAAAAATAAGTTGAAAAACATTGTGATTACCTTGAGAGGTCAAATCAGGTGCAATGGACTCTCAACATGTCCTTCTTTAAGAATTTCTGTATAGTTTGGATGTGCTTGTTTGTTTATGGTTTTGGCACACTTTGTTATAATTCAAGAAAAATAATGTTAGTTATCAAATTATTAACTCGGCTTTTTTTTCTTTTTGAGCGAGAGTGTATGTTAACAACAGTTTAAATTAATCATTTAGCTTGGAAATAAAAACACAATTTTTATGCTAAGATTAACTGAGAGCGTCGTCATTTCGTGAGAAAAGTAGACAAATAGACTATTTGATGTGGTCCCACAGACCAACAACAGTACTAAGGGTTAACCCAATAATAGAAAATATAAGAAACACAATGTTGTAGAAAATGAAAATGAAAGTGGTTGCTTCTTCATAATGCTATTTATTAAACTTATGTCAAAAGAATACGTTTTTATAGAAATTTAAACTAAAAAATCTATAACTTACTTACTTACTAAGTGGGCGCTACAACTGGATGTCGATCTTGGCCTCATCTAAGAATGTGCGCCATCCATTTCTGTCTCTCGCTTGCTGGTGTCAGTTGGAAATTCCAACCCAACGGGGGAAAAAACACTCCAAAAGGCCTTTTTGAGTGCTTGCAAGTCAGCTGAAAGCGCTGACTCCATGTATGACACACCATTATATTTTTAACATTGCATGTCATTGGAAGAGAGCACTTTAATTTAGCTGACTATGAATTGCTTCAAAAGGCCTCCCGTGCAAAGCTTTGGGTCAGCAGTTCATCGAATTCTTTTTGATTTTGCCTGCCTCAAAAAGAGACTTGCTGAGAGGGAAAGAGAGAGAAAGAGCAATATTTTGTCAGCAGTACGTTTTTATTTTTAATACATTACCGAAAAATCTACATTTTGACTGAAACAATAACTACAGCAATGGTTTCAATTGAATTTGGCGATACCTCACATGCGCAATTGTATCAAACAACTGATTATTTGCATGCGTTTTTTTTTTCTTTGTTCGGTTTTTTTATTCGTTTTTTCTTTTGTTCGTTTTTTCTTGTGTCCATTACTGAGCGCTCTCAATATACTGTTCATTTGCAAGAATGATAGAATACAAAGATTGCGCCGAAGACAAGAAAATGAGTGCAACAAAATTGTCGTTCTGCGCATGTACGTCATAATATCAATGCTGTTTTGGAGAGCGTTCACTTTGCATACGATTTCTACACAGAAATGAAAATTGCATACATTTTAGTTTGTATAATTAAAATAAAAGAATTAAGAAGCAATTTATTGAAACGAGAAGAAGGTAAATTTATTAAGTACTCCTTTGCAAACATTATTTTTACTATTATTTTATTACAGCCAGTAAGCAGCTTAGTCAAAAAAAAATTTGTCTGAGAAACCGACTTCAGTGATCGTTATTTTTCGACTTGGATTTTATAAAAATGTTCATTACGAGTTTAATTGATGTAGTTTAAACATTCCCAGATATTTTATTTCCATTAATTTACCTGATAATTGAAAGGTCAAATAAATGATAGTTCCAAGTTTTTAAATAATGAAACAAATTTTGTTAAGTTAATATATTTTTGTTTTCGTTTGTGTGCGTTTACTACAATTTCTTGGTTTAATTTTTGTATTTATTGCAAACATCAGGTTTCTGAAAAATATTTGTTTGCTATTGTTACCACAATTAGCAGCTGCACACTTCATTTTTAAAATTTTAAGTTAAAAACTCGCAGATATACTTCGATATATACACAATTAAATAAAACACAACCGATCGCAGTACGTTTCTCAAAGAAATAAAATATTGTGACGTAGTCAACTGAACAGATGGTTGTCAAACTCGATTAGCAGAAGTAACGGACCTGCGCAAAGCGTAATCTCTTATTCTATCATTCTTGGTTCATTTGCACAACAACAAAAATAAGTGCTGACGTTTTGTTCCTGTAGAAAGCTGCTGACATGCCGGCCCGTTGGGAAGCTTCGTCAAGTTGTCCTCTTCTTGGTCTTTCCAACGAAGATGCGGTCGTCCTCTTCTGCGTTGACATCTGCTGGGTACCGAATCGAATATTTTCTTTACTGCAGCATCGTCTTTCATGCGCTAAACATGATATGTCCTAGCTAGCAAAGCCGCTCGATATGAATGCCCTTGACTATGTCGATGTCGGCGTACAGCTCATACAGTTCATCATTCCACCGTATTCGGTAATCGTCAATGACTCAAATTAAACATCCGTAGATCTTAAGAAGGATCTTTCTCTCGAAGTCTGTCAATCTAAACTGCACTCAGAAAAAAATTTCCAATAAATCTAGGAAAATAGCACCCAATCGTTAGACAATCGGGCTTCATTTAGCGCCATGGCCGATTTTCTGAAAATTAAGTATATATTTTTCGTTAAATTGACACCAGAAGTGGGAAATATTTTAAGAAAATTATCCAATCATTAACAAACTATTTCGCTAAATTGAAGAAACTTAGCGCAATTGTGTTGAAATCTTATTACATTTTAGTGAGATTTTCTACCGTTTATTTATCATCGGCTATAACTAAGAGAAACATTTTCTCTTAAAATAAGATATTTTCTACCATTTATTAAATATCGGCTATAATTACGAGAAACATTTTCTCTGAAAATAAGAAATTTTTACCATTTATTAACCATCGGCTATAATTACGAGAAACATTTTCTCTTAAATAAAAAATTTTTCATCGAATCCCTGGAAAAATTTTGGAATTTTCGCAAAAAAAACACCTTTTTTAGGATTTTAAATAGCATTATGTGAGAATTATGCTTTTTATACTGACGAAAAATTGCAAACATTATTATAATTATTATTATTATAAACAATAAATTAAATTTAAAAATTACCACTATCCGAAGACTTGAACCTCGGCCGCGTGAGTGTAAGTGCATTGGCTTATCCATTCGACCATCATAGTTGTTTTTAGTCCACTTTGTAAATAATTTTAAAGCATTTTTTCTAGAAATATAAGAAAAGCATCTTTAAAATAAATCACTTGTGGTGTACAAAAAAAGAAAAACTTACATGTATTTCTATGAAATATCAAAGTATTGTAACTTATATTTCTCGAAATTTAAGAAATCATGCTGCAGAATGTTGCAAGCGGACTTGATATCAATACAGTTTTTTTTAAATTATTTCTGCGAGTATACAATTTTGGAAAATTTAACTTTTATCATACCTTCATTTCTTATATTTAAGTAAAAACTTGTCTTCAAAACTAAGAAGCTGTTTTGATAATGTTGCAACGATATTAAGACGTGAGGTCGCTAAATCGTGTAAAAATTCTCTACATTAAGGTGAAACTTCTATAGAATATAAAAAAATCCATGCCTATGAATTGAAGCCACAGTTTCTTAATTTAAGGGAAGCAGATTTTTTTGAGTGTGCTCATCGTTCAGGTTTGTGATGCATAAAGTAGGAGGGGCATCAATTTGTAGAGCGGAATTTTAATGCTCGTTGGTTGAGTTATTACTGGATCCCACTGGATAGACAAAGCCCTTCACAACCTCGATGGAGGTTTTGTCAACGAGTATAAATTATACCAAGAGAATTCTTCATCCAGCCTTCCAACTTCGTTCCAGACTATCAGCCATCTACCGACAGAAAAACCAAAACAATGACAACCAACGAGTTTATATACTCGTTGATCTGAGTTATTGACGCTCAGCAATGAGAGCAGATTACCAATCAAGGAGAAGTAAACATGAAAATAAATATGGCAAGTAACGAAAGAAAAGGAAAAGAAAAGAATATTGTAAGTTTATCAATGAAAACCAAATTACTATTTGCCACAAATTTTACAGCTTCTTTATTGTGTTATTTTTTGGGATCTTCTTGTGTTTGCCGAATTTATGTTGTTTCTAGCTGGACATTGTTGTTGCGATTTTATTCTAGCTAGATTTTGGTTGCATCTGCAAATAATAATTTTTTCATTAGCCGAATAAAAAGACGGAATTCAGATTCGGCTAAAGAAATAATTATTCTTTAATAAGGAGTTGCAAATATGTTTTTTTTTTCATGAAGAGAAGAAAATTGCTTGTTACCCATTTACTTTAATGTTGTTGAAATGGTTTTTATGTAGGTATTTTATTAAAAGATACCAAAGTTACAAGCAGTCATGATTTTATTTTAAGAAATTTATTTAAGAAAATGATTTTATTTTTTATTAAAATGTCAATTTTACGACAAAACCATTGATCGTAGATGCATGTATATATATATATAGTATAGAATAGTATAGATATATATTAATATTTTATTTATTATTATATACACATATACTTATAATTTTATTAGTATTCTTATTAGGTTATCTTAAACCACCAACAAAAATATACCTATCTGCCCAATCAGAAAACCCTGCAAGCATAATCAAAAGTATATTTTGATTCAATTGGAAAATATTTAAGAATTCCATTTCGTTATATTAAGATATTTATTTCAGATAGATTTTATGTTGAAATGTATATAACTAATCCGAGTAAAACAATTTCATTTAGAACATTTTATTTTTTTATATATTTTTATATTCTTTGTTTATCACGTAATTAAAATGCAATGATAAAATTTTTAACATTTATTAGAATAATTTTGTAGAAATGTAATATTGTGACGAAATTTGTTGTGAGCATTTTTATCATGCATTTCTTAATTGGTTGGTTTTAAGCATTTTAAACATTTTAAAAATAAACAGTTTCAAACATTTTAAGGCAGTATATATAAAATATTAGATATAATTAACGATTTGAATTATTTCATATATATTACTTTTGAGTAAAATTTTTTATGAGTATAATTTATATAATTGTATAATAGCATATATTGAAACGATGTTATTTTTTTTTATTAAATATTTACAAGTTATTAGTTTATTTTATGAAATTTGAGGTATTTATTTAATACAATATGTGACTATTGTCTTCTGTACATGCTTTTATTAGGTAAATTTTGATGACCCTTTTTTTGGTTTTTAAAGCATTATTAAAGCACAAGAGGTTTACATATTTTTATGTTTTTGTTCAATGTAAAAAGTGAACATTTCTGTATTTTATTACTATGTTTAGAGGTGAGTTATATGTAAATGCAGACGTATTGACCTCGTATATGATTATTGCCATTTTTTTAAAAGTTTGAAGAATACGATACTTTTGCATCATCGGGAGAATTAAATGGCAAGTTTCATAGTTCCGTATGGTTGATCAATGGATTTAATTGTTGCGATAAATGCCAATTTTCACATTTCTGTAAGGTTGATCAATGAATTTAATTATTGCGATATCAAAACTGCAAGGACCCCAAATTCAAGAAGCGTCCTGTGTTTAGAAATTGCAACAAAATTGCTTTTATAAAGGTTCCATTCTAGAAAAGTTCCATTCTAGCATTAAATCATCGTCATTTTTGCAATTTTTGCTGCGACTCTGAAAATTATGGGTCAGGAATTTCATGGACATTATCTGTGCAGAAAAGTATTGCACTTCTCTCACTGATGGTTCCGTGTTGCTCCCCAGTTGCGATCTCAGGACTGAGAAGAAATTCTCTAAAGAGTCCTGGTTCAACCTACCAAGCATAACAAATGTTACGTTGGGGTCATCGAAGACATCATCAACAAGCAAAATCATTGAGTTTAGGGTATATTTGAACCCATTGATGCATTGCACCTTATTAACTTTGTTTTGTGGAAGCTGAAACGTTTCCAAGAAGCCAATAAATTCCTTTATAAAAGCAATTTTGTTGCAATTTCTAAACACAGGACGCTTCTTGAAATTGGGGTCCTTGCAGTTTTGATATCGCAATAATTAAATTCATTGATCAACCTTACAGAAATGTGAAAATTGGCATTTATCGCAACAATTAAATCCATTGATCAACCATACGGAACTATGAAACTTGCCATTTAATTCTCCCGATGATGCAAAAGTATCGTATTCTTCAAACTTTTAAAAAAATGGCAATAATCATATACGAGGTCAATACGTCTGCATTTACATATAACTCACCTCTAAACATAGTAATAAAATACAGAAATGTTCACTTTTTACATTGAACAAAAACATAAAAATATGTAAACCTCTTGTGCTTTAATAATGCTTTAAAAACCAAAAAAAGGGTCATCAAAATTTACCTAATAAAAGCATGTACAGAAGACAATAGTCACATATTGTATTAAATAAATACCTCAAATTTCATAAAATAAACTAATAACTTGTAAATATTTAATAAAAAAAAATAACATCGTTTCAATATATGCTATTATACAATTATATAAATTATACTCATAAAAAATTTTACTCAAAAGTAATATATATGAAATAATTCAAATCGTTAATTATATCTAATATTTTATATATACTGCCTTAAAATGTTTGAAACTGTTTATTTTTAAAATGTTTAAAATGCTTAAAACCAACCAATTAAGAAATGCATGATAAAAATGCTCACAACAAATTTCGTCACAATATTACATTTCTACAAAATTATTCTAATAAATGTTAAAAATTTTATCATTGCATTTTAATTACGTGATAAACAAAGAATATAAAAATATATAAAAAAATAAAATGTTCTAAATGAAATTGTTTTACTCGGATTAGTTATATACATTTCAACATAAAATCTATCTGAAATAAATATCTTAATATAACGAAATGGAATTCTTAAATATTTTCCAATTGAATCAAAATATACTTTTGATTATGCTTGCAGGGTTTTCTGATTGGGCAGATAGGTATATTTTTGTTGGTGGTTTAAGATAACCTAATAAGAATACTAATAAAATTATAAGTATATGTGTATATAATAATAAATATAATATTAATATATATCTATACTATTCTATACTATATATATATATACATGCATCTACGATCAATGGTTTTGTCGTAAAATTGACATTTTAATAAAAAATAAAATCATTTTCTTAAATAAATTTCTTAAAATAAAATCATGACTGCTTGTAACTTTGGTATCTTTTAATAAAATACCTACATAAAAACCATTTCAACAACATTAAAGTAAATGGGTAACAAGCAATTTTCTTCTCTTCATGAAAAAAAAAACATATTTGCAACTCCTTATTAAAGAATAATTATTTCTTTAGCCGAATCTGAATTCCGTCTTTTTATTCGGCTAATGAAAAAATTATTATTTGCAGATGCAACCAAAATCTAGCTAGAATAAAATCGCAACAACAATGTCCAGCTAGAAACAACATAAATTCGGCAAACACAAGAAGATCCCAAAAAATAACACAATAAAGAAGCTGTAAAATTTGTGGCAAATAGTAATTTGGTTTTCATTGATAAACTTACAATATTCTTTTCTTTTCCTTTTCTTTCGTTACTTGCCATATTTATTTTCATGTTTACTTCTCCTTGATTGGTAATCTGCTCTCATTGCTGAGCGTCAATAACTCAGATCAACGAGTACATAAACTCGTTGGTTGTCATTGTTTTGGTTTTTCTGTCGGTGGATGGCTGATAGTCTGGAACGAAGTTGGAAGGCTGGATGAAGAATTCTCTTGGTATAATTTATACTCGTTGGTTTTGTCAACTGTAACGTGGGTTCCAGTTTGCTGGGACTGTTTGTTAGATGACACCAATTATTTCTTCTTATCTGCATTCACTGCAAGACCCATTCGACTTGACTATCTTTCTAATATAGAGAATGCTGCACCGACTTCGCATGTGTTATGGCCAATGATATCGATGTCATCAGCATACGTAAACAGCAAACACTCTTGTAGAATATAGTGTCACTACACGGAGAAAATTATTTGCTTGTGATTTATGCATAGCCAACTCATAAATCTCGATTCTCCTCCTGTTTTCCAACTAATACCACTTACTTCTTATCTCAAGTGTAAAGGAATTTTTATGCACCATTCTTCAATAGCCTGGCACATTAATTTCTGCATAACATATGGTTACTGCTTGCAAACACCATATTCTTCAATTCATGTGTTCATGAATTTTGAAAAATATTTCATAACCCAAATTTTTTTGAGAAAAATCATGCCACATTTGCATAAATCATGTTTTACATGCGTTCAAATATGTTTTAGACTAAATATTGCTCATGCTCATGATGTTCAAAACGCGCATGATTTGTTGTTAAAAAAACCTATGAAATCATTGTAAAATTACCACAAAGGTGACGAAAAGGTACTTTTTTAATTTAATGTTGACTTATACAATATCTGATCGTTAAAATAAGTTAAATGTAAAAAAATACATCCGTCATATCTTTGATTTTTCTTGGTGTAAATAAAATTAGTGATTTATTTAACAGTTTTCTTTTTTGATGTGTTTAAAATATAAGGAGCAGACAAAATTTTGTACAAAGCTTTTTTGTAAAACAGTTGTATAAAAATATATTTTTGTGTTGTTTTATAATAACATCTTACGTGTAAAAATCATGTTTCGAGAAATCTTGCTTCAAAGTTTTCAATCGCCAAACACGTTGTATGAAAGGGTGTTTCGTTTTTGTGTCATAATTTTGGCTACGGTCATGATAGAAACTCCAGATTTTAAAAGGGTATTCACAAGGTGTGCTATCATGTCATATTATCATAATATCCTAAGATTTTACACTAGTTTAAGAATGTTGTTGTTGTCTCCATATAAAAAAATTACTAAAACCTTACAACCGGGAAAGCTATGTTATTGTTGAGTCGTATTGAATCAGCTGTTTTTGTTAACAATTTATATTTTGCACAAAGTTGATTGTTGGATTTCTTATATCTTTTTCTACTCATTTTCAATGGACTTTATTGAAAATAAACCAGGGACCGTAACGGTTATAAGTGCTATCGAAAAAGTTATTTTTTAATAGTTATTTTGTTACTTAAAAAAAAAACTCATGAAAACAGTTATTTTTCAACGTAAAATAAAAGGTCGAATGAAACTCTTAAAAAGAGAGTTTTATTTATCCGTCATAAATAAAAATCTTTTTAGGAGTTTTATTTTTTTCTTCAGAACTCTTAAAAAGAGTTTTATTTTTTCCTTCAGAAAATAAAACTCTTTTTAGGAGTTTTATTTTTCCCTTCAGAAAATAAAACTCATTTTACAAAGTTCGCCGCTGATCTGATCATTACAATTTGTAAAGCAGTGTAATCAATTCTGGTTGGTGAACAACTATATACATACATGTATATAAATAGAATGTCTTGTGCAGCTCTTTAATATGTACTGACTGTAAGTTATTTGTTTGCTGTTTCAAATCTCAGCGCTCCCACAATGAATTTTGGCACTCTATTCACTTAGCTTTGATCGTTTAAGCACATCGTTTGTCTTCCACGCTGCATATTACTGCTATACTATTCATACATAAACACATACTGATATCATTTTTTGCATTTAACAATTTTAATATTAATATTAATTTAATTAAATTAAATTAAATTAAATTTAGTAATTAAACAGTGAATCCGAAAAAGTGTTTCTTAATATAAATAAATTTAAACTTAACACAATATCAATTTAAAAAAGGTAAGTTTTTGTTATTCTTCTTTGCTTTCCGTAAGCAATAAATTCGGTCATGAATATGTCTCATTTAAAATTTTTGTACATGAGTCATTCCATGTCAGACCGTACGATTTTTTTCTGGAAACACGGGTAAAATATGTTTTAATGTTAAATACGTCTGGCAAATTTAAAGTAAATCGGAAGAGGTGTTGTAATAAAGGTGTTCGGTCTGACATGGAATGACTCACATATTGTGTGTTTTTATGAACACTAAATTTTATAATTGTTTAATTATTAATTTTACTTTCCCAATAAGTTATAATCGTGAATATGGGTCGCAATTATGATAAAACTAGTCGTGATTTTTATGAAAAAGTTGATAATACAAATGTTTGTCGGCTGTGTAAAAGCGTTTTTAAAGGTGACCATATAAGCAATTTAAAGCGGCATTTGATCAACAAGCATGAACGAGAATACAATATGGAACTAAATAATGAGGAAAAGAAATGTGAAGTACCATTAAAAAAAGTTAGATTTTCGGTATCAATGGCTCCTGAAGAAATGAGAAAAGCGTGTGTTGATTTAGTGTTGATTTACAACAGAAAAAGTACCGTTTGCCTTTTTTGATTCAGATGCTTTCAAGGTCATTACTAATCAACTTTTTGGTGGACTTGGTATCCCAGTAGTTACCTCCAGAAATATAACTGAGTTAGTTAATGAAGCATACGAAAAGGAACGAAGCTATTAAATATTTAAATTTTAAAAGAAAAACTAAAAAACAAGTTGCTGTCTTTGAAAATCGACATGGCCACTAGACTTCAACGCAGCGTAATGGGTATAAACATACAGTTTTATAGTAAATCGAACATTATTATAAAAACGCTAGGCTGCATTGAGCTGACGGAGCGTCATACAGGTAAATACATTAATTACCCATTGCAAGTGAAAGCTATCCTTAATGTAATGTAAATTTATAGCTAAGTATCTTAAAGCTAAAGTTGAAAATGTTTTGGAGGGTTTCGGCATCGAAAATAATCAAATTTGCACCATAACAATGGATAATGGCCGGAATTTGATTAAAATGGTAAGATTATTCGACGAGGATGATGCAAGCGAGTCTGATAATACTGTCTCAAGGGACCTTCTTCAAGAAATCTGCGTGTTCTCAGTACAATCAGTGAAGTGTGCTGCTCATTCACTGCAACTGGTTGTAAAAGATTACTTTGATACCATTGATAAAGATTTACTGACGCGCATTCAAGATTTAGCAAAAGGCTTACGGACTCCTAGTTACAGGTTTGTTGTATACAAGATGCATATGATTGCCATTTTTAGACGATAAGTCAAAAATTATTTTAGGAACAAGACTAGTCATCTTAATTTACCCCAAGTTTCCATTGATGTCCAGACTCGATAGAATTCCACCTACTTGATGCTAAAAAGCTTAATGCATTACAAATCCTTCTGCTTGAGAAATGTCGGTGCAGCGCTCAATCTAGGTCAGTCAGAATGGGAAAGTATGGAAATCTTATTAGCCCTCTTGGAGCCTGTATACGTCGCCACACAAATGCTTCAAGAAGAGCAATTATTTTATAGCGATTTCTTTAAAATATGGCTTCAAATGAAGCTTGACGTTCAGACGAAGCCCGACAGCTCTGAATTTCTGACAATATTAGAACGGCGTGAAAAAGTGCTGCTAAAAAATCTAGCACTCCTTGCAGCTTTATATTTGGATCCGCGTCTTCAGTGCATCATAGCGAAGGAGCCTTTACAATTAATGAGTGCTCGAACACATCTTAAAGAAGTGATCGTTCGGATTTTGCAGTTGGAGAATCAAGTAAGTTGTAAAACATATTTTATCAATCTTTTTCTAAAAATGCCACTTATTTGGTTTTTCTCTTTGCAGATAAATAATAGCCAATGCGATGATCGACCGTCGACAAGCGAGGCAGCTTTACGATCTTCTCCGGATGTTATCACATTTTCGCCCGATGTTTGCGATACATCGCAATCGAATACATCGCTTTTGGGGCAATTTTTGAACTCCCTAAATGTAGACAGGGAACAAGAAAGCGAAGAAAATGATAATGAGGAAGAAAAAAAGAAAGCTTTCTATGAAATCGATAACTTTTCGCCAAGGCCCTTGTCGATTGATAAACCTCTTTTTGAGTTCTGGGAGGGAAAAAAATAAATTATCCGTATTTGTATATACTGGCAAAAACTGTACAGTGTGTTCCCGCAACCCAAGTAAGCGAGGAAAGAGCATTCTCTGCTCTTAAATTGGTACTGAGCGACCTGCGTTCAAATCTTTCCGCTGAAAATTTAGAAAAAATTATGTTCGTTAAATTAAACAAATAAATTAATACAAACTTTATATGAGATTAAACAAGAAACTGTAACAAAAAGAAAAACAAAGAAAATGAGTTTTATTTAAGACGGAAAAAATAAAACTCCTAAAAAGAGTTTTACTTTCTGAAGGAAAAAATAAAACTCCTAAGAAGAGTTTTATTTTCTGAACGAAAAAATAAAACTCATAAAAAGAGTTTTATTTACGACGGATAAATAAAACTCGCTTTATAAGAGTTTCATCCGACCTTTTATTTTTACGTTGAAAAAAAACCCTCAACTTTGGAATTGGGAGCGTTTTTTTAATATCACCATAGATTCTGAAAGAGCTTTCCGAGATGAATCTATTGGTATATGACAGTATAGGTCTCCGTTGACTCTAACATGAAGAGTTTTTGAGTTTAAATTTTCTGGATAACTGTTATTTACGGTCCCTGAAATAAACAGGTAAAATCTAATGCTTATATCATACATATACTTATGTATATATTTATAAAATATTTAACTTTAAGCCCAAAGCGAAGCGTGTGCGCTGCAATCCCACGAGAAAATGGAACGTGTCAGAAGAGAAGGCTCTTATTGAATTTCTAATGGCGAATAAAGATTTTGAGGTTTGCATTTTTAGTAGTTATAACTTTAAACAAACTAATGTCATTAGTTTCAGAAACCTGTAGCTCAATCATTTTATAGGCGATTTTCGCAAGAAACCAGAGTCGACATTGATTGGAAGCTGGCACACGCAAAAGTTCGAAACTTGCGAATAAGCTATAACAGAGCCAAGGCTTGGGAAAGATCAACTGGTGCTGGCAGTATGGATGGGGATACTATTAAAAGTAAGATTTCATTACATCAATCTTTCTTCTTAACTTTTAGCACTTGTATTTTAGCCACCTTACTTAAAATGTGCGGATTTTTTTACGAACTGGAAGATATTTGCGAAAGCAGACTAGTGGATACTGCTGTCATTGAAGAAAGTTTGGACACTCTTCCCTTTATTGAGATTTTGGACTCTACGGAGATTGAAGAACTTGATGAAACCACGATGTCATCAACAAATTTTACAGAAAACGAAAATGCAGCTTCTGGTAGCCGTAAAGGTATCTACTCTCGAACCGCACTTTCCGACATAATAGAAATGCAGTCGGAAATGCTAAAAATAAAAAAACAAAAAGTTGATCAAGACATGCAAATACAACAGCAAGAACTATATTTAAAAGAGAAGGAACTAGCTTTAAAAGAAAGGAAATTACAATTAAAAGAAAAAGAGGCTCAGAGCAATGAAAGGCTAAAATTTATGGAGCTCGAAATGAAGGAGAGGCTGGCAATGGAGGAGATGAAAAGCATATATAATTGATTTATCCTGATTTACTTATTTTATTTTATATTATACTTGCCTTAATTATCTTTATATTGACATATCGCACTCCATCTTCTAAACAGAGACAACTCAAAATTTCAAAATTTTCAGGATAAGCAAAAACCCAGTTTGTTTCTCAAAGGAATCTATACAAAACAAGGAGACAAAACTATTTTTTTTTTTAATTAAAGAGAAAAAAGATCAGTGCAAAATTTTAATAGTTGATGAATGTTATCACTACGAATAGTTTTACATTAAAAACCAAAAATTGGTAAATATTGAGCTGTGCCTGTTTTGAAGATGGAGTACGATATGTTAACAAATTAGCTTATATTTGTTCCTGTGAATTTGTTTCACTATCAGGGCGCTGGCTATTTGAGCTGCAATCAAGCTGGTTGCATATAAATTTTAGGCAATTTGTGCTCGAAATATATGCAGACGGATATGGAAGAAAAAACAACAAGAATAAAAAAACACAGATAAGTATGGGTAATACTAACAATTAATATCTTTATTTAATCTTACGTTTCTCCAATAGGTGAAGAGTATATTCACGATATAAAGATGGCTGCTTCGGCGTCGAAAAACTTTACTTTTTCGGGTAATAACCAATTAGTGATTGATTGAACCAACAAAAATCCTCGTCGGAGAAGCCGATCGAGCGACTCGTTCGGGTATCGAGAATCGATACTGGAATGAGTCGATAATGCAGTAAGTAAATCTACTACTTTAATTATTATTTAGGGTTGCGGCCTAAACAATATGTATAAGTTAATGCAAAAATGCTGTGAATTTTTTCTTGTTTTACTTTTTTGGAGTTTTCATTTTTTTTATTTATAATATTGTTTTTTGTTTTTAATAAATACTTTGAAGTACAAATGCACATATATAAAGGCTTTAAATATTTCTATGGTTCTGTATGAAATGAAGTAAACCAGCCCTAGTGTTGCTTTCTGGAGGTAAGTTTACTTCTGGTATTACAATTTTAGTGTTGTTTACGTTGTGGTAACTTATCAAAACGTTATGTAAAATGCAGCACACCATTACCCAGTCGTTGCATTCCTTCTTATTCTTATCAGTCATCATTCTAAATTTAACTTCCTTTAAGCTGCCGAATTTTTCTTTTAAAATACCAAAGCAGTTCTCAATTCGGACGCGGTATTTAGAAAAGTGTTTGTTAAAAAAGTCTCTATCCTCTTGAGTATGGTCAGAACTATTTTGCCGAAATGGTGTCATCAAAAAGGGTTTAAGTGGATAAGCGCTAACTCCAGCTATCCACTGATGTGGAGAGAAGCAGCGTTAAGGATGTTTTGCTAGTGGCGAATTTAGCAAAATTTTTGCATCATGAACACTGCCTGGATAACCTATTTGAGCAGATCAATTGGGTCTGTTCCGGTGAAGTGATATTCACCCAAGAGCGCTGGCCTTTCGCTGCCAATCTTGGTAAGTCGAGCTATTTGCATATAACTTTCGGGCAATTTGTGCTCGGGTTTATATGCAAACGGAGAAAAAGTGTTATGTATTAGGCAAATCTTCAATTCGTGAATGTCACAATTAATTACGTAAAGATGGCTGCTTCTTACTGCATGAAGTGCATACACAGGAGCGTTAAAGAAAACTATATTTAAAACTATATTGCTTGCTGATAATCAATAAGTGATTATTTAATTGCAATTAGTGGCAATATTTAATTTAATATTGAATTCAACGCGGTTACTCAAAATGAAGTTTTCTACTTTTCGAAATCAATTTGTGACGACAAGTTAAAAAAGCTAAACTCATTCGTCGGAGAATCCGATCGAGCGACTCGTTCGTGTATCGAGAATCGATACTGGAACGAGTCGATAAAGTAGTAAGTTAATCTATTACTTTCTTTAACCTTTAGGGTTGCGGCCTAAACATGCCGGCCCCCTTGCAGTATTACTGTAAGATAAATTAGAATATACTTAAAATATTGTAAAACTAGTAAAAAAGGTGTTGATTGATTCAAGGGTCTCAAAAAAGTTATAATTAGTGCAGTGCTTTATATAATATGTATTTAAGTAAGGATAACCAAAGGCGAAGTGAAAAAGTCGGCATGGGATGCCGTGGGGAGGAGCGAAGTCACCTATTGCAGACATGGCAACGGTGATGTCGAGGGCAGGCGCTGAGCGCCACTATTCGAGCGGCGATGAGTTGGTCGTGTCCTTCCTTGACCACAATTGCGATGCCCATCTACATATCTAATGTTGTCTTCTTCTCCAGATACCGAGTCCCCCTCAACGCTCAACTTGACCTGCGGCAAAAAAGGCCGGGAAAAATTCTCCCCGGCACCCGTCCCTCCTTCACGAGAAGACACAGACAAACTAGGCCTGGCTACGTGCACAGGATCAGGCTTCGACTTTTTCATGCATTTATACGGTTCAAAATGCAGCCGAGTATGGTTTCCTTTTACCGTACCGTATCGTGGCGGTTTATCCAAAAAAGACGTGAACTGCGAAATTTTACTAAAACACGAAACGACAAAGGCGGACGGAGTATTTTGCGATGTTGTGAAAGTAGATCCTGTTAATATCCAGCCAAAAATGGTTTCTTGAGCAATAAGTGACCCAAGAGCATTTCGACGGATACCATCGAGAAGAATTTGTGGGTATAAATCACCACCTAGTAGTATATCCACTTGATCGCTACAGTAAAAGCGCTTATCGGCTAGTACAAGATCCGGAAAAGCTTGCTTCAACATCGGATCTATTGAGCAGGTAGGAAGATTTCTTGTAATTTTCGAAAGTATTAGCGCGTTTGTAGTCAACCGAATGGTTGGATCAATAGGTGATCCTATAACCAAAGTGCTAGCTTTTTGTACTTTTGCAGAAACGACATTGTTAAGTCCCGAGACTTCAGCAGAAACGCGATGAGCAGGTAGCTGAATAAGTCGCTGCAAAACTGCAGTGCTCTGGCTGTAAAACTAGATCCTCGGTAGCAAACATTAATCATCGCAGTGCCCAACAAAATACCTTTGCTGGTAGAGGCAAAGCACGTCTGATAATTTTCGCTAGCGCTCGCAGATGTCTGCGGTTGCGCTGCTCCTTGAAGAGTGGACTGTATAGTGAATGTGCCATTTCGAACATCTCTGTGCAACAACGAGTGATGTCGTTGTCCACATAAAGAGCAATTGTACCCGCTTTTACAATTTTTTGAAGTATGGCCAGTTGACAGACAGTTGAGGCAGCAATGAAAACGCCTCGCAACTGATGATCTGTCATTTACGTTCATTGCCAAAAACTTCGGACAGAACTTCAATGCACGATGCTGGGTTTCGCAAAAGTTGCAATTGGTTGTTGTCTCTTTTGCTTGATTGGTGTTGACTTTGTTCACATTTGGTGAAGGTGCGTAAGATATTTGCCCTTTTGGCATCGCGCCTCTAAAGTCAGACACCGTTTCTAACGTCTGGAATCGACTTGTTAGAAATTTATCCAAGTCAGCCCATTTGGGGATTTCTGCCTTGTTCTCTATTGATTGCTCCCATAAGGAGAGCGTCGTCTCAGGCAACTTTGTTGAACACAAATATGTGAATATCGCATCCCAATTGTTGATGTCGACTTTGTGCATCGTTAGAGCTGAAATTACGTTATTGATGTCTCTTTGTAATTTTTTGATTTCACTTCCCGACTCATTTGAAACCGCCTGGAGGTTGAATAATACTTTTAGTTGGCTATTCACCAGAATGCGCTTATTTTCAAAGCGGTCTGTCAAGTTTTGCCATGCTGTTGCAAACCCTTCATGCGTAAGAGGAGATTTTTGAACAATCTCTTTTGCCTCTCCGCGGGTTTTCTGGTTGAGGTGAAAAAGTTTCTCAACAGGTGTCAGCCGACTATTTGAAATATAAATGGCCGAAAACAAATCTCTGAAAGAGGGCCATGTTAAATAATCACCGAAAAACAATTCGGTATCACACGGTGGCAAATTGATATTATGGCCAGACATTGGCAACTCAACTTGTGAAACATCAACTTTACTGTGTTCTTTGATCGTGGCCAACTTATCGCTAAGTTCGTTCATCTTTGCAAGACATCGAACATATGTCTGAAAACACGAGCGATATTTTATTTTCACGACGCTGACATTATCATCATCGTCATTCGTTGCCGCTAGCTTTTGCAGGCATGACTCGTATGATGCCTTAATATTTGTCCACTGCGATTTTAATTCCTCTTCGTGAATTTTAAGAGCGAAAATATTATGCTCATTTTGAGGAATAGCATTTAAATCTGCTTCCAGCTCAAAAATGGTGTCAGTAGATCTCATAAAGGAGTTCATCTTCGCCATTATTTATTTGAGAAACAAAAATAAGTTTTGTTAATGAACAGATTAGAAGCTTAAATTGCTAAAAATATTTTTAATTGGTTTCTAATAAGTAGAAACCTTCAAATGTTAGGTAAATTTAAGCTAAAACTCTTTAAAATATTTTGTTTTACCTTGTTTCTAATACGTAGAAACTTTCAGATTACAAACAATTCAGCTCAGACTGCTTACAATCTTTTTTACCTTGGTTTCTAATAAGTAGAAACTTTCAGATTACTTGTCGGTAAAAATTAAGCTTAATTTGCTTAAAAATTTTTACTCAGTTTCTAATACGTAGAAACTTTCAAATGTTAGGTAATTGGCAGCTTAAGATTGCTTAAAATACTTTTACCTTTGTTTCTAATAAGTAGAAACTTCAAAAGTTAGGTAAAGTCAAGCTAAAACTGCTCGAAACCTTCCGTTGCAGGTAAAATGAAGCTACAATTGCTTAAAAATTTTCTCTTGCCCTAGTTGCTAATATGTAGAAACTTTCAGCTGTAGGAAAAATTAAACTTAAATTGCTTGAAAATATTTTTTATCTTGGTTTCTAATGAGTAGAAACCCTTATTTGCCGGTAAAAACTAAGCTAAAATTGCTTAAACAAATTTGTGACCTAGTTTCTAATATGTAGAAACGTG
The DNA here is from genome assembly GCA_963920525.1 of Dichetophora obliterata. Lineage (NCBI taxonomy): Eukaryota > Metazoa > Arthropoda > Insecta > Diptera > Sciomyzidae > Dichetophora > Dichetophora obliterata. Next base: position 51,045,685 of record OY986438.1, on the reverse strand, counting down.
CAAATATTAGATAAAAATAAGCTAGAATTAGTTAAAAAGAAATGGTTTTTCCTAGTTTCCAATACGTAGAAACTTTCAGCTGAAGGCAGAAATTAAGCTTAAATTTGTAGAAAGTATTTTTACCTAGTTTCTAATACGTAGAAACTTTACACACACCGAAAATAAGTGATTTGTTTTAAAAATGGGAAAGTTGAAAAATTGTAAAAACCTAATAAATTATGTAAAATTATTTATTTTCCATTTTATTTATGTTTATTGATCATAACAAAACAATTTTTTAAAAATCCCACGAAATTTAAAAAAATTCCCAAACAAAACCGTGTACTAGGTAAAATATTTTTATACCCAACTTGGTGTACACAAATTGGAATTTAACTTAAAATAGTTAAAATTCCCAAAAAAGTGCTAAAAATAAGAATCGCAATATGTGCGATAAATTTTGACGAACTGGCAACACTTTCCCGAAATCGACCAGCTGTTTCGATGAAGTTTTATTTTTTCGTCTTGTTTGTTTGCTGAACTATTCGTGTTTATTTACCTGTTCGTTTTCTTTGTTTTTAATTAAAGTTTTAAAGTGTAAATTGTCTTTTAATTATTGTGCAAATAATAACTAATATAATACAAAGAAATAATATAATAAGTTATCATTAATCCAGAACAAAATAAAAGTTATAAGAACTTGTGTTGTAATAAAAACGCGACGAAAAAAGCAAACAAAGCCGGCCAAATAAACCAGTGTGTGTGTGAATGTGTGTTTTGATTTTGCGTTAATTTATTTTATTACAAGTTAATTTGCATCAAATTTACAAGTGAATTTAAAACTATTGCAATTATTTGGTGCTAAATAAATTTCCGATTGGTGCACAGCAAAAAACTCCGTGCACTTATCCGCGAGTTTTCTAATAAGTAGAAAACTTATTTCGCCGGACGGACAAACTATTTTTACGACACAAAACAAAGTACAAAAAAAGTACAAAAATTCTCGAAACGAAGTGTTTGTTTGTGCGTGAGTGTGTGTGTGCCGCGATGATTGTATGAAAAACAACCTTATAATGAAAAAATTATATAGTTTTGCAAAAATATTCGCGATTTAATTGTAAAATGTAATCTTTAATTTGCACAATAACACTTTTATAACTTGATCCACTTGAAAAGAAAACAATCAACTAACCTTTTCTATCTGGTGGAATTGAACCAATTGGTACTTTGTATAAAAATTCTCCGCTCGAGTAAGGTTCGAAATTATCCAAGCAAGCTCCAGAAAGACCATCCGGCTCGAAGGACCATGAGCAGATCAATTGGGTCTGTTCCGGTGAAGTGATATTCACCCAAGAGCGCTGGCCTTTCGCTGCCAATCTTGGTAAGTCGAGCTATTTGCATATAACTTTCGGGCAATTTGTGCTCGGGTTTATATGCAAACGGAGAAAAAGTGTTATGTATTAGGCAAATCTTCAATTCGTGAATGTCACAATTAATTACGTAAAGATGGCTGCTTCTTACTGCATGAAGTGCATACACAGGAGCGTTAAAGAAAACTATATTTAAAACTATATTGCTTGCTGATAATCAATAAGTGATTATTTAATTGCAATTAGTGGCAATATTTAATTTAATATTGAATTCAACGCGGTTACTCAAAATGAAGTTTCCTACTTTTCGAAATCAATTTGTGACGACAAGTTAAAAAAGCTAAACTCATTCGTCGGAGAATCCGATCGAGCGACTCGTTCGTGTATCGAGAATCGATACTGGAACGAGTCGATAAAGTAGTAAGTTAATCTATTACTTTCTTTAACCTTTAGGGTTGCGGCCTAAACACTATTGTTATTGGTCTTATATGCAATTTGTAGTCGCATACAGCTTGTATTTTAATGGTATATTGACGTTTCCGGGAAAAAAACAGCTCATGTTTCTTGGCGGTTGCTTCAGCTAGTTTTATTTCGGACCCATCAATGTACCCTATGCATCGAGGCATTTCTTCTCTTGTTGCGGAAACTATTTGCAATCTTTCCTTTGCACTTGGCCAAAATAAAAACTTTTCTTTTAAATTCAACACAGCTTTGAAAACACGTTTTGTCACATTTTGAATGGTGCCTGCATCACCCACACCGAAAAGAGAAGCTACCTTCCGAATTGAAAGTCCATCACCAGAGGAGCCCAATCGGTAGAGCACAATTTTGAGCTGCAAGTCTATCGGAAGCTGTGGTGCTCTTGAATTTGTCTTAAAGACATCATCGTCTTTTATCAACTCCAATATATATGTAAACTCCTCTGGTCGTACGCGAACCAATGGGTTGAATCTATCGTGGTCAAATTTTTTTAACACGTTCTGCTGCCACTTGTCAGTTTTCGGAACTCCAAAGTGCATACTTCTGCGGTTGCTCAGCAAACTGACCATGCTCATCAGAAAAAGTTCACTGCTTTCTTCTTCATCTTCGTCGCCTGAAAAAGACTTCCGATTAATTTTAAAAAAACACAAAATCAATTTTTTATTTACTTGAGTCAGCCAAATATAACGTCCAAAACATGCTTTTCGCACAAACCAGCTATTATTTTAACTTTTTCACTTTCTTTCGGCATTGTGATAAAAAATATTTATTTTCGATTGTTCAGTATCAGCTGATTGAAAGTTGAAATAACACGATAAGTTATGAGTTGAAAATATACTAGTTGTATATTTTCATGTTATCAACTTAAGACATATGAGTTTAGGATACCTTGTGAATACCCTATATGTGTTTATAGTGCTATATGCATGGAACACAGCTACATCAATAACGGGCGGTGTTCACGCCGATCGCTATAAAACCGTAGTCTGTGAAAAACTTTTCAAATGGTTTCCTTCAGAATCTAGCCGCATCTTCAAGCTTTTAAATTTTAATTTTAAATTTTTCTCGCTGGAGCTAGCATGCTCTGTTTGAATTGAAATTCCATTATTATTTTTCGACTTAAATTAATTTTCTACTCGAAATTTTTAGCTCGATTTTCGGTAAATCAGAAAATACATTAATTGAAGAGAGATCGAAGTGAAACAAAAGACACAAGTGAGTAAGAAGTGGTTTTTTCTTTTAATTGAGGTAAAAAAATATGTAAAACAAAATGCAAGTGGTTCAAAAAACACCGTTAACATTTTCACCTTTAGTTGACATTTTCACCTGCAAAAAATGAACGAAGAACTAAAATTAGAAACGAACTTCAGATTTGTATTTCTCGTCCCCAAATTAGTATAATCTGATTAGAATAATCTGATTTGCAGCTCAAACAGAAATTAGAGGGCTAAATTTTTTTCTTACAATAGAACAAAATTATAAAAATTGTATTTATTCATTTTTTACACACAATTACATAGCAGTTTATACAAAATAATAAAAATGCATTACGTACTCGTGTGAAATCATTTATTGCGTCCTCATAACTTAGTCTTTGTACTAGATCTGCATCCGAAATACCGTCAACTGCTACACGAATCGTTCTGTTCTTGAGGAAACACGTGGTCCATCGAGCAGAATTACCACCAACATCATATGGAATTAATTTGGACATGAGCGTTTAATGCCACACTCAGTCAAACGCTTCGAAAATATTCAGTGCAACAACCTTATTCTCTCCAAAAAAGAGATCGCATTGGTCACCATAAGGTCACCAGTAGGCCCTACGAAAATATTAGTGATGATCACTGAGCAGTTGGTTGTGCTCTAGATAGTTCATAATGGTAGGGTTTATTACGCTCTCCATAGCTGTGAAAAACATAGAGCATATCGTAATGGGTGAATGGTTTAACTTAGAGATCTCAAATTTTGGGAGTTGATGGGTTTGTTACAGTACTATCGTTTGTAATTTAAAAGTGAATTTTGGATTTCGTGTTGGTTACACTTTTTTTGCGGTTATGGCTCGATATGCTTAATTAAATTCAAAAGAGTGTATTTAAAACAAAACTTAAATGGAATAATATTTCCCACGTTATTAATTTTTTTTTTAATTAGCTTGCGGGGCTCGTGGCATCGCCATTTTTAGGTACTGGCTTTACATTTACGACCTTCCCTTCCAACAAAATGGAAATACTCCTGTTCTCTAGGAGATGTTAAAAAGGTTGCGAAAATGCCGAGCCAGCGATGAAGCACACATTTGGAGCATAATTGACTGTATTCCAGTTCAGGTATTCAGGACCAAAAGCTTTGTTTATGTTGAGATTTGTAAGGAGCCTTTCAACTGCTGTCGCTTGAGTTTTTTGCATTGTAAAAGATTTACCCTCAACAAAGAGCAGTGGCTGATTGCTATTCAGAAGAGTGGAATTTTGTGTACGCAATCCAGCCAATAGGTTAGCTTTATCATTCGAATTGATAAAGAATCGGTCACATTTTAAAAGAGTTGAAATCGATGACAATATCTAATTCTTTACTCTTTTAGCAAATGTCAAACAATTTTTGATCTATTTGGGGCAGAGAGGAAATATTTTTCGAATACAAGTTTCGTGCAGAAACTTCTTGCCTTTTAAAATAGCATTACAGCAATTCCTTGCCTCGTTGCAAAGTCTTTTGTTGTCAGTATTCTTGTGGGAACACCAATTCTGAAAGGCTTCTTCTGTAAGGAATACTTAAATAAATTCACAATGATATTTCTGCATTTGGATATACATCGCAAAGATCACGTAAATGAAAAAAATTTATTTCTGATGCAGAACTTATGTTTTGTTTCTCTTCTTGTAATATTAGAAGAAAACTTATTAAATGGAACATGAAACCTAAAGTTACTTTTTACATAAGCTACCATATTGTTCTGTCGTCCTGTAGATTTTTTGGCCATCAAAATGATTTTACCCTCTAATACACTCAGCAAAACATTTAAAAAATTTTGCGATTCATTCCCCTCATTTTTTTTTAAATAATACCTTTTATTAACTTAAAAAGACCAAAAATTCATTAATTGCGATTTTTTTTAATTACTGCCAATGACATGTACATGTTAAAGTAGTACTTTCTGTAACCCAAAAAGTAATCGATTGCACGAGTTTTCTGCAATATTTTATTCATTGTCTGTAAGCGAAGTTTTTGCTGATTACTTAAAAAATTTCAAACTAGTTTCAAAATCAAACTAGTTTATTGATTTATACTGAGTTTCTTTATAAACTAGCTGCGAAAATATTTTGCTGACCTGTCAATTCTGCTGCAACCAAAATTATTACGTCCCTAACTTTTTGTTTTCCTTATAATTTTCCAGCCCTCATTTTCCGCCCCTAAAATGTTTCCGCCCTAGGCCCGGGCCTGATTGTATATGTAAATAACCACAGAACGTGAGTACGGTCAGCGTTCAATTCATACTTTGCAGCACAAAAATTTTGTATTATATTTCATAACTTATGAACACTCATTCCGCTACTTATTTTTATAATCAAGAATCATGCAATAATAAGTCAGAAATCATGCATTACGTTTTTAAGCATAGAAATATGGCTAACTTTTGCATGAATTATGTGCAAAATGCATTAATCCTGCGCTCAATTCTCACCGTGTACGTCTCAGATCATTAGGTTACAAAAGTCGCAAGCACAGAGAGCTACTTTTAAAAACGTTTAACCCAGATTTTGCACTTCTAATGTTTATTTTAATTTTAAAAACGAACATTTTAAAATAAAATAGTAAAACGTTTATTTTCATTTCAAAAACTTACATTTTCAAATGTGATTCTAAAATGTTCGTTAGATTTTTAACAATGGATATTTTAATATATAATAATATATTTTATTTAATAAATATATTTTATTTTCATTTTAAAAACAAAAATTTTAAAACGAGATTCTAAAATTTTCGTTTGATTTTTAATAATAAATATTCTCAAATCTAAGACGTTTGTTTTCATTTTAAAAACGAAAATTTTAAAATTAGATTCTAAAATGTTCGTTCGATTTGTAACAATAAACATTTTAAAATGCAATGGTACAAAAATTATTTATATTTTAAAAACGAAAATGTTTATTGTTTCCCATTAATTCAAAAAATTTACAGAAATCCGCATTTCCTCTATTTATTAAAAAATGCTTTAGTTATTTAGCGGCTATAAATGCTTTATTTTAGTTATTTTATCATCAGCTTTTTTCATCTCGTTAAAATTTTTTAGAGAACTATACTGTATCCCAGCGTCTATAAAAGAATAGAATTTTGTCAGATATTATTCACTTTATTTAAAATACTTACCTTTTAGTTGTGGCAGCAAATGCTCTAACTCAAACTCTTTCATTACTTTATTGCAGGTAAACTGCAGAGTGATGAAATCGATAATGAAAAATATTTTATTTTCTGAACAAATATCTTATGTATTTGATATTTTCAATGAAACATATATAACAAACAATTCGTTATTAACAAGTGTTTTGAAACAAAGTATGTGAATTTACCTATGTCATGGTAAAACGTTCGTAGTTGTTTTGAAAACGTTTCGTTTTAGTTTTCTATTTAAAAATGTTCGTTTTCATTTTTATATGGCGTAAAATGCTTTTAAAAATATTAATTTTATCCTACTTTATCTTACTGAAATGTGCGTTTTTGATTTTTTGTTTTCTCAGTGCGATAAGGAATCACCTTATATGAAACCTCGTTTGGTATCAAATGGTGGGGAGAGGTCCTTCCCGATTTTAGCTGCTCTGCTGGTGTTGCTTAGTGTCATCCTGCAAAGTCGAATTACTTTTGCAGGAATACCAAATTCAGACATGGTGGAGTATAGGTAGGCTTGCCATACGTCAGGACTTAGTCCAGATTGTCTGGATTTAGGTCAGATTGTCCGGACTTTTCAACCGAAGCTTTAGATCAAGTAAGTTTTTAAGAAACAACAACAACAACTCTGTATAGAGTCAATCACTTAGCTGACTAGACAGTCTGTTTCGGAAATCGCTACATTTGCCTCTTCAGTAGTCGTTAAGTGATTAAATTTTTCTTTTAGAAAGTTACTAAAATAGCTCGGGAAACTAATGTCAGCTTAAAAAAATTTGATAATGGTTTTTGAGTTCATATTGTGCATCCCGAGGACTTATGTCGTAGTGGAAAGAACGTTTTTGAAGATTGAGGGCATCAGTAGTTGAAACTCTTTTAACCTTCAAACGCTTTTAGTATCAATTTGAAACTATTTTTTAAAAGAAAACCTTAAATCTTTCTTATGTGTGTTCAAATCTACTTGGGATTTTGGCTCAGAGTAAGAATCATGCCTAAATTTATATATTACAAAAGAAAAAATTCCAATAGATGTCATTGAGAAGCTGTACAAACAATTTCACTCAAACTATGTTCAGTGTCAAATTGACACTAAGCTAAGAATAGAACACAAAGCAAAAATACAAACAATAACTGTAAATTTTTGATCCGTTTAAATCAAGTGCATATTTTCACATGGAAAACTACGATTCCCATGGTTGTCCAATTCATCTTTTTACCCTTTATTCAAAATGTGCTCAAACTTAATGAATAACAACCAAATTTATATTTTTAACATTTTATGAATTAATTTAGTTTTATTGCTCATTTGTGGCAAACAAATCTGGAACATTCCTTTGTGAGTTTTATAAAATAAATACTTTAAGTTAAGTAGTTTTAATGATCTATTAAATTATAACATAAATTAAATTGTGAGCTTTAGATCAAGTAAGTTTTTAAGTTGGCAACAACAACAACAACAACAACAACAACTCTGTATAGAGTCAATCACTTAGCTGACTAGACAGTCTTTTTCGGAAATCGCTACATTTTCCTCTTCAGTAGTCTTTGAGTGATTAAGCTGTGATCAACGCACTGTTTAAACTAGTATATGAGTGCGCAGATTTTGGAATTCATCCCTTTGAATTGATGGCTGCTAATCTTATGACATTTCAAAGCAGTAGGCTATATATAGATCACCGCCATCAACTCTACCAAGGTTGCCATCTGTTCTAGTTGCTTCTTTATTTATTTCAATATTCATTGGTGTTGGACAGTTTGTTGAAATGAACGAAATTTAATTCATGTTATAATTTAATAGATCATTAAAACTAATTAACTAACTATGGCGGAGCACGGCCAAATAAGTTTAATTAATGTCAAATTAATTAAATAATCTAGCAATTGATCGATTTCGGTCTAAGTCGTGTGTAATCGAACGTTTGGTTGTGAAAATAGCCACCTTTCAGTTAGAACACTAGCTTCTGGCGAAGGAAAAAACTCGTTTCATTTCTATGGTGCATTTCGACAAACTGTCTAACACCAATGAATATTGAAATAAATAAAGAAGCAACTAGAACAGATGGCAACCTTGGTAGAGTTGATGGCGGTGATCTATATATAGCCTACTGCTTTGAAATGTCATAAGATTAGCAGCCATCAATTCAAAGGGATGGACATCTTAATCAATCAAAGACTACTGAAGAGGAAAATGTAGCGATTTCCGAAGCAGACTGTCTAGTCAGCTAAGTGATTGACTCTATACAGAGTTGTTGTTGTTGTTGGTGTTGCCTTCTTAAAAACTTACTTGATCTAAAGCTCACAATTTAATTTATGTTATAAATATTTTAATTTAATACCTTAACCGAAAAAATTGGGTTTTCAGTGGTATTAAACATAAATCTTTGGTTGTAATGCTTAGTGTCAAATTGACACTACACGTCTTTTACGTTACAACAAATCAAAAGCGTTTGGTGGTTAAATAAAAAATTGATAGTGACGAAGACTGTTCTGCCTTCTATGATAAAATAAAGGCATATATGCAATTTCTAAAAAAGGCAACTTCAGCTGAAAAATAAGAGTGGTTTTCTGACCAAAGCAAAGAAATACTCCAAAATAAATTTTGGTTACTAGCCCCACATGTAAATAACAAACTAAGTGCAAAATTTATTTTAATTGTTATTTTATTTTTGTTTCATATATTTACTATATTTTTTATGTCATTTCAAGTATATTTTATTCTAAAATACTTATTTATTTTTAAATATATTAGCATATATAAATCGAATGCATACTTACTAATTTATTTTGTTTTTCGTTCGAACTAGTTTGAAAGCAGATTATGTAAAGGGTTTTTAATTAAGGACTAGACAACTTTTTTTTTAATAAAACGCAAATCATTTGAGATATTTCAAAAACTTTGTTATCGGCTTGAAGTACAATCAAAACATTTATGAATGGAACTCGACTTCGTTCATATAGCCACCGCGGGCACGTATGCAGCGGTCGATTCGTTGCACCCAATTTTCGATGACTTGGCCACACATTTCGGCCGCTATTTCGCGTTCAATGTTGGCTCTGCGCTCTTCCAACGTCGTCGGCTTGTTGGCATAGACCAATGACTTGACGTAGCCTCAAAGAAAATAGTCTAGAGGCAAGTTGCACGAACGAGGCGGCCAATCGACTGGCCCATTTCTTGAGATAACACGCTCATCAAACTTACTCTTCAATAAATCGATTGTAACGTGTGCTGTGTGGCTTGTGGCACCGTCCTGTTGGAATCACATGTCATCCAAGTCCATAACTTTTAATTCGGGCCAAAAATAATCGGTAATCATTGCGCGATAACGATGGCCATTCACAGTAACTTTACGATCGTTATCATCGACGAAAAAATATGCTCCAATGACGCCGCCAGCATGCAAGCCGCACCAAACAGTTATTTTTTGTGGATGAAGTGGTGATTCATGAAGCACATGTGAATTTTCACCCGACCAATAACACATATTTTGCTTATTGACGAACCCATTGAGCCAAAAATGAGCTTCGTCACTGAAGATGATTTTGCGGTGAAATTCATTATCTTGGCGCATCTTTTCCAGAGCCCAATCGGAGAACGTACGAATGGGTGTAAACCAAGATCCTTACGCAAAATTCGCCACAAAGTGGTCTGGGTGATGCCCAATTCTTGAGAACGCTGTGGAATTGACTCTTTTGAATCGTTTGCTACGGACGCCTGAACGCCAGCGATATTTCTGACACTTCGACCATTGTCTCACTGGCACGGCAACATCACACAACGAATATGTAGACTCAAATTTTTACACTAAACTTGTTATTGTCTGTTTACTAGGGCGAGAAATACGACCGAAAATAAGAGTTAACGCTCTTAAAGTTGCGATCACCGACTCCGAATTTCGGTAGTAAATTTTTATAACTTGCAGACATTGTTCGTTAGTGCACTTTTCCATGATAAAAATCTTGAGTTTACTGAATAAATTGACAGTGACAGTTAGATGATTAGTGAAAGGGTACTTTTTTCAAAGTTGTCAAGTCCCTATTGGAAAAACCTTGATAAATGGAGATAAGAAAAATTCATCAAATTTTTACTTAATAAATTTAAGAACTTTGATGGAAACTTTTTCGTAAAAAACATTGCTTGTAGAAGTGATGCAGAAATGTAGCTAAATTGTGGATCCATCTATCTATTTTTGTTCATTCATATCTATGCCTAGAATTCTACTGTCGATTCTGATTTTTATTTTCGATAGTCACCAACAATGACCATTGAGAGAAAATAAAAGTGAATTGAAAAAAAAACCAAACAAATAAACATATGTAAAAAAATTTTGTGAAAAAATAACGAAAAGTGTTCGAACTTGTTTTCAAAAAGTAATGGCTAGCCTTAGTATAGGTGATTCCTTATTGAGTTGTCGAAGGCGGCTTTGTAGTCTTCAAAAAGATGGTGGGTGTTGGTCTATTTTTCTTGGGTCTTCCACAAGGTGTGATAGAATTTTCAGGTCGGAAGTCACACTGATACGATCCAATCAGTTGGTTTAGGAGGTGCTTCAATCGTTCAGATAAAAAGCTCGACATGAACTTTATGTGATATTAAAAAGGCTTCCCACGGTAATTGGCAAATAGTGGGATCGCCTTTCTTGTGGATTGGGCAAAATACACTGAGATTCCAATCGTTCGGAATGCATTCCTCCGACCATATTCGGCATAGATAAAGCCTCCGTTCTTAAACAGCTCAGCAGGTAAGCCATCGGCTCCTGCGGCTTTATTATTTTTAAGCTGAGCTGCTGAGGCAGCGGAACCTCGACGCTGTCATCCGTAAAAAACTATTAGCTTCTTTAATATTCAGTACACAAAATAAACTATTTTCAAGAATGTAATTAAAATGTTTACAAACACATTCCGAAATACAAAGTAATTAAAATTTTTATTATTCCTAAGGAAACCCAAATTGTTTCTAAATGCAAATGAGTACTTTTGGAAATCTCAGAAATTCTTTTTATGCTTTAACCCTTAGAGCAAGATTTCTTGTTTTAGCTATTTTAACAACAACAAATTTGAATGCTTCATGTAGCATTTTGCAGCTCAATTAAAACGTTTAGCTGCAGCTTAAGCAATTTAAGACAGCGTAATTAATTCGACTCGCAAAAACGTCTACAGGAACGAGCTGATTCGAGCCAAGTAGACACTGGCAAAACTGCCGAAAATGCACTCAGCTAGAGGCGACAAAAAAGGAGCTGCACGTGTGCGAAAACAAAGGAGAGTCCTTCCGCAGTGGCACGACAAGTTGTGACACGCTCCTTTCCGGTACAATTATTGCCGAATTGCACAAGTGCGCGCACAAATGCATCAAACATGTGTTCTCGTTTGTGCGAATTCTTAATGAGATTGTGTGTGTTGTTGTTATATATGTGCATGGGCGTCCACAGAGGGTGCAAGGGAGATTGTAGATTGCGCTCAAACTTAGGGATTGTAGAAATTTTTTTTAAAAAACGTCGTTTTTAGTTTGATAGGGTGCATCAATAATCAATCAAAACGGCGGACCTACGGCTTTTTTTCAGTTTATATGACGATATTTTCATTATATATGTTAATACATATTGAAGAGAACTCAAAACTACTTTTTTTAAGTTATATTTATAAATAAAGCTGAGCTAAAGCATGCATGCATTTTTAGATAGTATTTGTACCCGTCGCATTAATAAGTTACGATACCATTGCATTTACCCTTGTTTCACAAGCATTTTTCAATACGTATTCTTACACTCAAAAAATTTTGTGAGTATATATTACTAATAACTGTGTCCATTCCACGAATTTTTTTCGTAGTTTTCAGTCACGAACAGGATTCGAAGATTGGACGTAGTTTGGTACATTTCACAAATATTTTATTCGTATTAGTACAAAAACAAATGTATAGTGTACGAATACATTTTTTACATTTACTAGTAACGAAAAAAAAACATTCTATCTGGGTTGGGTTTTGAACCACGTACTCTTTCAATAGACTACGGCCACCTTGCAATATACATTTCCTTATATTCGGTAATTGTTCAACAACCTACGCTGAAAGATTTCGGTTGTAAATTTTTAAACTCATCTAATACTAAATAGTACGAAGCCATTTGTAAATACTACGAATGTAATGGAAGAAATTACGAAGTTATTCTTACGAGAAAATGAGGAATGATAAGGAATGATATTCTTATTGGTCGTGCATTTAAGCTAATACCGCATATGAACTTGGACGATGGGAAAATTTATGTTTTACAGTAATTAAACAAACACAAGAAGAAAACAACGTAAAATAAATTTAAAAACTAAATGTTTTCCCAAAAGTCGGCTTAAAAAAATCGTTTTTCTGTCATGAAGATGATCCAATTTGGATAATTTTTTAATTTTTCTAACTAAAAAAGCTTCTAACTCCAAAGCGAAAAAAATTTGAATATTCTGAATATAGTAGGCTAATTTTAGATCAAGCACTAATTTTTAAGAAAATCTGATTTCAAATTCTTGTTAAGAAAACTTATGGTCCAAAGTTTTTTTATGACTAAAATTTAAATAGGAAACTCGATTTGAAACATTTATTTTATACTTCTTCAAATTCACGTTTCTTAACAGGCGTCCACCCTTTTTGAGAATTTTTTTAATTTTTTCGCGTCACGTAATTATATTACACCCAGGATCTATACATGTTCCTTTTTATATATTTATTCATACTTTTGAATTAAAAAAAAAATCTCATATATATTATGGTTTTTTAAGTACAAGTCCAATCTTAATAAATTTAGTATGATTTGGTAGGTTTAGATCAGTAAATGTGCAAACTGGACTTTTTATTTCTTAAAAATTTAAATTTTTTAAGTTAAAGCGAGTTAAGGTATGCATATAATTGTTGTTATGTTGCTTTTTCTCTTCTTAATTTCAGCATATGCCTAAAAACATGTGAGGTATTTAGCGCCACCTATCGGCTAATAGCTATGAAACTGTTATACTGACGAATAATCTCTTATAATTTCACAGTTAAAACTATGAATTGATATATTCAATATCAAAGTGATACTGCAATGATTTCTTACAGTTGAAAAAAGATTTCTAAACTGTTGTTCGGAAAATTTTTGTATTTTAAAAAATTTTACACAAAAATTTAATAAGAAATTGGAAACTGGTAATGAAACATTTTTGTTCAAGCCTTTTTCAACTGGAAATCAAGAAATATTCTTACTACTGTATATTTAAAATAAATTTGGGTATGAAAATAAATATGCTAACATTATATCGTCGTTGAGCGTGCAATACCGCGTATATTGCAAAAAGGCCAAAATTAATTTCATTTCAATTTTGATCAGTTGAAAATCTTTTCAATAGCTTAAAATAAAATGTAGGTATATTTGATTTTGGCGTTTTAACGCCACACGGGCTTACTAGTTTTTAATAATTCATATAATTGGCATGTTTCCAAACTCGATTTTAGTAACTTGCATGCTGCTAGAATTAATGTATGTTGAAAAAAGAAATAAGTCAGTTGATGTCCATGCGGGGAACATTTCAAGAATAGCGACAACTTTAATTCTTAATTTTTGCGGATTACATGGATTCTTACCTCCTAAATCCAAATCTGATAAAATTTAGGCCGCTCGCAATTCGTTTATTAGTTATGAGCCTCCAAAAAATTACGGAAACAAGTGGTCTGAAAATTTTGCCTGTTTTACTCATTTTAAAAAAAAAATATTTGGAAATTTTTGTATTCTTATTTAAAAAGAGGAAAGCTTTTTGGCTAAATAGCAACTAATTGGGTTTTATTTAAGGATAAAGCAGACATTACATTATTTAATTTACTCAATTACTAAGAAAATTTGTTGAGAAAAAAATTTTGAAATTACATGAAAAAAAATTAAATATGAAAATGTTTCGGGCATGATACGAGGAAGATTTTTACCCCATCTTTGAAATATATATAATTTTCTTATGTGTACAAGTGTGCGTCAACCGGCGTATTATGCATGATAACAAAATTAGTACCAAAAATCTCAGTATATAGAATTATGTAGGTTATATTTTCTTTATGTGTAGTATAGACTCGTTTATGCCTTTGCTCCCCATAGAACAAATCCTGCGGACGCCCTTGTATGCATGCGTTGATTTGTTTGCCTAATTGCGACAAAAGTATCGCTTTCACAAAAAAATGACAAAGGTCACGTGACCGGCTTACATTAAACGGTCTAGTTAGTCTGTGACGTGAAACGGAAATTAAAAACCACGCAGATCAACAGTTCTCGTGCAATTCTTCTAATTTCTTCATTCGTAAAACTATTCTTTTATGTATAATTGGCAAACATTATCGATTTTGGTGCAGACCAACAGACAGCAAGCAGCACAGCTAGTTATTGCCTGAAGATGTCAACCATTTTCCAATTGAGCTCAAACTACTTAAAATGCAATAAAACATGGCAAGAAAAGAAAATCTGTCTGGTGCGGGTGTTTAAATACGAATACAGGATGGAAAAAGAACACTTGGCTCACAACCTTCTGCATCTTTTGACAGACGCATCCAACGAGCTGAGCTGTCTTTGCTGTGCATTGACTTCTCGCAAAAACCCGTGAATGCATCAATGACAATCGATCCAAACCACAGAGACTGGGTATCAGAATTTAAAAATAAAAACCATTGAAGGTTATTTCTTGTGCATTCAAATGTATCTACCATCCAGACAGTTTTCTCAAAAAACCAACAGAATAGCGCCAAGAGTGAGACTAATTTGATAATGTGGTGGTGGAGGTAGTGGAGTTGGTGAAGGATGACAGCTAACAGCATGGATGTAGATTTATTATATTTTCTATTGATGCGAACGAGAATTCAAATGTAGTTCACCATCAGAAAACACTGCTTCTATAACACTCATCTTTTCACAGTTTTACAAGTAGGGAGTAAAAAAACACAACTGAACATATTTCAACACTGAAAAGAATGTGTTCAAGTTTCAGGCTCTAACGTAAGTTTTCATAATAAAATCCTTGAGCCAGAAAATTGTTTTACAAATTCAAACGAAACATAAAATTTCTCAAATTTCAAAAAAATATATTGGCACAGTGCTTCAAGAAGTCAATTTACAACGATTTCTTTATATTTTCGTAATCTATATGCTTCCCTAAATAAAATTGCTCTACCACTACTTTTTTCGGCATGGTGTTGTAGAAAAAAACAAAAATTATTCAGGCAAATCATCTTAAATTTTAATAGCTATTCACAACATCTGTGGTTATAGCTGCAACAACTAGAATCAAAATTTTATTTTAAAATCACTATATATTAAAATCAAAATTTATTTAAAATTTTATTTAACACTTAATAACCGAAAAAAAACAAGCTGGTTTTAGGACTTAAATTTTTTAAGTTTTTGGATCAAGAGGGCGGATCTTAGCTGCGAATATCGAACACATTTTTTTCGAACTAATACCTTTTTTCAAATCAAATCAAAAAATATTTTTTATTTCGGAAGACATTCATGTTAAATGTGGAAACAGGAAATGAAAGGAAAGGACAAATGGACCAAGTAAAAAAATATTTGTACAAAATCACTGTTAATATCAGCCCGTTGGTAACTAAAGTAACAATCTCAGATGTCAAGAAATATGAATTACACTTTAATGAAACTTTGTACATTTCAAATTTCAGAGAAATCGTATCACAGTAACGGTCGGAGCCAGATAGGCTAGAAGGAAAAATATAATCGAATTCTATGGATAAAGTTTTTGGAGTTACAACTCCTTTAAAATCTATTTCACATTTTGGCTGTAGTATTAAAGTTATATTTATTTATTTATTTATTTGATTGCTAAACCTTAACGGGTTTTATAGCAAATTTAAAATTATAAATTAAGATATTTAATACAATTCAAAAATAAAAAGTATGATTTTGATTGAAATCATGTATTATTAACAAACTAAAAAGTTTTAATAAATTGCTTAAAGTATATAATTTTATTAAAGTATAAAAAATAACAACAAAAAGTTAATTCAAAATCGGTAATATCAGACAGCAAAGCAGGGTTGCGTTTTCAAGACAAACAAGGTCAAGTTAGCAACAATTTTTATATCCGGCGGAGTCGTGTGACAAACAAGGTCTCATACCCAATAAAACACCACTCCAATAGGTAAATATATAATATATATCGCTCTGTCTTCCTGAATCCGGTGAGGTCCAGGCTTGACAGGGTGGTTACTCGACAAACTAGGTCAACTTCAATAAACCAATTTTCATAAAATAAAGAAAACCCGTTGCGAACGCAGGCACCAAGACAAACTATGTCTTATCGGCCACTCATATTAATATATTAAAAATCGATCTAACGTAGTGTTTCAAGAGGTAAAAAGACCCAAGACACCACGGTACCGTCGACAAGTGTAGTTACAATCATCATGAAGATATGAGGCAACTGAAGATCCCAGGTTTAGGTCCGTCCATTCAGATTATTTAGATGTTTATTCACCAAAATTTTCCATTTTACGCTTAGGTCCATTTATCCATTTAGATTGTTATATTAATGTGTTTACAAATCACCAGATGCACCAGATATATGTTTTAAAGAACATAATCAACGACGGTACTGCAGGTAATCTATAATTTTATGTTTGATTGAGTCCATGGATTCACTTAAGGATATAACATCAGATACAAAATTAAAATCACCGCAAGCGCTTCTAAGAGGTTCATTTTGCAAATAATTAGTTTTACAAAAATTCATGTGGAGTAACTCAAAAGATCTTCTAGGACGAAGAGGAATATTAAAATATACTTTACTCAATAAATATGGACTGTTGACATATCCATGTATAAGTTTTGTAATCCAACAAGCATTTATAATAATTCTCCGATTTTTTAAAGAAGGAAGATTTAAGAGTTGTAACCGATATTCATAAGATGGTAAGTGAAAATCAGTATTACAATAAAGATAGCTTAAGCAAAACAAAAGAAATTGTTTCTGCACTGATTCAATGTCGTCTATGTAACAACCGTATCGTGGGCACCAAACAACTGAAGCGTATTCTAAAATAGGCCGCACTAGAGAAGTAAATAAGGTTTTCGTTATGAATGTTATGAATGGATCATTAAACTCTTTTGCCCAACGTTTAATAAATCCTAAAGTACTATTTGCTCTATTTATTATTTTATTTACATGAATATTAAAGCGTAGTTAAGGATCCATTGTAACTCCAAGATCATTGAAAATATCTAAGGACTCCAATGGATAACCACAAATTTTGAAGGTACATTTAATTGGTGGTTTGCGCGAGAAAGACATATGCTTGCATTTCTTCATGTTGAGGTTCATACGGTTCGTTTTGCACCAGTTATGAAAATGATCAATGTCGGCTTGCAAAAATACAGCGTCATTATCATTTTTAGAAGAAAGAAGAGTTTGACGTCGTCAGTAAACATTAAGATTCTAGAATGCATAATGACAGATGGCAAATCGTTTGTCAAAAGTAGAAACAGAAGGGGCCCAAGATGACTTCCTTGAGGTACTCCTGAAGTAACAGGACACTCATGTGATTTCTTGAGCTTAAAAATTACAGATTGTGTTCTATTGCTTAAGTAAGATTCAATCCACTTTACCAACGGTATAGGAAATCCAACAAGAAGTAATTTTAAGATCAATAGTTTATGATTTACAACGTCAAAATCTTTGCTAAAATCCGTGTAAATAACATCAGTCTGCATGCCTTTTCCAAAGTTTTCTATAGTTTTTGATGTAAATTCGAGAAGGTTAGTAACAGGGAGTGAAATCGAGCATTTTTATTTCCATCACTTTGTTTCAATTTCACCGCTATTTCGTCTCTTAAAAATTTTTATTAAGAATTCAGAATTATTAAGAAAAAGAAACAAAACTCGATTGTCAACTGATCAGTTAATGCAGACGAGTTGAGTAACTTTTTTTCATTTTGAGTTAATTCCGTAAACATCCGAATCGATGATCCGTACAGACGCTCGTCAAAGTGCTATCGTCTCGTTTTTTTGGTTGGGACTAATGCTATGCATATTTTTTCTTGCTGTCGCAACGCGATGAGCCAAAGAAGTCAATTCTTTGAAATACATCCCACACGGAAATATTGAAGTTGTTGTAAGTGAGCTAAAAGGGCGGCCAATATGAAAAGATTGGAATGATTGCAAAGTAGGGGCGTCAAGACTCGTATAAAAATTTAGCACCATTCTTTCTTTCGTCAGTATAACCCTGCTTGTAATAATTTGTCAGCGATGTCATTGTAATGCAAAACTATAAGCGATACTCTACAAAATCTTGTTTGAGTTATTTCGATCGATAGTTTCCTTATTCGTCTGTCTAGCAACATCGTATTTTCTAACGGGAAGTTTTGCAGTGAAGTGCATTTGTGGAAATTATTAATCTTTATGTTTGAACCAGAACAAAGTTTTGTACGTAAAATAACATAGTGTTATTAAAAGTTAATTCTGAAATACTAGAAAAAGGTAATAAATTATTCATTAAATTGTAAAAATTATTGTGAAAATTATTTAAGGCGTTATTTGATTTTGTTAGTTTTTTTCGTTGCATTTTCTTTCGGTTTCGTTAAATATTTTGATCTCTCATATCTTGAGTGTCACTTTTGGATCTCTTTTATCTTGTGCAGGCCTTCTTCCATCGTCGGGTACAGTGTAAGGTAGATGTCATAAGTTTTTTAGTGACCATGTCTGAACAAATGTAATTGAGAGTTGTGTTTTAGCGTACTCTCAGCAACATTTTATTTAAGAAATAATTGGTTTCGTCATGTATACATTTACTGCTGGGACTGTATACAAACATCAAACAACAATCTGCTACACAAATTTCGTTTAGTAAAAACTTGCAAGTTGTCATGCATTGACAGAAATGTCAAAATTTGCTCTAAAACCACAAAAAACAGAAGAGAAAAGATAAGGAGGTTAAAACTTGCGCTAAAATAAAAAATTCGACTAAAATCAATTAATGCAGCTAGTTTTTCAGACATATTCGAAATCTTCAAAAAAATGTTGCTCAAATTTACAACATATGATCTTGACGTTTGATTAAATGTTGCAAGTTTTTACTAAACAGCTTTCCAGTACTTTTTGCAACTTTGACTGCTCCGACACAATTTTTTGCTTACTCTCTCAAATTTTGTGACTTGCAAGTTTTTGCTACAAAAGTACGGGAACAGACCTATAGATTGCTTGCAAATTAGACGAGTAATTTTTTATTAAAAACAATGGGTGAATTTTGATTCCAGCAACAATTTACTGAAGCACATTTCTACGACCAATTCTAATTTTTGTTTAAATACTTTTTTTAAAATTATTGAAAAGCTGACGAACATTAGAAGTCTTATGAGTGGAAATAGCTATTTTAGTCTGCGTGTTCTCGATCAAAGCCGTAATTTAAAAGCTATCGTAAAGAATTTTTATACAAAAGTTTCTGTCAAAAATGGAAAGACCAGGTTCGGGAATGAGCCAAATCGGATGAGAATCAAGTCAACCTATCATAGCAAAATTAAGTTTAATTTTTCGAAGACGAATTTGGTTTCCATACAATTCGTCTAATTGTTGAACTAGATTTTCGACTATTTTTGAAACTGGAACTTTTATACCAAATTTAATTATAATAGCTTTAAAATTGCAGTTGTAATCATAATGACGCACAGTGCACTTTTTCGACCAGTCATCTGTCCAAAAATATGTAACTTTTGAACGAATAAGTATTTTGAATTTTTTGCTGATAAAAATTTAAATAAAAAGTACCATATGTTTAACAACAAACCTACAGGGTGACTATATGACATTAGAGTAAGGTTAATATTTTCGCTGTTTTCACTACTCTGCAAATTGGTTAAAAAAAATTTATTCTAAAAGATGTATGCAAAACATTTTTGTCCGTTGATTCCAAACTTTTCAATTACTTTAAAATTTACGTACCCGTTCTTAAGATATCTATTGGTGAACATATGACGGTTTTCACATAAAATACCTTACTTTGGCAACTATAGTGCTTTATCAAATTTTGCGTCTGTTTTATATCCCTTTCAGACCTTGATGCATCGATTGTGCGGGTAACTTTAAGTCTAAATATCTTCACTTATATTTCACGAATGTATAACAAATTTTCATGTATCGATTGCGCTGCTTATTGTTTACGTTTGCTTTTCATATTGTTTCGATGTTAATTTTGTCGTTTCTTAAATTTTCACGGACTTCTCGCGTCACACTTATTTTTTTAAAAAATTAGCAGCGGACGTTAGTTGTTTTTTTTTTCATTTACTAAAATAATAATAGCGCAATTGAAGTGAAGTGGACATATTTTAACAAATAAAATAATATATTTTAAAATCCTAATTGATTTGAGGTCATTTGGTACAAAAAAAAATATTTCAGTACAAACTTTTGGTTCATGAAAATCCTTGAAGGACATGAAAATATCAAAGTTTTGACTTTGAATATATTTTCAGATCATATAAAATCCATTTACTCCAAAAATCATAAAAAAATCCCAGTGGCTTAACGTCAGGTCTGAAAGGGATATACTCACTTAAAACCGCAAGAAACTTATATCAAATTTTTAAATACGAGTATATCGAAAATTTAAAAAAAATTACAAATTTTTATCCATATTTTTTAAATTATAACAAATAGAAAAAATAAACGCAGATACCAAAACCTTTAAGAATAAAAAAAGGTATATTATTCTCGTAATTTTTTTCTATTTTACTTATTTTCAGACAAATAAATTTTCAAACTACATATCTATGTGAGCATAGGCAGTTTTTATTTTCAAACAAATATACGCGTTCTTAAATCCGGTTGAATTCTATTTTGAAGAGAATTTATTAGGCTCTTTAAAAAAAAAAAGACAAAATGTTTCACATATTCCAAAATGACTTTACAAGGTGTCTTTGTATACTGAATATCTACGTTATACTTTTAGCTGATTTCAAACTAAGTTTTTAGTAAATAAGATTTCATAAGTACGG
This sequence comes from Dichetophora obliterata, assembly GCA_963920525.1. NCBI lineage: Eukaryota > Metazoa > Arthropoda > Insecta > Diptera > Sciomyzidae > Dichetophora > Dichetophora obliterata. Next base: position 51,024,490 of record OY986438.1, on the reverse strand, counting down.
TTAATTTTTTATTTACTTATCTTTAACATTTTGTAAATATTAATCAATTATTATATAAACAGAGAAAAAGTAATTATTTTTTCTTAGTATTCGATTAAGATATCTTCAATATCTTCGTGAAAATTTTCTTTTCTTTTATTTTTCACTCCCTTATACCGCAGTGATATGACTAAAGGGTCATTAAATCAGAATTTTGATTTTCTCTACTATTTTTTCTTTTGTGGCGCAACCTATAAATTTTATAATCTTTATTTCTGGCTCCTCCTCGGATAGTTCCCGTACTGGAAAAAAGTTATATTTTATTATTTCTTTGCCATGGCAAAAAACCTTATGAAGAGTTGAAGTAAGATCTCTCTCTAGCTTCCATATACATTTTTATATAAGTTTTAAGTCTCCAAAGCAAAATTTCCAAATTTTTCAGGATCAATTATTTGGCAAAAATTTATAGCACACAAAAGTTTTTGAATCTCTGCAAAAGTTCTGAATTACATTTTGTTATTGATGCGGTTATTCCAATATTTTCGAAAAAACTCCTCGCAGTGTTGCCATCATTGCTATTGCAAAACCCTTGTTTTGGGAAATCGATTCATAAACCTGTTTTTTCTCTAAATTCATGTTGTATCGTTTTCCTTTCTGTCTCTACGTACCCGTTTTTAATTTCTTCTTTCTTATAGGCACTTTGATTTTCGAAGAGTACGCAGTTTTCTTTTTTAAAATCTTGGAACTTAATTTCATACACTATCTTCAAGCAGTGCTTCATAAATCGAATTCTCGCATGGGGAGTGCTGAAAACTCCATTTCGTACATTTCTTCAAATCCATCAAAAACATTACTTTCTATTTTATTAAATTCTTTCTAAGTGGCGTGATAAACGGTGCAAGATTTACTTGATTTTTTGCCTAAATACAGTAATGTCAACATAAATTAAAATTAATGAATATTATATATCGAATATAATATCGAATGACAATCAAATAACCTGAAATTGCTTGCAGTTAACCATTGTTAACTGCAAATTGTGATGAATTGTAACATTCTTCAATTTTTTGGTGAGATATTCCGTAGGCTTTAAATTTTTAAATTGCATTTTTCATTAAACTGTGCTTTTCTTTTATCAGCTCCGTCGTTTATTTTTAATACGAAAATTAAATGGGACGGCAAAATTGCACAGAAGACGTCGATAATTTTTCCAAACTTCCACCCATTTTTTGGATTGTTTTGAAGATCCAAAATTAGTCTGAGTAGTACAGCTGCTTTCATAAACTTGTAGGAATTACAGTGGTCTTTATCTAAAAAATAAATTTTTAATCAAAAATATACGTGAAGTTTTCTCTTCAGTTCTATTTCAAATGTAAATTGTGAAAATTCAGTACAGTTTCTTGTTTTTTCAGTACCTTACCTAGTTTCTGTTTGTATTGACTTTGTCCAGAAGAACCATCACAGCCCCATTTACTGCTTTATTCTGTATAACGAAAATGCACACCAATGTCAAGCAAGACACGAGAAGCAATAGAATTCAAAAGCAAAAAAAAAAAGAAACGAGAGAAAAAAGAATCTCGTGTCTTGCTTATCGTAGGTGTGCTGCTTTTGGATACAGAATAATGCAGTTGGAATATAAAGTTAAATGCGTACCATCATTCTCTACTTCGTAATTAATTGAACTCACAATTCGTTTGGTAGTGTGGTCCAAAAGACATTCCAAAGGAATTTTCGCAGATGTATTATCTTATCTACCAAAAAATTTTCTGGAACACAAGATTGTTTACCGTCTTTCAATTATTGAAGAGAAGGAAGTACATGATAATTTTTCTTTAGAAAAGATGTGCGTAATATTTTATATTGGCGGTATGTTAAACCGAGGCCCATATATAACTCAAGTGCTTCTGCAATAATGTAAGTTTGTTTATTTTCATTATACGTTCAACGACTTCATGCAAATTTTCCACCTTTACAAAGTCATTATTTAATATAGCTTCAAATGCATGTAATTTATTAAATTGTCGTTTACTTCGTAAATGATGCTTAGAGATATCAAATGCTTGGTCTACGTTTATATCTTCAGCATGATGATTAATTTTTTTTTTTTTTGTATAGAAGAATATGTTGAGCCCACATAAGATTTTTGTGGGCGTCCTCGTCTTTAACTGGATATTGGATTTTCGACCTCGTAGATGATGGTAAGTTTCTTTCGTTTTTTTCCGTTAAATTTCCGTTAAAGTCGTTGTGATATTTTTAAAAAAAAATTTTTTTATAGTAATCGCAATTTTTCCACTTCTTTTACATGATTTAATAGTTGTTTACTTTTTCACTATCAATAAACTCACTATTGACATCAATATTTAACATGATGCTAACTTTTTCATACAAAATACAAAAAAAGTCATGTTCAGATTTTTTGGCTTCATGAATGTCTATGCAAAAATTGCAAAGATCTTTAATATTTATAACATAATTATTCATTTTTTATATTAAAAATATTATTTATTTGCACTTCGCTTTAACTTATGGCGTTTTCTTTTCTTGATCACCTCATTATATGGCTACATAATGAAAATATTGCCATGCCTCCTGCGAAAATGTTACATTTTTCATATGAGAACAGAACAAGAAAAATGCAACCCTATCACAAATCAGCTAAATAATAAAATTATGCAATTTACATCCATTATAACAAAATCTTTATTTATAAATTACAAACGAAACATAAAAATCCGCTGGGCAACGCGCACTGTTATAGAGTTTTCTCAGAAAAGAACACGAAAATTTGCAGGGCAGAAAAAATGCAACATTATCGCGAGAAAAGAAAACGCCATTAAACACAATCGCGGTCACTTTTATTTTGCATATAACGGAGTTTTATACTCTACACTTGTTGGGGTTAGGTATATAAATTAAAAACTTTTAGCGCACACATTAAATTTTTAATAAATTTTATGGTAAGAAAATATCTATGAATTTTGTAAAGAATGACAGATTTTCGTTAATATGTTCTTAGATAACTTTCTGTATATATTTATATAGTACAATAATAAATATGTATGCACATTAAGTTTAACAATAAAGTTAACAATTATAAGGCTATTCACAGTTCGAATACGCTGGTCTGTTATTTGTACGATTTGTTATTTGTACACCAATTTTCGCAAGAGTATTTTGCTTTGTTGTTGTTTTGCATGCAAACGAAAATACGAAAAAGGCATAAATTAAAGTAGCCCTTGGTCGTGTTTTTTGTACCTCGTACTTCTATGCTCTGTCTACGGCCGCTTTATTGAATACATCACAGGGTTGCATACATAGTAGAACTAGACAAGATAGTGTTAGGGCTGAATGTGTTCTCTTTCTCAGTGACCATAACTGTCAAACTCAGCCATTTTGGTAATTTTGCCAATTTTTGCTTTCATATTGCATTCTCACTGGTTGCAGATTTTACATGAAATGTCAACTTAGTTTTGACAGTTTTGGTCACCAACTCTCCGCCCTAACACTACCTTGTCTAATTTTGCCATGGTTGCATAAGTTTTGAATACGACAGTCACATTGCGGAGTGCTCACAGTTTCAACAATAACAAATGCTATAAATACGATTTGTTAAATATACGCTTAAACTGTGAATAGCCTATATGCAAATTATTGTAATGCAGGGTATTTTCTTTATTTTGAGGAGGGTTAAGGGGAAACAGTTGAAGGAAACTGCAAGTAAACACGGAAAAAGTTTTTAGACAAAATTAAAAACTTCTGTTCTAGGCCAGGATCAACCCGGCTGACAATCATATTGGAATTTAAGGCTAGATATATCAGGGCATGTTATGGTGTATATCATTCTGGATTCCCATGTATTCCGCATACTAAAAACTTACCTAAAGTTGAAAATTATTAAATAAGAATAGTTTTACAGTAATATTTTTTGTAAATTTTTAACAAAAACTACGATATTTTCGTTTATGAGTTTTGATATATAATATGCTCCCAATTTAAAAAAAAAAAACTTTAAAAAAATACCTCAAAATTTTCCCACAAGTTGCTTTCTGAATCGAACCAAAATTCATTTTTGACAATTTTCCATTATTTTGATAAAATGTTACAACTTTTGGCCCCTATATCTTTTGAATTATAAGAGATAGAAAAAAAATCAGATAAAGAAACTATGAAAAATTTCAAGTCAAATGCAAGAAACAAAAAATTAATTCCAACCATTTATTCTTGGAAGGAGACGCTGGATGATAGACTGATGCTGGTGAATAGTATATATATTTTGATATAACTGTCTGGCTTTCCTATGGCCCGTTCCTATTTAATTATTAACAAAAATTATTTAGAATTTTCGTAGAAATAAGTTAAGTAAATGGTCGATTGAGTAAAAATTTAAAAACTTTTGCATCAGTTTTAATCAACATTAGCTCCTTTTATTTAAAAATGTTATACTACTGTGTTCATATGTTAACGGGACTGATCATAAATATAAAAATGCATTGGCGTTTTTGTCTTAAAGGGGACGATATGTAGTTTGATTTTCAAAATATGTTTATTATTATAGTCTTTTCTTTTATTATGGTTTTTCCAAAAAAAAATATCAAACAAAGTATTTTTTAAACCGTTCAATTGAAAAATACCCCTTAAGATGATATGACCCTGACTTTTTGCTGTATTTTTAATGCCTTTAAAATGCAAACAAATCAGCACACAAAAAAACGATACAATTTGAAAGGTTTTTAGCCCTCTCCACGGTTTAAGGAATTGTTTGTAGAGTGTTTCGATTATTTGTACTACGCCAGATTCACTTTAAATTGCACTATGCATACTTTTCTTTTATTGAACTTTAAAATAGAGTATACTAGAATAATTGGTAATGGCTCTTAACGAGAAGGATGATCTACTAATGTGAAAAGTAGAGTTCAAATGCAACACTCCGTTTTGCAATATGTTATTAAGTTAATTTGTTGTTGCAATTTAAGGATGATCTTTTAATGTTATTTTTATAAATTTTGCAAAGAAATAAATAATAAATTGTATTAAAATCTTAAAAAACCTAACAAGAACATTATAATATAATCAACCGCAATTCCAAATACAACTGAACATTACATTTGACCTCTTTTTGTAAATGATATAAAACTTCCCTTTGAGTGAAAAATATGAATTATTTAAATTGCATCATAAAAAATATTCAGTATGCAATTCGAAATTAACCTGGAGCAGCATGAACAAATAGATTGCACCAAAATGCTTAATCAGACGTCAACTTTCAAACGATATATATTTCATGTTATTAATAATGCTATTAAAATTACACAATAAGGGTATTCATCTAAACGCGCAAATCCATCGTTCGCTGTGCAAACTGTGAATGTTTCCACCTTTGCAAATGAGATGTAAAAAATCGTATGGAAAACCTTTTGCACAAACCTAATAAGTATGCGCGACCAAATCGTCAAGAAAACTTGCGCTGTTAATTGTGCAAATCCGAAGTCAGCTCTTTTTCCTTCTTCATCTGTGTTTTAACTATCTTCAAAAACTATTACTTAAGTTTTTCCTTAAATAACTTTATTAATTTGCTTTCTTCGCTTTCCTTCTTTCATCAACTGTCAAAAATCTCAAAAAAAATAGAAAGTGCGTTCATGAAAGGTCCACTTAAAATCGCACATTTGCACAAATGGGAAATTTGCGCGCTTAGATGAATAACCTTAATGCCTTGAAAAATAGCCTTGAATTATATAAATGTAAAACATATTTATTTTTGCATAAGTAATTTTTTGTTTCCCTTTCGTATTTTTAGGACTTTTTCATAAAATAAAAATCATATATATATTAAGGCCTCAGGCTCCATTAAAAAAATTTGTTCGGGTAAGTTCCAAAAAATAATCCTTGGCTTATGTTATGATTATACCCCAAATATTTCGACTTTAGCGATAGCCATCCGTGAGCTGGAATGTTTTGAAATAACCTTTAGAAATCGAGTTTTTTGTAAAAATATTCGCTAGTGTAGCACTTAGTTTTAAAAAATAAACTATCAGAAATTATAGGCCGGAAAAATCTCTTTCAATCTGCATCTAAAATTGTAAAAGTTTTCAATCCGATAAAAGATAATGCTTTTTTTCATGCATATCCTTTATATTTTTTTTTTTTATTTATTTCCATACAAAAACTTTTAAAGTTCAAATAAATTCATATTTTTATTTTTTATTTTTTTAAATTTTGTACAATATTTTTCAGCAGGTATTTATTTTATGATTAATATTTTAGTTTTAATACATATCAATTAAAGCAATTCTGACCAAAAATCTCTTGAAAGTGAAAATTATTAAGTTTCTTAAATTTTTGCTAAAACAACTTAAAAAATATTCACGGAAAAAAAGCATTACCTCTTATCCGTAAACAAAAAGTTTAAATTTTTGATGCAGATTAGAAGAGCTTTTTCGTAACTATTATTTCTGACCGTTTGTTTATTTTGAACTATTCACTCGGAATCGAAAAAGGAAGTTTTCATTTTTAAGATAAAGTTCAAGAATATTTTGAAAATTTTTAATGCTAATTTGTTCATTAACGGCTTACCAACATATTTGCATCATGAATAAAAAAAAATTACACATGATAGGGCTGACTATTTTTACAAAAAACTCGATTTTTAGAGGTTATTTGAAACCATTCCTGCTCATGGAAGGCTATGGCTAGAGTCGAAATATTTGAGGAATCATCATAACATAAAAAACTATTTCTAGGAACAGACCCGAATAGCTTCTTTTCGTGAGGCGTCTTAATGAACATATGTATTTCTTTAGGTTTTTTATCTTTTTTTTTTTGCTAGCCTGGCCCTCCCTCTGGCCATCCACCTAGATCCAGCACTAATTATGTGACAACAATATCGTTTTCGTGAACAACAAAGATAAGTTTTTCGATATTTGCAATGTATTTCATTTGATCAAAGAAAATGCATTTTATTTTACTTGGCGCAATGAAATTTCTGCAAAAGATAATGGAACGATAGGCTTTTGATGACAAAACTATATCAAAAACAAAAAGTTTGAATAGTACAAGAGTTTCAAAGAAGCACGAGAATACGTTGAAGATGATGAACCTCATTAAAGGCGACCAAGAACATTGAGGGATAAGGAGCAACACATCAAGCATATTCATGGAATCTCAAAATATACAAAGTTTCTTTACAGAATTTAGAAGATTTTACAGAACTAAAATAAAATCGACTTTTTGTCCACAATGCCACAATTATTGTGAAAAAAGACGTTGCGGTACAATTTTTTCAACCAACTCATGATTCACTTTTAATTGTTTTTGTTATTCAGTTGAACGTTTTAACTTATACATATTTTGTAGTTTTCAATGATAGTTTTTGCTCAGTGTATAGCATCAAGCACAGCTCCGTGAAGACACAAAAATCCGTACATAGTAATACTAACTACTGTCTTTTTCCAGTCAATCGGGAATACAAAACGGCGACTGAACTTAATAGCGTTTTTTGTATGCCTGCTTTATTTTTTTAGTCGTTCAACATTTTCATTCCTACTGCTCATTAATGCAAAGAAAAACCAACAAATACCAACTCACGAAAAAGAGGTCGACCAAAAATATACTTTTCCGTATTTACTCAACAATGAATTGACTTTCTATCTCATGTTCTTCTGTTTGTTCCAACAATTTCTTTCGATTGCTACGAATTGTTTGCATTCAAGTACAAACATACATAAAAACAGAGCATCTGCGGCAAGGATTAGAAGATTCCTAGAGGTTGGCCCCGATGAGTCTTTCCGACCTGCAACTGGGGCTCCAAGCAAACGGCAGCTGTGCAAGTTCCTACCCACGCTGCTGCGACATTGTGTCCATTGCAATAACCTTACTCAAGCCAAGGCGACGCATTCTTAGGTTCGGTCCTACTCAGACTTTTGCTCAAGCTTGAGCTCAATCAGCAATTCAGCATCAATGAGTGCTCATCCGCATTTCTTTGCTTTCCTTGGCATTGACTTCGTAATGGAAATGGAAATGGAAATGGAAAATAGCAAATGGAACTCGAAACATGAAGGACTTTCGATGCCTGTAATGACAACCCCAATCCTACAAGATAAATGCACAATCTTTGCGGAGACCAACAAAGACTGCCGCTTCTGCTCCTGCTTCCGCTGCTGCTGATTCTGCTGCATGTCCTGGCAAGATTTCTCGACATTGTGTGATTAAAATTATTCATTTTGCTGAGAGAATTAATTCAATGCTATAAATTGAATTTCAACAAAGTAAATATTGGCAAAATTCTTTATTTGATATTCCATGTGCTATAAATTGGAATAAAGTTCAATAACGGAGTCATTGAAAATATTTTCTCAATATTTTAGTAATTGTTTTTTTAGACATTAAAATGCAAGAATTGTGAATCTTTGCTGATGCTGCATAGAAACATTGGTAATAAATTATTTAAAATGTGAGAAATGTTGCAAAAAGGACTCTAGTGTAAATGAGATAAGGATATAATGAATATTAATGAAACACTTGCTGTTGAAAAAACAAAAAAGCATCAGAATTGGATGTTCCAAGGTGTCGAGCAGATAGAGTGTGAGAGAATTGTGTCTTGATCTCTAAGAAATATGTTTTATATGTTTTAAAAAAGTTTTATTATTTAAAATAACAGTTATGTACAGCGAATTTGTGTGACTTAAAATGGAAAATAGAGCTAAATAATTAATTATAATTTACACGAAGTGTTGATGACCAGTTCAATATAATAACAAATCCAAATTTATTACTACATCACTTGGATTTCATATTGACTTTCTTTTGCATTCGATTTTTTCTGAGCTGTAGCTGCATTCTAAACTGCAATTTCAAACTCTGCTTATATAAAATTTCTCGGTTGAGATTCTTCAGCTCGTTTGCATTGAGTCGCTCTATGTTTTGCACATTTTTCGATATGAGTCCATCGGTGAGTTGTATTTTGGATAGTCTTAAATATAGCTTATTTTGTCTTCGCAACTCTTCCTGGTACAGAAATAGAGTATATGTCACAGTAGTTTTAGGCTTGTTCAGTTTTAGCTGCTTGTTCTGCATGATTTTTCTTTTTATTATGTTTTCCAAGATTTTTAAGACTTTAAAGTTTACAGTTTGAATGAATTTTGTTGAGTGTTCTTAAGTTTAAAGCAAAGTTGGTTTTTATAGTTTGCCAAAAAATCTGTGTTGTATAGCAAAACTTTTTTACGCACCCGTAATAATATAAAACCAACAACTAATATCAGGTGTTGCACGTACCTGCCAGGTCAGCAACACATGAGTTTATCCAACAGGTACTTGACATCAACTCTAATTACATAAGCCGACCCATTAATGTGTCGTTGTGAATTTTCTATCCTTAATCAGTGTTTATTACTAATTAGTGCAAACTAAAAAAAGTGTTTGCTACATTTACGTTTAGGTTTGTAAACATTTCAAATGCAGGTTTATGACCATTTAATGGAACTAACTCATTTAAAAACATGCTGAATGCTTAAGCTAAGGATGGAATATTCTGAATTTTGCAAATTCATAAAAAGAGCTATAAAACAACTTACAAATATTTTTGAAGGAATCTAAGTGAAGGGCTAATTGTAAGAACATGATATGGCACAAAAAAAAAAATCAAATAATCAGGTTTAAAGCAATAAAAAAATAAATTTTTATATTAAAAAAGGAATCGTACAACGAAATTTTGAATCGGAGTATAAAATTACTACATCGGCACACAATGCACTTATTTAGCACACTGCTTCTGAAGTATCGATAGGTTACTTGAAAATGACACCAAAAACTGAAAGCGTGTCTTCATTTGCAATTTTATTTCGATGAAAAATCCGTTAGAATTGAAATCCGAGCAGTGTGTTGCTTAAAATTTGCTCAAAAATATGTATAATCAACAAAAATTTATGTTTGGAATTTATGTATAATCAACAAACATAAATGTATTATGTATTATGTATAATGTATTATGTATTATGTATAATCCAAACATAAATTATATTTTTTATGTATAATCAACAAAAATTTATGTTTGGAATTTAAGAATGTTTGCCTTTTTCTTACTTAAAAATGTACAAATTTTATAAATCTACTTTATATTTTTAATATTTTTAAAATATATTTCTAAATTCACACTGAGAGCTAAATGCGCATTTAGAGCATTTACTATAGATATTTTTCCCTGTTACTCCTACAACGAGTAAAGGGCCGTTCGTAAATGTGGATTTCGTAAATGTGCATTTAGCTCTCAAATGTGCTAGCTCTCAGAACATAGCATAAAACACGTGAGAAGATATTATGTGCTTCAAGCTTTGCAACTTTTTCAACATTTTTTAGAGTTGAAAAATTTTTTTTTTCAACTATGTACTTTGTGAAGAAGCCATTGAAGATTTTTTTTTAAGTTTGTGTTTAATATCTGTTGTTATGCAATTATAATATTACTACGAAATAAATACCCGCTGCTTCGCCTGCGATAAAAATATTAAATACCATGTAAAATTTGAAATCTTAAAATTAAAGTATTAAGTTGTACCTTCAAAGGCAAAATATAAAAATGATTGCTCTGTTTAACACTGAAAAAATGGTATATACACCCTCAAAAATCTTGGATTAAATTCTAATTAAAACTGTATTGTATATATGACCACACCAGAATTGCATTAGAATCTAATATATGTCAAATATTAAAATAAAATTCTAATCCCATAATACTAAATTCTAATACAGAATTGGAATAGAAACTAAGCTTAGAACAATACTGTTCTGCTTTATATTTTAATACACTTGTAATCAAGTGTAATACTTCAGTTATTAAAGAGTAATACGAATAAAAAAAATTTTATTAAATATTAATACAAATTGTATTAAATGGTAACACAAATTGTATTAAATAGTAATACAGATTGTATTAAACAGTAATACAAGATGTATAACATTTAATACATATTGTCCTGAAAAGGTGAAAGGAAAAATCAACATTTGTGGAATAAATTTATGGAACATTTATGGAATAAAGCTATAAATCTTTTATACAGTTGCGGTCAAAATAATAGTAGCGCACTTATATTCATACATGTTTGGATGAATAATACTAGTATACGAATTTCGGATCCGGTAAGTCCATTTTCATTCCTATATATACTTTCAACACTCGTTCCAACTCCGTACTCAGTTTCCTTCTATATTGTAAAACTTTCAAGATACAGGGTGTTTTACGGTTTTGGTACGTGTTTAGTATTATTGATCTAGAATCTAAACTACTCACCATAAAATAAAAAATTATATTTTTTATTTTAGAAAAAATATCAACCTTTCCATCAATATATCAACCACTTTCGTGTCATGTGCTGCAGCTGAGCTAAATTTTTGTGATTACTCAACGAAATATCAACATATTTTGTATCTTTTGTTTAAGCGGAGCTGTTATCGTCCAAATTTAAAATGTCTTTTTTTCATGTAAAAATACACTTAATCAACAGTATTTTTTTAAATTCTAACTTTGGACAGTAACAGCTCCGGTAAAACAAAAGATAGAAAATTTGTAGATATTTTTTTGGATAATCTCAACATTTTTTTCTCCGCTACAGCACATGACACGAAAGCGATTGATATATTTATGAAAAATCTGTTATTTTTTCTAGAATACAAAATATTATTTTTTATTTTATGGTGAGTAGTTTAGATTCTAGATCAATAATACTAAACACGTACCAAAACCGTAAAACACCCTGTATCTTGAAAGTTTTACAATATAGGAGGAAACTGAGTACGGAGTTGGAACGAGTGTTGAAAGTACATATAGGAATGAAAATGGACTTACCGGATCCGAAATTCGTATACTAGTATTATTTATCCAAACATGTATGAATATAAGGGCGCTACTATTATTTTGACCGCAGCTGTATGTTTACTTACTTTTAAAACTCCAAGTGAAATTAAAAGAAAATATTTGGTCAACCAATAACAAAACATTTATTCATTTAAAGTTTCTTTTATAACATACGGTCTTTCGTTAACAAAAATTATTTCTTTAGGTTTTATTTTGACAATGTCAGATTTCAGAATCAGAATGACAATTTGACAGATGCTTGATAGATATTTGTATTATATTTTAAGACAATTTGTATTATAACTTGTATATAATACAATTTTTATTATACTTTAATACAGATAACATTAAATCAATTTTTTAATGTACTTGAAAGTATAAGTTTTAATCAAAAATATATTAAAAAATGCATGATTCCACACTTGGCTTAAAATTAATTCACAAATTTCTGAGCGTGTATGCTAAAAAATTACTTTATTTAATTTGAATTACCATATTTAAACGGTTATTGTTATGATGACATAAATTTTCTTTGCTTTTTTGAAGCGAAGCTTCTTACGCCTCGGCTTGTGATTTGCTTGAGTGAAATCTCAAAAACAACCCTTTTTTTCTGTACACCTTTTTCTTAGAATTGTTTTTGTTTTTTGCTAGCGTCAATTACAATAAAAGAATATAAAATTAAAAATATTGCAATGACAGCAGCGAGAATCGAACCCGCACCCTTTCGATTGATAGTCCAGCACGATACCATATAATCCAAAAACCTTCGTTAAGTCAAATGGTACATATTCTATTGTGAATGCTTGAAGCTATGATGCAGCAGATCACAATAATCGATCAAAGAATTGACTCTGTTCGGAAATGCATCACGATTTGTAGTATGCGCACATCTGGCATTTTTTAAGCGTACAAATTGCAGCGTGAATTTTGTGCTCCAAAATGGGCCTTTTTCGAACATTTTGTTTATGCTAAAAACCAATTTATTTATTTAATCACTTATTCATTGTTTAAGTCTTTGGAAATAATCCTTACAGACTACTTAAAAATAAAAATACCTTGCAAACTATTATAAAAAATAACAAAAAATTTAACAAAGAGTAAAAATTCATTATTATTGGAAATAAAAAAATTATATAAGAAACAAGTTATTCAGCAAATTCTTAAATGAAAATTTTGAAAAAAAAATCTAAGTTATTTTCACTAGACAATTCATTATACAATGACAAGGCACGATTTATAGGCTCATTACGTGCATAAAGAGTTCTATGAGTTTGAGAATGAAATAACGCGTAATGCCGTAACATTCTAGCAGGAATATTAGAATTAACAAATTGTAATAACTGGTCACAGTCAGTTTGACCTGATATAAGATCGTGAATAAATGATAACGACTGAATCTTTCTTCTAGTTTCGAGAATTTTTAAGCCAAATAGTAAAATACGCGTTTCATAGGAAGGCAAAGGTTCTTCAAAGTGTTAAGAACGAAGCACAAAACGGGAAAATGATTTTTGGATCTTTTCCAATCGAGCGCAATGGATTAAATAAAAAGGACTCCATATAAAAGAAGCATACTCTAACCTTGACCTTACAAAAGAATTATAAAGACAAACCAGAGTATAAGGATCAGAAAATTCTAAACTATTTCTACGCACAAAAGCAAGCAAGGAATATGATTTAGGAACAACATAATTTATATGATCAACAAAAGTGAACTTGGAGTCAAAAATAACTCCAAAGTTCTTAATTGAATTAACCTTTTGAGGTTTTTCATATTTCCCAGAGAGGGAATATGAAAAAATTATAAAATTGTTACACTTCGTGTATGTCATAGCGAAGCACTTATTAAAATTTAACGGTAACAAATTCAATAAACTCCATGACAGCAAATTACTAAGATCACTCTGTAAAAGAGCAGCATCATTTAGATTAGATACTTTACTGAAAAGCTTTAAGTCATCAGCATAAAGTTAAAATTTGGCCGAATGAAAATATTTGCTAACATCATTAATAAATAATGAAAAAAGTTAAAAGTAATGCGCATCATGATACATTTCCGAACACATCCATTGTGCATTAGCTATCCAAACAACAAAAGTAGCAAGGTTTCATCGAGCGAGTTGAAAAATATCACAAGATGCCAATTGTTTTAGGTGTGCATTTTAATTGCAAATTCAGACATGAATGTTCATAGGCACTAAAGGCAGGGCTGATGATCTAGCACTCGAAAATTTAAGGTACATACTTTTTTTTAAAGTTTTTTAAAAAGTTTAAATATTAAACAACGATATTTAAACTTTTAAGGTATATCGTAAAACTCATTTATTATAAAAAAAATATTTTTTAATATAAAAAATTGTTGATCTTGTTCAAAATGGCGCTAAGTGCGACGCTATCTAGGAAAAGGGGCATGGGGCGATGTTGTAGATTTTGACTTTTCTATTCATCTGACAAATAAAGACAAAGAATATTATTAATCGCTACCGCTCCAATTTTAATGACCTAAAAAACTGCAAAAAATGACCTAAAAAAATTACATAAAAATATGCAGAAAACGGCCTTAAAACTGACAAAAATTACCTAAAAAACACAAACGATTACATAAAAAACAAGCATAAAATAAAACTTAAAAAATCAAACATTCCTAAACCTAAAATTTATTCCATATAATTTTTATACATAGCTTTACAGTATATTAAAAGGTACATTTATTTATAATTTATTAAAATTTAAAGAACGTCGATTGTCTGGCAAAATATTTTTGTAAACAGAAAAACTTCTCCCCCCCTTTTTAAATGAAACTTAAACCCCTAATAATGCTCAGCAATGGAGCATAAAAATAGAGTTAATAAAAACTAGTATATCCTGAGTTTTTATCTAACACTTGTTCCATCTTTCTACATAAGCTTTCGTCAGTTTCACCACGCGCAGACTTTTTTTTTCATCAAGGTCTATAAACAAAGATACTCCTTTTTCGAGACGTAATTAATAAAGAGAGGTAATTAATAAAGAGACTCTATATTAAAGGAATATGTTTTGCACGAAAAAAAACCGGAAATTATTTAAAAATTACATAAAATGGCCTAAAAAACCAAAAAATGCTCTAAAAATTAAAAATGTCACAAAATGACAATAAAATAATTTAAAAATCCCTAAAAAAACAAAAAAAAAATGCCCTTAATCTCGTAAAAATGACCTGAAAACTTAAAACGATAAAGAATGACCTAAAAACTTTTCATATTTTGAATTTTGGAAACATAAATGGACGTTCTAAATAACCAGGAAATGTCTAAGAAGCAGCAGAAAAAGATGACATGTCATCGAAATCCTAGCCATATTAATCACTATGAGTGCAGCTATGGCTGGCACTAGAAAAACAAATATTGAAAATTGACAGAATGACGCGCTTTTGAAAGTTAAGTTCTTAAAACAGCTTGTTTTCTACCGGTTATTAAGTGTAAATATACGATGTTTTTGAAATAAAACTTTGAATTGGTTCCAGCGATATTTAAATTTCAGATGATTCGGTTGAATAGTATTTGTTTTTTCTACAACACCATGCCGAAAAAAGTAGTTTCGAGATAAATGTGTACAAAGAGAATGAATCTAGACGAAACACTGTAGCTCAACACCTACTTAAACGGCTGTAGAAGTGAAAATAATGTCAGAAAGACTTCACTTTTGAAATATAAAAAAAAAATCAATTTCATACAAATTCTAGGCCTTAAACAATGCTATTTTGATAAATACAATTTGCGAATGATAAGCGATCCAAATATTTGTACAACACGATTAGGACAACTATTTATGTAATATTTGCTAGAAATATCGATAACATTACATCTATATAATATAAGTTTGATATTTTAGATATTAAAAACCAAAAATTTTATTAACATTTACAAAAATAATTCAAAATTAATGTAAGATAATAATGTAGGTAATAAAATTTACTGGTGGGAATATTAACGAGTTTTTATTTAGTTAAATTTATGGTATTTAAAATTTTTTAATTTTAAAATTTTTGTATTAAAAAACCATTAAATTATTAAACTTATGAGGCTGCTTCGCTTCTTTCTTGTGCCCAGCGACGCATCTGTTATTTTTGTTTTTTGTTGCGCTGTGCCAGCTGAGCACGAAGAGGAAATGAAAAATAGAGAGCAACATGGAGTTTATTGAAACTCGCGCAACACAAACGGTGCCGGGACATAGCCCCAAAGGACATAATCCCATATTTCAAATTTGGGATCATGTCCTCAAAAAAAGGGACATAGTCCCAAAAAAAGAGGACATATTCCCAACATGAATTTTGTGATTATGACCGCTTAAAAAGGGGACATAATCCCAAATAAAAGTTTATCATTCTTCTTTGTAAAAATGTTTATATTAAGGCCGCATTTATAGTAGTGGAATCTTATATATTGTTATTTTATTACTGTTATATTTAAATTGGATTTATAAATTGTTTTTGTTTATTAATAAAAAAGAATGTAATGTTTAATTTGTATACTTACTTACTTAAATATGCCTGAATTAACAACTTTCCGTAAAAAGGCAAATTATTTCATTATAAACAAATTTATTTGCCCTTGTACGGAATGGTGATAACAACTTAAATTTTTCAAATAACTATTAACTAATTTACTTAAATGATAGAAAAAGAAAGCGCCGGCGCTATGAAAAATCACCCAATGAAAAATCGCAAAAAAAAACTAAAAATCGACCAAATGAAAATGGCCTAAAAAATTAAATGAAAAATCACCCCAAAAAAATGCAAAATCACCAAAAACTGTTTTAAAGAAAATGAAAAATCACCTAAATTTAATTTCATGACCGAAAAAATTTAATGAAAAATCACCCAAAAGAAATGAAAAATGACCCAATTTTAAAATAAAATTTCAATAAATATTCTAATAATAAAAAATAATCTAACAAAAATTAATATGATTATTAATTTCCTAAATTAGGAAGCACCGCTTTATCAACACAATTTAGTTAAGGTCGTATTTAGATTAATTTACTTAGTTTTCTCTTTTTAATAGGCGGCCTTCAGCCGCTGCTTAGGGATTACAACCCTCAAAAAGTCCAACACCGTCTTCGCTGACTACAAGGCCAAATGATTTTATCGTAAAAAAACCATAAAACAAATTGATTTGACCTTGTTGATGTTGTTATCACCATTTCGTACAAGGGCAAATCATTTTCTCTTATATCTGTATTAAGAAAAAATAGCTTAAGTCGACTTTAGACTGATCTGAGTTATTGATGCAGTTGTGTTCCACGCATATAAACACACAAAATCTGGAGCTTTTAGCATGACCTTAGCCAATGTTATGGCACAAAATTAAAAGAGCCTTTCATATAACTTATATGGCGATTGAAAACTTTGAAGCAAGATTTCACGAAACTTTGAAATCAGACTTAAGCTGTTATTGCTTATCGACACAGATATCAGTATTTGTTAAAGCCACTTGGGATTATGATCTCTTAAAAGCGGGCATAATCCCAAGAGGTTAGAACCCCCAAATCGCTTATTAAGCGGTCATAATCCCAAATCCAATTTTTGGGGTTATGTCCCTTGGGGCTATGTCCCGACACCAACACAAACGCGTCAAAATGCAACGAATAAGCAGTGCGTGGCAGCTGAAATAATTTCAGAAAAAACTTAATACCTTAACTTAACTTAAAACTTATTATTAAAATTTCGATAGAAAAATACCCCTAAATAAATCTGTAGCAAAAATAAGATATTTTAAAATTTAAAGTCCAAATTTTAAAAATAGAGTAAGATCGTAACCTCAAATTTTCACTTCAATTTTATATAATAGTATAGACTATAGTTCAGAAATTTAAAAAATTTTGTAATATATAAAATGTAATGTATCCTTTTTTATATAAATGAATATTAATTAAGTAGGTAGCTTTTATTATATAATATTTTATTGCTAATTCTCATCTTATTATATACTTTCCTATTATTATTTTATGCTTTCGGCTGAAATAGGCCTACCGAGGAACTGATCACCCAAACAAAAAATTAAAGGCGGTGTTAAAATGCAATTTAATATATGGAATAATTCTAGAATAGCAATAACTTTTTTTTAATATTTTTTTTTTTTTGTGGGTAATTGGGATTTAGGTTTTCTTATTAAATTTGGAAAAAACCGCGCGATTATAAGGGTTATAAAAAGGATTAAATCTTAAAAAGTTTTTAACTAATTTTGAATGAAACGAAATGAAGTTATGAATCACGTTGAATAGAAACCCGTATTTTTGTTCTTTCTTTTGATACCCATAAAGTAAAGTTTTGTTGGAAAACTGAAAAAACCAGCTAGACTTAGGCCATTTTTTCCAACTTTGGAGGACTATAATTTCTAAACCAATTGCGAGCTATCAGAAATTTGTTTAAAAATTAGAGTTGTTGCTATTCTTAAAATGTTTCTAATATTTAATGCATAAGAACAGTTTGGGCTTTTTTTTACGATACAACCAAATACGGCCCTGTGTGAATGTTTATGGAATTGTGTGAACCAACATCAATAAAGAAAATACCACCTTTTTTTTGCTATTGCACCACGTCCTTATATTTTACTTCTTTGGCAATTTCTTGTGTTGCTCAAAATTGTTGTTTAATATTAATTCATAACATTGATTACCTGTTGTTATTTAATTCAATTTTAAATTTTTAATTTTTAATTTTTTTTTTAAATTCTTTTTACTTCTAACTGTTAATTTTTAGAAATTTGTTTTATAATTTACTTGTTATTTTATTTCATTGTTTTTAACATTAACTGTTTTAACTTAACAATAGAAAACATTCTTCTTTGCTAACATATTCGCATACTAAAATACAAATACAAATACCATCCTTCATTTTCGAACTTCTTTAAAACACCATCTTTGTTTTCAGAAGAAAATCATTACACGGAAGCAGTTATTGTTTCTAAGTACATACACAAACCATATGAGAAATTCAATTTAGTACTTTGTCGGTTCTTGACATCAATTTTAAATATAAAAAGGGTGACTCGTAAACTTTTTCGTTTACGTAGCGTGAGGCATGGTTTTGCCTAAGGTTGAAATAAAGCCATAAAAGTAAAATATAAAGAAATGGCGTTGCCCACACATCATAAAAGAAAAATATAAGGAAGTGGTGTAATACAAAGATGTAAAATATAAATAAGTGGTGTAGTAGCACAAAAGTGCAGCATTTCCCATATTGGTTCGCACAAATACACTAACATTCGCCCAAGGCCGCATTCGATTGAATCTTTAAAAAAGGCCCAAAATATTTCTGATTAAAACCTCGCATTTAACAGGTTCAGACTTAAAGTTATCGCTATTTTATTTGTTCTAACACCGATTTTTGGGTGTTCGATTCTCCAGTAGGCCTATTTAACCCGAAAGCAAAGAAGAATATTAGTATAGTTAAATAATTATGATAAAAGATATCTACTTGAGTTAAATCTTATTGTTTAAAATACAAATGGAATGCATTAAATTTTATAAATTATAAAAATTGTTTATAGACTATTATATATAATAATAAATGTTTAAATAAATGAATTTAATAAATCAAGTTTAAATACTTCGAATTGAACATTTTCTGAAGTCCTTTGAAATGTAATGTCTTTGGCAAATTTTTCCTTATTGTTATCGACAAAAATTGGCGCTAACTATTGGCACCCTTGCCTTGAATAGTATTTATGAAATATAGCAAAACTCCCGTTGGTTATGAACTCTACTTTTCTAGTTCTGTAGTTTACTTCCTCTCTTTCTTCTTTACTGTATAGTAACACTACCAAATACCAGCTGCTTCGCTTGCGATAAAAATATTAAATACCAGGTAAAAATTTGAAATCTTAAAATTAAAGTATTTTTCCTTTATCTTCAAATGCAAAATATAAAAATATTTGTGTTTGCTTAGTAATGAAAAAATGGTATAAATATTAAAAAATGAGGTACTTCATTTAATTTGAATTACCATCTTACCGTAATTGTTATGGTGACATAAAATTGCTTGGCATTTTCTGTCTTTTGATTTTTTAATAAGTCCTGCATAACTGGATTATAAAAAATATTGGTAAAACATTTTTTAAATTTGTAATTCAATAATTTAATTTTTCAACTTAGATTCTAAACATGATTATATTCTTCTTAAGTTTTGAAAAATTTAAATTATTATGACATGAAACTTTTGGCTTTATCTCGAAAACTATAGATTTTCTCAGTACAACGCATTTTTTATGAAAAGTCGTTAATTAATAAAAATAACGGTAAAAGAAAGATTTTTCGAAAATATTTTGTACATATATTGAGTATATTGAAAAAAATTCCCGTTATTATGACATCAAAATTGTAGCGATATCTTAAAAACTACAGATTTTCTCAATATAACACATTTTCATGAGAATTAGGATGAAAGAAACCGATTGAAATTTCAATTTTTTTAATTTGCAAGTCAACATCTCGGCCATTTTCAAATCGATGTTCCTCAAATTTTTTTTGTCTGTAAGGTCAATTAAGTGAATTTGGAGAAATGAGAAAAGATTAACCGTTCGTTCACCAATTCAATGTTTTATATTCTTTTAACAAAACCTTTATAATATTTCATTTTTGCTCAAAAAAAAGGCCAAAAGTTATTTTTGTTGCAATTTTTTTTTTTATTTCTATTTACCCCACTCTTTAGTGCATATCATTTTTCTAAAATAATTACTTAATTTTGACACAAAATTCAATAAACACTTTCTATCATAAAAAAGATTATGGGCTACCACTCCCTATTATTTTTTGTATAAAATTTTATTTTGTTCAAAATTTTATATTTTTTACAATGTTCTACAGCTTAAAAAATTATTTTTGTAAAAAAACTACGCTAACATTGGGTCAAATGACTCATTTAAGTCTATTCAGCTAAATGAGAAACGAATTCATTTCCCGTACAAATACTCAGTTACAATTCAACTCATTGAAAACAATTCAATGAGATTGGATACGTTCTTAAAACTAATTAGAAAACTATTTCGAACGCATTCAATGGAGAGTGTATAAAAAAACACCAAACACACTTAAAACAAAGGAAAACGTCAAACAACAAACCATTTTATACACGTGTATCATCAGCAATATCAACTAGTAAAAACAAAACAAAGAACCAGTTTTCAAACGAAATGAGATACTTTTGCAAAAAAAGAACCAATATAAGCACATTTGAATGGCTGATTCCAAATGAGTCATTAGAGATATATATTAAAAATTTTCAATGCCTAGAGGAGGAAGCCCCCTGTCCCCCCCTGCGGACGCCCAAGATTTTTACCATTGAAACAAGTTATTTTTGCTTTGTATGTCGTATGTTTGGAAAGCAAAATGCATCTGATGTTTTCAGTACGTCTGCATTAAGCAATTTTCGAAATGTATTACAAGCACTTAAAAGCCATGAAAATTCATCGACACAAATTCACAACGACCTACAACAGGCAACGTAGAAAGGAGTCAAATAGTATCTATGAAACGTTTTTACGCAACGTCGAAGAAGATATGCGCTACTGGATATATATTTTAAAACAAATTTTTTCCGTCATAAGATTATTGGGTTCCAGATTAATGGCTTTTCGCGGTAGGGATCAAACTACCGAATCAAAGCACAATGGCAAGTGCCTCGGAATAATTGAATAGTAAAGTGTCTCGAATAGTGAATTCGATCCACTCTTATCATCATATTGTAGTTATCATGTCATGGAACCAAAGGAGAACTGAACACTGATCAAAAGCTTAGCTTAATTATAAAGAAAGGCCATTTCCATACCTTGTGCTGCGCACTCATTAAATTTGGTCGGAAATAACGCAATTTCGAACAATAAGCGAGCAACTGATTTTTTTCAACTGGTGGAGTTTGTGCATACCATTATTTCTTTTACTCTGTGTATCGATCGGACGAACTAAAATCTTAACTAACCGAAAAAGGTCAATTCACATTGAAACCAGCGATTGGAACAAGATGGTCCGAGAAACATGATGCTGTTCGAGTTTTGCATTCATGCTATGTGAAAGTTGTGAAAATGCTTGAGTCCTTAGCATCAAAAGACAGCATTCAGACTGATGACTACAAAGCGATTGATCGTAGTTTCATCAACCAATTAGGTCGATTCAGTAATATATTTATGCTTATTATTTGGAAACGGATATTGATTGAATTAAATCGGATCAATATCATTTTGAAAAAATCTGATCTTAGCATTAGAGTAAAACTTTACACATCTTTGATATCCTTCCTCGAGAATTTGAAATCGGAACTCAATACTATAAACAATCTAGCTATCGGATTGTTTGAAGAAGTGCGAAATAGTTATTAGAAAGAAGCTCTTCAAACAGAAGCAGGAAATGAAAATGCAGAAGATCCTGAACACCAAAAGGAACGACTTTCTTATACAGTGTTTTTACTAATATTAAACGCTTTGGTTACTAATGTAAATCAACGTTGTGCTGTATACAATCGTTTGATTGATAATTTTTCTTTTCTTACATGTTTAAGTCGCATGACTGATTAAGAAGTTTTTGTTGCATGTAACGAAATTGCATCAATTTATTCCAAGAACATTGACGAAACTGAATTAAATGCCAGTGTAAGAGAATGCCAGTTCGCTAAAACTTAAAAAATTACTTTTTTCAGATGATTTTAAACATAAGAATTATTATCAGTTTTCCAAACATCGAAATATTTTTCAGAGTCCATTTGTGTTTATTGGATACTTACGTTTCTGACGCACTTAGTTTCAAAACTTAAGTATAAAAAAAATTATTTGCGGAATTCAATGTCTGAAGATAAATTTAATGTTCTTTATCTCTTTTGTATTGAAGCTGATGCTTGGATTGCTTTAATTTTGACGATATTATTGAAATATTTCATCACGCTAAATATTAAATGAAAATATTATATATTTTCATGTGTGATCAATGTTAACCAAATTTATAAATAAAAACTGGAACATTTTTAATTTTTTCAAGTTTTCGGTTTTATGTTTTATGGGCCTATTGTTTTTATATGGTATTTGGAATGTTTTCACATTTTTTGTCGAATTTTCCGAGGCCCGGAAAACTTGCCTCACTCACCTCTCTATTAAGACAACGCTGATGTATATACATAACTTTGTACCGGTTTGAATCTATTTCTTTCACAGAAATTATTTTTAAGCTTTAGAACATTGTAGAAAATATAATAACATTTTAAAAAAATTAAATTTTGTCCAAAAAATATTAGGGCTCCCTATTGATTTTTAATGATAGAAAGAAACTGTTTATTGAATTTTTTTTCAAAACTAAGCAAATTTTGCAGATAAATGCCATATAAAAGAGTCGGGAAGTGGAAATTGAAAAAAAAAATTTATTCAAAAAGTTTTTTGGCCTATTTTTTGAGCACAAATTGAATATTTTAGAGATTTTGTGAAAACAATATAAAACATTAAATTGGTGAAGAAACAGTTAATCTTTTCTCTTTTTTCCAAATTTACTAAATTGACCTTTCAGACAAAGAAATTCGATGAACATGTTGGAGATGTTTGCTTGCAAATTCAAAAATTTAAATTTCAGTCGGTTTTTCTCATTCTAAGGCATTAAATGTGTTATATTGAGAAAATCTGTAGTTTTTAAAATATCGCAATAATTTTGATGTCAAAATAACTGGAATTTTTATCAATATACTAGATATACGTACAAAATACTTTCGAAAAATATTTTGTTTACTGTTATTTTTATTAATTAACGACTTTTAATACAAAAATACGTTGTACCGAGATATGTGTGTGTGTATACTTGTATCTATGAATGTCTATATGTATGAATGCGTGTATACTAGTTTCTATGAATGTCTGTCAGTATGTATACTACTTTCTATGCATGTCTGTTTGTATGTATTCTACTTTCTATGTATGTCTGCCTGTCCTATCAAACCTGGAATATATTGCACTTAAATATCTGATATATCTACATTAGGCATTTTGTTTATTTGTTTGGAGCAGTGCGTGCAGTTTCATTTCAATACAATAGCGCTGTGTTATTATATGGAATTGGGAGTTTACGCACTGTTCTAATCTTATAAAGAAAATTATCTTTTATTTACCATTGATGACAGAATTGCATAAAAATATTTTTCGATTTATATTGGCAATTTTCTATCATACAACTGAAATGTTTGGATCTTAAAGCCATTTTCTATCAAACAGAGTATACGTTAAATGTAAGTAACATCGCGGTTCTGCGGTAATTTCGTCCCTGCGGATTTTTTAAATTGGTTGGGACCCCTATCGAGTCTCTTGTTTTTTTTATTTATTAGAGACCTTGTTTTTGGAAGTTTTGTGGTATGGTTGTCATTGGGTTTTAGAGTCACAAAACTAAGCCCTCTCCACAACGTTTGACATCCGCCGTCCGTCCGTCCGTTTATCTGTCCGTCCGTCCGTCCGTCCGTCTTCCTAAAAAACTACCAACAAACCCCACTTCTGTATGTGTGTATGTTTGAATGAATGGATGCATGACTGATAGCTTGAATGTTCTTAAAGTATTCCTAATACTTTTATGAAGTCAAAATTCAAAATTTAACTTTCGCCTGGCCTTTCGACTTCTCCGCCTTTGCCTTTGCCACATTCAATTTTGTCCTTCAGCTCTTTCTGTTTGTTTAATAGCGCATTCTTTTTTGGAAAAAATTCTAGCATCACAGAATACAGAATTTTGTAGATTCTGATCTGAATTTACATAATGTTGACCTCTTTTCAGCTCAGAGTTTTTTCATAAGAGTTCTCAAATCATCTTACAGGTCATAGCTGTTTCTGAATAATTTGTTTGCACTATCAGACTTTTTATCAGAGGTTATTGACACACAGAACTTAAAATGGATACTGGTAAAAAACTACTATGGTTAAGCGTTAAAAAAATTATGTTCATACTACCAGACTTTCACTATTAGCCAGATCTTACCACAAGTTTTATGATTTCTCAGATAGTCTGAAGCTTTAAAAGTAGTCATTTTAATCAAAATTGTTTTGGATTAAACTTGTGACACAATTGTCAGAGCATATAATAGGTCTGTTCGTGTACTTTTCTGGTAAAAAAATTAAAAATGTCAAAATAAAATTGAGAGAGAATTAACTTCAAATTTGAAAAGTAAACGAACGCTTTACTGGTAAACTAATGGAAAATGTCAAATACGTCTAAGAAAATAAAAAAAAAAACTCAGCTGCTACACACACATACGTACTACAGGTCAGAAAATTCTGCATTTGTTATACTTGGAGAATTTTGGAGAAATGAACACGATTTATTTTGAGGTCAACGTTTTTTAGAAAATAATGGAAAAAATTCAGATCTCTTGAAGAGTTTAAAAAAATGCAGAATTTTTTCCAGAAAAGAATGCGCTATAAGTTTTTCTCTTTGAGTTTCGATCCTTTTTTGAACTTACCACTGCTTCCAAGAGCTCTTTCAGAACTTTCAAAGTTTTTTCATGGCATTGCTCACAAACACTTTCTTTTAATAATAGTTTTAATAATAGCCCATACACATTGACTGCAACATGCGTCCATCGACAGAACGAAAACGTGTCGTCAGAGAGAAATGTCGCAGTATTCTCGGCAACTTGGGATAAGCTTGATGTATATATTGTAAATTTGTAAATATTTCTGTATATATGTAAATTTGAATTTCATGTATATATTGTAAATATTTGTAAATTTGTATTTATATTGTAAATTTGTAAATATTTCTGTATATATGTAAATTTTAATTTCATGTATATATTGTAAATATTTGTTGAATATATATGTACATATGTAAATTTTAACGCACAAATCTCCCTGGACTAACAAAAGCTTCATGTATATATTGTAAATATATGCTCAATATTTTTGTATATATGTACATTTCAATTTTATGTATATATTGTAAATATTGTAAATAAATCATGTAAATATTGTAAATAAATTAATAGTACATATTATTAATTTACCTAGTTTTAAGTTGTATATATATATATATAAGTTTAGGTTAGCTAGCATTATGATTAGTTACGTAAGTTCAAAATTTGATCAAAATGTTTGCCGCATTAGTTATAAGTTAGTTAGTAAGTTATTATATTATATAATAAGAAAACATTTTCGTTTGTAACCTATTATATTATATAATAAGATTTCACTTTAGTTTTTAATTTATTATATTAAATAATAAGAGTTCATACCTTATTATATTATATAATAAGATGTCCGCTTAGATTTTAAATTATTATATTAAATAATAAGAGATATCATTTTAGTTTATAAGTTATTATATTATATAATAAGCATATTATTATATTAAATAATAAGATAACGAGTTCAATTCTTTTCGAAATTTTATTTTTAACGGGGAAACAATAAGGTTTGTTGGTAAAGGAAAAGTAAGTACTTAAAATTTTGTTTTCTTTTATATATTTTATAAAGATTTTTAAAATTTATAGGTGAATACTGGGAATGTTGTTTAGTTTCCTAATAGACATATTAAAAAAAATCATTAATAATAATTCATAAGCCGAATCAGAATTCTGTTTTTCTACTCGGCTAATGAAATATCTTCTTGCAGCAGCAACCAAAATATAGCTACAACAAAATCACAACAAAAATGTCCAGCTAGAAACAAAATAAATTTGGCAACTAAGCACTGATATAAGAAGCAGTCAACTTGTGCTTTCATTCTTAATTTGAAAATATTGCAAGGTTGCCAGTAAAAACTCCCACGAAAATGAACTTTTCCCCACAGCGATCCAAAGAATCCCATATGCGTTAAAAAACTCTTACAATAAATTCTATACTCATTAAAAAATAAAACAACAAATTCATATATGCATAGAAAATAATAAATTCCACAAAATTCCAATTAAAAAGTACAACAATCGATTAAAAATAAACTAGGAACTCCCAAAAAAACCAATTCGATTTTTACCAAATTACTGGCAACCTTGCTGGCAACCTTGCTTCGGTCATCTGTTTTTTTTTTTTGATAATTTGGTAAAAAACAATTTGCAGATTTCACCTAGATCCTGATAAGATGAAAAAGGAAAGAAAAACGAAGGAAACTATTCCTACCTCGCTTGTGCACACAGTCAATATGTTGGCAAGCAAAATGTAAACAAATGGTTTTTTTTTCATTATCTCATATTTAGATTTTAATTTATTATTTATTAATTTATAAAAATTATAATTTGAAAACATGAATATGCTTTAATTAAATAAATCACTTTTCCTTCATTTAATTAAAAATAATGAAATGATCGCGAATTTGGCAAAAGTTACTTGCAGCAATCGATTGTATAGGATTTCGGAATGGGAAGAAACAGTAAAGCATAATTAAGGGAGCTATTCCTAGCTCGCTTGTGCACACTGATGAAATCTTGGAAACAAAAATGTAAACAAATGTTTTTTTTCCACATATCTTATATTTATTATTTCACAAATTTATAATTGCTATTAAGACATAAATAAGAAATAAATCACTTTTTAATATGACTAAAATCACTTCACTAAAATTATTAAATGATCGCGAATTTGGCAAAAGTTACTTGCAGAAATCAATTGTATACGATTTCTGAATAGGAAGAAACAGTATAGCAAAATTAAGCGAGCTATTCCTAGCTCGCTTGTGCACACAGCTGAAAAGTTGAGAAATGAAAATAAAAACAGATATTGATATTTTAGTTTTTATTTATTGATTTATTAAATTATAATATATATATCACATTTTAAATTTACTTAAACCACTTCACTATTTTTTATATAATTATACCACTTCACTATTTTTTTTTAATATAATTATTAAATTATCGCGAATTTATTTGCAACTAATTTGCAGCCAGTCGTACATTCCATTCAATAAGATATGAGAAAACAAGACATTTCAATTAAATAAGCGAACCTATTCTTAGCTCGCTTGTGCACACAGCAATTCCTCACATTTTAGCTGTTCTAAGAACAGAAAAGGAAAATTGTGACAAATAATTGAGAAGAGTCGTTTCAGTTTAGGACAACTCTTGCTAAGGTACTTGAAACTGAGTGAGAAAAGGCGGCTCTCTGAACCTGGACCTCTTCTACTCATTTAGTCTCTTTGTTAGTGAATCGTGTAAATTCACCTTAAGAAAAACTTAATATCTTAGACACAAACCTATTTGTTCACCGCACCACTGATAGATAGCGCTGCCAAACTTGTTTAGCTAAGATACAAACTTATTTAGTGAAGACACAAAAATAATGGTTTACCACACCACCAATAGAGGACGCTGATAAGTAACGCCACTGCGCCAGAAACGGTGAATCACATCTACTCATATGACAATATATTGCAGCTTATATATATGCTGCAAATGCACAATCGACTTGAGGGGCTGTTCATGTATCCTGCCTGATAAAAAAAACTAATTGCTCAAAATATAATACATTAAACATACATTAAAATATGAAATATAATTATGAAACATACATTAAAAAATATCTTAACATTTCGAAGTAATTCATTTCATTAATTTATTAAAATGGAATCCGCATCCATTAAAAAATGCATGATTTTGGAAAAAGGATAGTTTTGTGGGATTTTTTTAATAGCTGCTTTTATTGGCATCACCGAAATGACACAGGCACGATCTGTCAACGCAACATTAATATCACGAACATGCACACCAACGATGAGAAAGACACGAGAAGCAATATTTTCTTCCATACAAAATTGTATTGCTTCTCGTGTCTTTCTCATCGTTGGTGTGCATGTTCGTGATACAGAATAATGCAGTAAGTTTTGCAAAGTTTGAGGTCGTCTACACTTTTTTTGACACTTGTTACGTAAAGTTCTTACAATAAAAAATTAATATTTTGTATTTTAGAAAAAATATCTAATTTTTCATCAGTATATCAATCACTGTCGTGTCATGTGCTGTAGCGGAGCAAAAATTTTGAGATTATCCAACGAAATATTTATTTATTTATTTATTTATTTATTTATTTATTTATTTATATTAAAACTGAGGTGTACATTAAGACTGTCTTTTTTAGTACTACAAATAGTGTATTATCAAGGTTGCACAAATAAGATATGTGTAAATAGTAAAATTAAAACTAACATAAAAATAAAAATTTAAATGAAAATAAAAATGATTATGAAAATTAAGAATAAGGACATGTTCATTTGAAATTCAAAGGTAATAGCTTAGCTTAAACGACTATGAGAAGATAACATTGTAATTTATTTTTGATAATGGATTTTTATGCTTAGGTATTATTATTTATTATTATTACTAAACCATAGCGATTACATTTTCGCAAAATTTTACAAAATTAGGATGATTCGGACTGATATAAAAGTACATAAATATAATTAAAACTAAGAACAGTGACTCAGGAATCGCGGAAATATCCACAAATTTTCTATCTTTTGTTTAAGCGGAGCTTTTATTATCCAAAGTGAGAATTTAAACAAATACTGTTGATTGAGTGTATTTTTACATGAAAAAAAGACATTTTAAATTTGGATGATTACAGCTCCGCTAAAACAAAAGATACAAAATTTGTTGATATTTCGTTGAATAATCTCAAAATTTTAGCTCCGCTGCAGCACATGACACGAAAGTGGTTGATATATTAATGGAAAAGTTGATATTTTTTTGGTGAGTAGTTTAGATTCTAGATCAATAATACTAAACACGTACTAAAACCGTAAAACACCCTGTATCTTGAAAGTTTTACAATGTGGGAGGAAGCTCCATAAAGTGTTATACTCGCCTTATCAAGAAGAATCACCAGCCGAGGGAATTAATGCTATATCTGGGGCACCTTGTATATAATTAATGCAGCTTCATATGTAAAAATATAGGTGTCCCTATTTATTTTCACATGACTGTATATTCCAGGTGCAGAAGAACCCCTCTCTTGTTTACTGATCATCATAATATAAGCATACGTAAATTGGTAAGTTTTAAGGACTTATATAAATTTAGAATTTTTCAAATACATTTATATTTAAAAGCTTAGCTTCGAAGGCAATTTACTGCCAAAATTTCAGCTGAATCGGCCTAGTAGTTTTAGAGATATAGTATTTTTATTGATTTGTGGGCGGTAAAAGGGGGTTAGGTAAAATTTTTTATCATAATATTGCATTGTCACCGGACTTACATATGTATGCTAAATTTATGGCTTAATCGGATACCAACAAGTTGTCGAAAAATGGCTTGCAAGTTTTGACGGACATACAAACATATATACATACATACGAACGAAGCAAGTTAAATAAAAGCTTATAAAAAAATAAAAATAAAATAACAAGCAGATTCACTTTGAAAGAAAACCGTCAAATCTGTTTAGAACATATGCCAAATGGGATGAAAATTCTATGTTTTTATATGTAAGGAACTGATTGGTAAGCTTGATTTTCTTTTTAAATCAACTATACGCGGATCTCCAGTACAAAATTTGGTTAAAAATGCATTTCGTGGGGCGCCCAAATTGGTTCAGACCACAAAAATGTTTACCAATCGAAAGGATTTTTTATATAATTTTAATTTTTGTGCCGGAAATGAGGGTCAGATTGTCGATACAGTCTATTGAATATCATTTCAAAATTCAAAATTGCTCATTTACATATAGACAATTGTTCATTGTCATTAATATGTAAGACTAATTTTCCATTCAGATGTTCGGATATTATTGCCAATAAATATACTTTAGAATTAAAATCAGCTAATCTACTTAGTAAAATTTTATGATCGCTAAGACATCACATATTTTTAAAATAGGACCATAAAATCTAGTTTATAATCACTTAATGAGTTCCAAAAACCATCATTCTATTATTTGATCAAATAGAATAGAATAGTTCGTTTAAAATATCTTGTTGGTTCTCCTTCTCATATCGTTACTCTGTGTTTATAATTGAGTTTGACCCAAAAATTATACAAGCTTATTATCATTTTATCAATTAACTTTAGATTCATTTTAAAAACAACAGAAAATACAATCCAAGCTATGATGTCAAAATTAATTAATTCATGTATGAATGTCTACAGAACTTTATTTATCACAACAACGAAAAAGGTTAACGAACAGAATTGTTTGGATTAAAAAAAAAAGAAATTTGGTATAAAAAGAAGAATTTTGCTAAACTTTATCTAGTATTATTTTGTTTCGATTGCAAAAATGTTTTGGTGCAAAACTTTCGTATTAGGTGTGTTTGTGTATAAAAACAATATTTGAGAACAAATTTTAACTTATTTACAATAATTAAAACAAAAAACAAATAAATGTAACATTGAAAATACAATAGTTAGTTTGGATATGTATAATGCAAACATAATGACTAGTGATGTGACGGAGCTCTGCATTTTCATTTTCGGATTTTTATAACACTTCCGGAAAACCAAAGATTCATAATTGACAGAAAATTTTTTTTTCTATAATTTAACTTTAATTGTTTTCAAGTATATGAAGATTTTTTTAAGTTAGGAAAAACTTTTTTCAAGTTACACTAGCTAACAATTTAAAAAAATTATCTCGGACTTCAATGCCATAATTTATTTTTATGTAAAAGCGACCGAAGAATACGAAAATGATGAAAAGTTTTCAATTTGGGTTTGGTCATTCAATTGTACACAACTTTACATAGATTTTATTTGACGGTAGGTTATTTTTTAAAAGTACAAACTTTGATGTATTGAAGTATTGAAGTGAATAAATGTATCTAAATAGTTGGTATAATGGCGATTTAAGTTAGGGAGTTTGACTGTAACTCATAAACTGTTTATTTTTTGTGCTCATAGGAACATTTATTCAGAATCACCAGAACTACAATATATTGAAAAGTTAGACTATGTAATCAGGGATTTAAACTTCCAAACATTTGGTACAGGGTTCCATTTTCCTAATATTCAATTAATGTTTCGCGATATATTTAAAATTATGTTTACCACGTATGTTTTCTTGCAAATAAACTAATACGCACAGTGTGAAGTTTGAATAATCTAGCGGAACTTAATTAAAAAAATCAAAACACCAAAAAATGAAATTTTTTGCCATGAAGACCTCTACGCGTTCTTGCCTCATTAAAAATTTTTCATCATTAGTCACGAGAAATTAGCGTTGAAAGTGACACAAAAAAGGAATTAAAATTTTTTTAAATATTTCATTTTGCTAATACGCTATTTTTATCATTGATAAACAACATATTTACCACTTTTAAATTAAAAAAATTTTGCTATTAATATTTCGCAAATACTGAATGAAATACTGGAGGTAAAAAAAAGTTAATGTGAGTTTGATTAATAACATAAAATCCATTTGAAAATATACAAAAAAGTAGATTTTTGTTTGTTAATATTCTAAGTTTAAATAAACTTTTCTTAGATGTACCCTCTTGTACCCCTTTTAAAATTTGGCTTATTCTCTTCTTTAGCTTTTTAGCTTATATAATCAGTAGCTTCACGTTTTTCCAGAGCACAAATACTTTTTGCAAAAAGCAAAGGGTTATAATTTTTTTTTTTTTAGGCAAAATGAAAAGGCAAGAATTTTTTGATGTGTGGTATAGATATTTTGGCGAGGCTCTTAGAAACTAATAAGAGATGGCTTAAAGGGAATATAATATTTCCAAGAAAATTTATTGATTTAATGCCGTCAACAAGCTCTAATGGCGCCATATCAAAGACTTTGATGACTGCTCTTAAAAAGTTTAAAAACGCAAAATTAAAGATATTATTCTAAATAAAAAACCCAGTGAGATTATTTTGGCAGCAGAAAAAGGGATGCAGCTAATTTAGTTAAAGAACTTGCATTTGCATCACCAAAAAGGGCGACCTCTATTAAGAAGGCAAGGCAAAATTATAAAACAACAGAAAAAAACTCACGCCTGAAGAAGCACTTGGTCGATATAAAGCTGACTACATACCAATACAAACATTTAAGAAAACAGTTAAAAAATATAAAAGCGAACATTTACTCCCCATGCTATTTAGTTAAAAAGGCTAAAGACTTATGCTAGCCTCCAGAAGAAGCTTTCAATGTGACAGATGTTTCTGCCGAAATAAATCTACAAGACTTACTAGATACAGTGCGGCGCATATGTACTGCAACAGCTGATCTCGTCGCACATATCTGTGCACCTTCCTCTAATATATCTCTCCGACTAATTTCCAAATGGGGCTGCGACGGTAGCTCTGCACAAAGTCGCTACAAGTAAAAACTTGACGATGCCGAATTCACTGATGAAAATTTATTTTCAGTTGCTTTGGTCCCCCTTCGATTAGTAGATGAGTACACACAAAAAATTGTTTGCCAAAATCTAAGACCTAACCTACTACAGTAATTATCGCTTATATGCACTATGTTTATAAGCATATCCCGCTTTTATGCAATTGAACTAGAGATATTTAACTTTGTCATAGCCAGCATTTTTTCGCTTATAAGCATTTCGCTTATATGAATTTCTCTTTTATATGCATCAAAATTAGGAATTTTTTTAAAGCAAGTCATAGAAAACTAACCGGTTTTATGCATCCCTACTGAAATGTCATAAAAATTCCGATTATAAATTTCACATCTCTATTGAGCTGTCAAATATGAAATAGCCCGTCACTGTCTTTGAAAGTGTCTAAGTTTCTTATCTTTTTCCTGTGCAGTTTTAAAATGAACAAAAATAAAAGAATAACCTTGTCACTCAAACAAAAAATTTCAATTGTAATGGAAGTTGAGCCAAATTAAATAAGATAGAAGAATATATGTGCCAAAAATGCTGCAATGTACAAAAGAAATTAACAGACTTTTTTCGAGATTGAAAGGAATTAAAAAAATTAAGTTAAGTTTTATGTAGTGCGAACCTGGCTGTTCTTAAATTTAATTTTTTTTTTTTAAATATATTTTTATAGACATTTTTTTAAAACCATAAGTGGTAAAGTCTGGTAGATGAGCCAATTTAAATTAATTTATGTCGAAACTGACTGTGCTTAAACTTAAGACTTTGTTTTATTAACCCATTTCTGGCGGCTCCTTAACTACCTAGCCAAAATCGATGAAACTTCGTCCAGAGTCTATATATGGCCCTTAACTTTATCTGGCAAAATTTAAAAATTTTACCTGCACAGGTAAGGGCTGGGCGGACTGGTGCATTTTTGCACCACTAGCTGCACCACATACCTTCACAGCCGTACCTGCCCATTTTAAAACAGCAAACGGGCTCTAAATTTATTTTAACTTAAAATTTAAAACTTTCAAAAAATGTATGTGTATTGTCAAAGGTCCATACTAACATAATCCCTAAAGTGCCAAGTAATATCACTTTCGCGCTCATCTGAAGAAAATTCTAAAGTTACTGGTGCAAAAATGCACCAATGGCTGGAAATGGGTTAAAACTTATTTTGTTTAAATTTTTTAAAAACCCTTAAGTGATATTAGACTGCTTGAAGCGGCAATTTAATATAATTTATTATATTTTTTATTTTTTAAAATCGCTTATATGACAAAATGTAATTTCTAAATAAATATAATTAAAAATTAAACCAATTCATAAGACAATTTTTATTGAAACAATATTTAAATTTTTTTATATGCTTCGTGGAGGTATGTAACCGAGTTTTCATATAAGCACCGTGGACGCATATAACCGAGTTTTTATATATGCTTTCCCGCTTATAAGCAGCAAAAAACAAGCAAATAGAGGTTATGCTTATAAGCGATAATTACTGTAGATGCTGCAGGCTTGTAGGATATATTAAAAAAAAGAAACCGAACAGTTAATTACAACGGAAAAAAATTCGTATTGAAGAAAAAATAATGAATCTCCTGCCAGCAACTATAACAATTATGAGTACTGACGTTCAATGTAAGCATGAACTGATTTTCACTATGATCGATGGTAAGGTTTGCAGCGCATTATCGCAATATGACTCATCTCAAAACTGCTATATTTGTGGCGCAACACCAAAGCAAATGAATGATTATAATGCTCTGAAAACAAGAATACCTCTAACGGAAATGTACAATTTCGGAATTTCACCTTTGCACTCCTGGATAAGAGCTTTTGAGTGCCTTTTGCACATTTCGTACAAACTAGATACAAAGAAATGGAAAGCGAATCCATCTGAATATTCTGAAAGAAAGAAAGCTATCCAGGAACGGTTTCGAAATGAAATGGGACTCCTTGACGATATGCCAAAGCAGATAAGCGGTAACACAAACGACGGAAATACCGCGCGCAGGTTTTTTAAAAGCACTGCATTGTCTGCAAACATTACTGAATTCAACGAAGATCTTATGCATCGTTTACGAATATTACTTGAAGCACTTTCCCGTGAGTTGCCTGTGATGTGCCTGCAAGCATTCACAAAATACTATGCCATTCTGAGGCGATTACAAATGCTTGCATTTTGCCTCTGGGACAGTTATCAGAAGAAGCTCAGGTAGCAAGCAACAAAGAATACAGGCGAATTCGTGAAAATTTCACAAGATAAACTTGTCGAAGAGATTGCAATAGAGACATTCTCAACTGGTTTTTACTATCATCAGATCCACTTCTATCTAGTCGCAATATATCCAAGCCAATAAATCGAAGAAGTTATCCACTTACGAACGAGACTTTATTATTACTGAAGGCTCCTGAACTGCCCCAATCTAGTTCCGACGATGGCGATGATTACGAAGACTATAATGACGAATAACTAATTATGGAATTGTTGAAATAAAAACAAAAAATTTAATATTAAATTTAATACTTTCTATTTCATTCCAAAATAAATAAAATTTTTGTAGGTAGGCATTGCAGTTAAAATAGATGTAAAGACGACTTTAATGGATTTTTCCACTAATAATTTAGCCTATTACTAATTAATTTGCATTCATTCACTTGAAAATATAACATGAGGTTTATTTGATTCTTCTATATGGTAGGTGGGTGTGATAGTGCTCCGACCACGCCCATTTTTCATAAGAATCGTATTGCTGCTTAAACTGCCTCTACACTATATGTCTCTTACATATGACACGTCAAAAGTTACAAATGATTTTTAGCTACAGATAGTGTGGAAGATATGAAACTGTGGTTTTGAAATGTCGTTTGTATTTGCGTCTGTAAATTTTTGAATTAGAACCGTCTTTAATTTCGTATGTTTTTCCATCTGTACAAAATGTCAGTTTGATAAATTTTTTATTTGAAAATGGAAGAAAAGGCAAATTTTAAGATATTTATTCAATAAATTGATTTAAAATTTATTTATTTTTAGTTTAAATGGCTACAGGGGTCACTTAAGAGCTTTAAGGTTTATAAAAATTTCAAAAGCTGTTTTTTATTTTCAAATGACGTGTCGATAGTGTGGAGACAAAAGAAAAAAGCTGCCTGACAAAAACTTAATTCTGACACACAGATGAAATTTGGTATGTAATTTTATTTGACATGTCATATGTATGAAACATATAGCCTGGGGGCACCTTTAGTAATTTACCAAAACAAATTTCAATTCATTATCTTAACATTTTGAATTAAGTTCCGCTAGATCATTGAAAATACACACTGTGCTACGGGCGCACAGTGGAGTATTTAGGACCGAAACTGTAGATTAATTCAAAAAATTAATTTTCAGGCACACACAAGGTATCCGATGAAAGATCTTAAAACTCACCATCAGTGAACACACTGTTGCAAAATACTTTACTGTTTACCCGCAATGCACTTTAACACTGATTTACCACACCAGTCAAAATGACTGGTTTTATAATTATACTAGCTGAACCCGGTGTGCTTCGCTACTCCCCTCGTTATAAAATAAAATTAAAAGTATTTATATATTTTTCACGCCATCGAATTTTCAAAATAAGTCCACCCCAGCGCCACCTACCGTGTCCATTTATACACAAATTATTTTCTTATGATCAAACAAACATACATTCTGAATTTCAGTTAAATTGGTCCATAAATTCAAATTTTCGATATAAGTCCACCCCAGCGCCACCTATCGGGTCCAAAAATGTTACCTATGTTACCCACCGTACCAAGATGAACATTACCTGAAAATTTCATCAAAATCGGCCCAGCCGTTTTGGAGTCCATACGTTACATACATACACATCCTATTTTATATATATATAGATTTTCAAATTCCTACTTCACTTGAGGTTTTTTTTTTTTGAAACGATTGTTATGACATTTGAATAATAATTAACTAAATAATGTTATAAGCCCCACCAACCATTTTTTCTAAGAGTAGTATTTTTGACTGGAATCGATTTATCTCACATTGTAAAATTGAGTTAAAAGTTGAGTGTTAAAAGTTGAGGTTTTTTTTTTCATGCTCTCTGTGATAAGAGTGATTTTTTTACTTGGCATTCCAAATGCTTTTTTATATATTTAAAACCAAAGTTTAAAATAAAATGGAGCCTACGAGCTCAGGTATTTTTTTAACATACTGGTTCATTTTTTTTTTGTCGAAAAGTAATCTTGTTATTGAAACGTAAATGATTTTATTTTTTTTCCATTTAGCTTAAAAATGTGTATATTTGTATATTTTGACCATATATGTAGACATATAGTTGTGAGTAGCGTGTGGTATGTCGAAATTGTTATTGTTTTCGAATATAATTGAATTTTTTTGTAAAACTTAAAGTAAAAAAGAGCTGCGCTATGTTTACGTATTGAAAAATTGAAGCATTTGTAATAACGAAAGTGATGTACATTCTTTACATTGTACCCATGCAATTTGGTAAAGCTTTTTATTACATTTTTAAGGTTCTAAAAAGTTTTGTATCCCTTGGTGGAACGGATTCAAATGTATACTTGTCGAAGTCCTTACGTAATTTTGTATGGGAGGAGGGTGGAGTTTACATTTGACTGTATCAAATTTAAAACTAAAAATGCATATTACAAATTAAAACTTATGTGCAACTTAGGCATGGTTTTCACTCGATTTGGTTGAATTTCATACTTAGAGTTAGGCTTGCCAGATGGTACAAATCCGACTGGATTGTCCAGTTATTTTGCTCTTGTCCAGTTATCCAGTCAAAATGAAATTTGTCCAGTTTTTTCGCCGTCGTCAAGTCAAAATGAAATTTGTCAATAAAAAATATTTTTCCAGGAAAAAATATTTTGACTGACTTAATTATTGTTCGCTTCGAGATATTGCACAAAATAAGACATCAGCTGGTTCCCTACAAGAAATGCATAACCGATACTAACTTATATAACCGTAATATGACTAGTTATATAACCAGTAACTAGGTTATACAACCAGTCATATGACTAGTTAGTAGCTGTCACTTTTCTTGTAGGGTCGTTTGCGTGGTCTCAGCACTATTACCGCCTTTAAATCGATTAATTGCAATTAATCGACAATGTGTGCTCATCACTGGCGAAAACATAAACAAATCAGTCGGCAGGTCGGAAAAAATTTTGGGTGAGAATTAAATAATTTATTATGTATTGAAAATTATTTTAAGTTAAATATTATCAGGTTGTAATCGATGGCAACGGAGAGCGAAGAAGAAGCGATTCCCAGTAAAAGAAGATACACAAGTTTTTGCGACAAATGGATGACTGATCCATTATTTTCGAAGTGGGTCGTAAAAAAAGATGAATATACTGCTTTTTGCAAATTGTGCCAAATGGAATTCTCCATTAAATATGAAGGATCGCGAATGTTATTGAAGCATACAAGAACACAAAGACATACCAAAATTGAATCTGCACATAAAGTGTCGCAGAGTATTTCCAATTTTATTACCCCAAAGCAATTTAAAGAAGAAGAACTAATTTCCAGGGCTGAGCTGGCTAGTGTATACCACAACGTTAGGCATAGGCTAAGTTACAATAGTTTAGACTGCCAATTAAAGCTTAGCTCTACAATATATTGCGACAGCAAGATTGCTGCAAAAATGTCATGTGGACGAACTAAAGGTGCAGCGATCGTAAGAAACGTACTATCCCCATATGTACAAGAAAATATTTCAAAGGAGTTAAATGAATGCAGTTTTTTTTCGGTAAGCAGCGATGCCTCCAATATTGGAAATGTTAAAACTTTTCCCTATGCTGTCCAGTATTTTGACGCTGAAAAGGGAATTCAGAAGAAAATTTTAGATTTTTATGAAGACCCTAAGGAACAACATACAGATATATTTGAAAAAATTATTGCAATAACTAAGGAACACTCTTTAAGTTTCGAAAAAATTTCGGCTTACAGTGCTGATAATGCAAATGTCAATTATGGTGTCCATAAATCTGTTTTTAAAAAACTTCAGCACATAAACCCTCGTATTGTAAAAGCCAATTGCAATTGCCACATAATCAATAACTGTATTAAGTACAGCCTCAATTCTATGTCTGTAGATATCGAAAATATTGTTATCAAAGCATATAATGAATTCAGCTCTTCGGCAAAAAAAACTGAAAAATTAAAGGAATGTTATGAATTTGCAGGCATTGAATATAAAAATTTACTTAGGCACGTACCAACCAGATGGCTTTCTCTGCTACCAGCAATCGACAGAATGGTGTATAGTTGGCCAGCAGTAAAGCGATATTTTTTGCAAAAAGGTAAAGAAAATACCCAAAAACCTTTGTGGGATTTTATTGCTCGTGATGTACCACCTGATGATATTATAAACGATGATGATGAATGCAAGTACGAGGGAATATCGGAGGCATATCTATTTTTTATACATAACGTAATGCAAGAATTTAATGTAGCCACATTAAGTTTAGAAAGTGATTCAAGTACAATCACTGATATACACGCCATAATGTGTAAACTTTTGAATAGCTTGAAGAGCCGTATCAAAGATGAGTTTTACGGCAGTAAAACTATTTCCATTATTAAACACCTTTCAATTGAGGATCGCAATTTCTTCAAATCAGAAGCAAACTCTTTTTTGGAATCTGCTGTGATTTATTTGGAGCAGCGATATAACTTTCAAAATGATTCACTCTACAACCAAATGTCAGCATTAAATTTAAAGGATACCCTCATCTCATGGAACGATCTATCTGAACTACCAAAGAAAATAAAACTTGATAATCAAATTAATATAGATAAGTTATATATAGACTATTGTTGCCTTCGAGAGGTTTTTGGCCAGTTACCAAAAGATAGCTCGAATGATAAAATATGGTCATATTTTTTTAAAAAGTGTGACAAAAATATCCACAAAGATTTATTTGACTTAGTATCTTTTGTATTTTCAATACCAATCAGTAACGCTTTTTGTGAAAGAGTATTTAGTGTTTTGGACAATTTATTTTCAAAAGAAAGACAGCGAATGAATTTTGATCTCATCAAAGCAGAAGTTATGATAAGAATTAACTGCGATGAAAATTGTGATAATTTTTACAATTTTTTATTGAAACCTGAAGCTTTGCATTTAGTAAAATCTGTTGCAAAAAATACCAAATACATGTGGCAAAAGAAATAATTTTCCAGATGTAATTATTTATGTACTACATAAAACCAAGACTTTATTTTGTGCTAGAAAGGCTGAATTATTTTTTTTTTTTTGTTATTCCAAATGGTATACGACTTTTTTACATTATAAAGACTGAAAGTATTCACTTATGTTTTTTTGTTCTTTATGTAGTTTTAAAAAATAAATAAAATGCTCTTGTTAAAAAGATCAATTCTTACACATGTTCATTTATTTTTTATAAAATCTGAAATCAACGGTATAGAAAAATGTGGTTTAACTGAATATACTTCAAAAATGACCCATATATACATGTATGATTTGCGATTTTTGTCATTTTGTACGACAAAACCGAAAAGATATATGATTATAAAACTTAAAGAAATGTCAAGTTTTTTTTCGAAAAATCGGGCTAAATCCAGTTATTTTATTGGAATGTCCAGTTAAACGCCTATTTAGATCTGGCAAGCCTACTTAGAGTGCTTATTATATTATAATATTATAATACCAAAGCTCACATGCACAATTTCAAGTATAAAAATTGAGTTTTGTGGAATTTAAAGAGATTTTACCTTTTTGAAAGTCACTTTGTATGGGAAGTAGAACTTGTTTTATATTTTGTAAATAACTAAATGATGATCCCACAAGACCTTACTACTTTGTTTTCTAAATAAAATACGTAAAAATCCATGTGTTGATGCAAATCTTTATTTGGAATGATAGTTCGGTTCCTACAACTCAATGTTTAAATTATTTCGTTTAAATTTTATCCACGACTAGCTCTTAAATGGTCCATTTTGTGGGTCCAATTTGAGAATTTCAACAAAACTCGAGTTCGGCGACGAATCAATTGTTCAGGGTTTTCACGAACACTCTGTCCTACTGCAGCAATATTCTCAAAATTACGGGCTCTATGCCCTCTGGTTGACTGATGAATGTCCAATAGTGTAAAATTCGTTCGAAATTCGGTGATGGTTTGATGGTTTTGACGCTCATAACGACCAAAATAATGTTGAAGAACTCAGAACATTCTCAAACTGATGACTGATGTTGGTAGTAAGTTTCCACAATTAATAAACGTTGTTCAGGAGTAGGTCTATTCATAATTTAGTCGTATTGAATACTGAACACAAATGTCATATGGACAAGCCATTTGACACATAATATCTGTCAAAACAACCCAGTTGAAAAAAGAGGTTTCGTATTGGATCACCCTTTACAAGCTTAAGTACCGAACTTTTTTACGATAGCTTCCAAAAACGGCTGTAATCGTGTGGACAGACAAAAAATATTTTCGTTTTTGGAACCATTCCAACTAAAAAAATGTCAAAACGTTTCTTCTATCTTCTAGATGAATTGTTACCCACACTTTAAAAACTGATTGAAAAATAACTACAATAAATTTCTTGAAATTTCATCGGCGATTTTGTAAAAAGATAATGCTATGCAGATTGATTTTTCAATTCTGTTAAATTTTTTCAAAACAGGTATATTTTCTCTAAAATTTAAGCAGCATAATTACTCAAGACTACTGAAGATGGCTACTCTTTCCATCCGAAACAGCCTGTCTAGTTTGCTGTGTGGTTGACTATACACAGAATTGTTGTTCTTGCCTTCAGTGTTACCGTTGTCAATTTTTAAAAGGTGGCGAAACAAGGGATTTCTAATAAGACATTAACAATGTTAAAATTAAAAAACAAGTAACAAACATGTATAAGTATATAAAAAATTGATTCACGTAAAAAAATCAAATTTAAATACATATAAAGAAAATCTAAAAAATCTAAATTTGGGAAAGTTGAAGTAACACTCCTTTATTTTATAAAATAAATTTAAAACCAAATCAACATAAAAATTGTGTCAAATATAATCGTCCAAGAACTAGCGCATAATATTTTGGGAGAGGCGAATACAAAATTGAATCGGTTGGAGTGGAACACATGGGTGTCATTTCGTTTTACTCTAATATGATACATATGATTTTATTTTAAACGAATGTGCTTGCCACCCCTACAATTTTTTACTCAATTTACAATATTTTTTATGAGCGAAGTTATGCACTATGTCCGGGTTAAACTGTTTTATTATTTAGCATAAGTTATTTATTTTGTTGAAACAAAGTTTTTTAAATTTGTTCACGAGAATAGAACTTGGACTCCATTTTTTAATGGTTTTCTTTCTACTTAATTATAGTGTACACTGAAAGCATGGATTCATAAGTTTCAACCTTTAATTTGTTTGTTAAATTATTTTTCATAAGAACCGTTATTCAAAAAATTCTTTTGACCCTAGTATTGATATGAGTTACAAAATTTGAGTTACAAACTTATATAAATGCAGAAACATATAATGATTGAAATTATTTCTGTAGACTTCGTATCTTAAGCCAAAATATTTCAATACATGATATATAAAAAAAATTTTCTTATACTATATCTTTTCACTTACATTATAATAATTTAAATTATTCTATAAATGTTTTTGGTTCACTTATCATATGACTAGACTCTGCCAATAGGTAAAAGTAGTTGCTGCCTTTATTTGACTTAAATTTTTTGGGTCTAAAAATCGTAAAATAGAAAGTGTTTCGTTATTAAAAACAATTCTGGAAAATATTTTATCACCGAGAGATAATATTTAACTATATTTCTTCAAATCTATATTATTTCTTCTTTGAAAAATTCTCAGAACGTATTGTGGTTTCGGGCCTCATATTGTGTCGGATTTTTATGCGTATTTTTGAAAAAGGGGAAAAGTCGCACACTGTTACGAAAAAGTGGCAAATAAACACAATTTTGAAAAAGGGTCATTTTGCAACTTTAGTCGCACAAGGGTCACGCTGTTTGTCTTCTTCAAAACTGACTTGAGATATTCACGCTTTTCCATGGTGTAAGAAAACCAGGTATTAGTGACTTTTGAACAACACCATGAATTTCTTTGCTTCTGTCTAAAAATTGTGAGCGAAAGAGCGGACCTGTTGATAGTTGTCAAATTGTGTTATTTGTTTGCATTGCTA
The DNA here is from genome assembly GCA_963920525.1 of Dichetophora obliterata. Taxonomy (NCBI): domain Eukaryota; kingdom Metazoa; phylum Arthropoda; class Insecta; order Diptera; family Sciomyzidae; genus Dichetophora; species Dichetophora obliterata. The sequence continues at coordinate 50,981,241 of OY986438.1, read as the reverse complement.
GATGATATGCTATAGTTTTTATTGTGCTAACTAAGTATAAATAAATATTAAATGCAATTAATTGTGCCGTGTTGTGTTGATAAAAAGTTATTGCAGTTGTCTTTGCCGATTTGCCAAGTTTGTCATTAAATGTTTTGGCCATTTTATCAGAAACGTACGCTGGAAGGTGCCGCCGACATGAAGCTTTGGCCAGCATGCAAATTGTTTTCCATTCACATCGTTTTTTTTTTTCATAACGCACAGCGTCTCATATATTTTTTATTGTTTTCCATTTCACTTTATTCTCACTTTAATGCTCAACACGAATTAAACCAAATTTGTTTTCATTGCAATTCACCATCAGCTGTTTTTGACAAGAACGGGGAAACATAATTTTATCATTTTGAGAGAGAAGTGTCAAACTCACTAACACCTCTATTTCTTACACCATGCGCTTTTCTAGTATTTTTTGTAAGCAAAGACAAGAAGAATAGCATTATAGAAGAGAGTTTTTAAAGAGAATGCGAGAGCAATAATTGTAGGAATAAATTTTTGCGCATTTCTCGCGTGAAACATTTTGATTTTGGGTCTCTGAAATAAAACTAAATTAAATAAAGGAAATTTGTTGCCAGCAATAATTGCAGTTAATTCCCGTTAATTTTAGTTAGAGTGCATTTTGAGGGTTCAATACCTCACTGAGGGAGCGATATCTCGAAAGAGGAATAATTAAAAAATAACGTATTTTTTGGAATCTTTAAATGAATGGTGAAATCACATCATAGCAGTGAACTCGTATTATTTCTCTCATGACTTGACAAAAAAGAATAAAAAAATTATTCTTGAAAATTGATTTATGAAATTTTTACCTGATTTTATGATTATTACATACGCATCCGCGGATTTTATTTGAAAATATATGCATACTTATTTTTGTATTTTTATTATTTACAATTTTCACTCATCTTATTGTGTACTGTCATCCGCAAAACGGCATTCGTCACATCTTCAATAATAATACAAAAAAACTGTTTGAACCCCGAATGACTTGGCGTATCCTCACAAAATGTGTTTAAAGGAGTCAAATTATATGAACTAATCGGCCATTTGATGATGATTTGACAGAAAGAATTTGGTTAAATTTGCAGTTGATGTTCAGCTCATTCGCGGAATGTACGACGCAAATGATTGCTCTTTGACTTTAAGTATGATACTACTCCAGTTAGATCTTATACGGGCGTAGGGCCGTACTACCTTTACTCAAATTCTTGCATATAGTGAATGGGCAAAGGCCGATAACGGAGTCAAATTGAAAGTTTTGGGTCCTGCTAGTTACCTATCTCTATAGAGGCGTGTTCGATGAATATTATCTATAAGAATAGTCATAAACGTCAATCGATTCATACGAGTAGCATTGCACTGAGGAAAAAAATTATGGGCTGACTACCTTAGTATAAATTTATGTACTCACGCCATAATCTTCGTCACTTTGATGGTTTATTTGGCCATAATTCTGATTTCGATCTTGCACGTGGTTATATGTGATACGTGCTTTTCTTTTGCAATATATAATATTTTCCTAAAAGCAAATTTAATTTTATTTTATAGCTTTGGCTAGTGCATATTTTTCAATGAGCATCGCTTTACCAGTGAATGATCAGCAATCTGGTATCTTAGCTAGCGCCGACCCACTTATAATGGGCGAAACCCAGGTTAGCACAAGGAAAATGCATATTTTATCTGAATCATTGAAAAAAATGGAATCAGAACAGGAAGAAGAAAACTCTCACTATGAGCAGCATAAAGAAACGCAACAAAATAACAACAGTGCTACACCTGTACTAATAACAGACACAGATGACTACTTTTTACCGGAAAAATTCCCAGACTTACCCAATGATGAGTATTTGGATATAGATGAAGATGCTACGCCATTCGACTTTCTTAAACAAAGCGAGAAATTGCCAAAAGTAAGCAGGAGCCATTTTTCCAATTTTATAACTTAAAACTACTTTCATCTGCTAATAGGAACAAGTTCCAACTCAATCCCTCAGTCCCACAAACAATGCAATCAATGCCATCTACATCACCGTGCCAGTATTCATCAATACAGCTAATGGAGGCGCACCTTTTTCCATATCAGTGGGTGGCCAAACAATACCAATCAATAGCAAAAACCCACGCTTAAAAGTTGAAGCTCCAAAAAAAATAACACCAACATCCAAGTTCAACAAATTAGCTTATAGACCGCATCCAACACGAATGGCAGCGTTGCCACAGTCTATAATAAATCGTCATCGTAGTTTTACTCAACGCAGGAGCCATGTGCGGAAACATGAAGAGCCAATTAGAAATAATGTTAAAAACGACACTTATTTACTTTTTTATAAGTAAACATTTAAAGAATTAGTTAACATTAAAATACATATTAAAATTATATTAGAAATAGTGATAAGATAATAAAAATTAATCAGATTTATAAAGTTGGTAAATACTTTTACCAAAACTCAACTATACAAACATTTTTCAATGGTACTTACTACTTACTTACTTAGTTGGCGCTACAACCGTATATCGGTCTTGGCCTCATCTAAGAATATGCGTCAGCCATTTCTATCTTTCGCTTGCTGGCGCCAGTTGGAAACTCCAAGCTTCGTCAGGTTGTCCTCTACTTGGTCTTTCCAACGAAGATGCGGTCGTCCTCTTCTGCCTTGACCGCCGCTGGATACCGAATCGAATGTTTTCTTCACTGGAGCATCGTCTTTCATGAGCTGAACATGACCGAGCCAGCGAAGCCGCTCGATTTTAATGCGCTTGACTATGTCGATGTCAGCGTACAGCTGGTACAGTTCATCATTCCACCGTATTCGGTACTCGCCATTGACGCAGATTGGTCTGTAGATCTTACGAAGAATCTTTCTCTCGAATGCTCCTAAAGTCTTTTCATCTGAACTGCTCAGCTTCGAGGTTTGTGATGCATAAAGTAGGATGGACATGATAAGCGATTTATAGAGCGTGATTTTCGTTCGTCGAGAGAGGGCTCTGCTTCGCAATTGCCTACTGAGTCCAAAGTAACACCTGTTGGCAAGAGTTATTCTTCGTTTGATCTCAATGCTGATGTCGTTGGTTGAGTTTATGCTGGATCCCAGATAAACGAAGTCATTCACAATCTCGAAGGAGGTATTGTCAACTGTAACGTGGGTTCCAAGACGCTGGGACTGTTTGTTTGTTGACACTAAGTATTATTTCGTCTTATCTGCATTCACTGCCAGACCCATTCCACTTGACTCTCTTTCTAATCTGGAAAATGCTGCACTGACTTCGCGCGTATTATGGCCAATGATATCTATGTCATCAGCATATGCAAGCAGCATAACACTCTTGTAGAATATTGTGCCTCTACGTCTCAGATCAGCAGCTCGGATGATCTTTTCCATCATTAGGTTGAAAAAGTCTCACGATAAGGAATCACCTTGTCTGAAACCTCGTTTGGTAATAAATGGTGGGGAGAGGTCCTTCCCGATTTTAACTGCGCTGCTGGTGTTGCTCAGTGTCATCCTGCAAAGTCGTATTAGTTTTGCAGGAATACCAAATTCAGACATGGTGGAGTACAGGTGCTTCCTTATTGGGCTGTCGAAGGCGGCTTTGTCGATGGTGGTCGATGGTGGACTTTCCAGGCCTGAAGCCACACTGATAAGGTCCGATCAGTTCGTTTACAATGAGCTTCAATCTTTCACATAAAACGCAATAAAGGACCTTATATGCGATATTAAGAAGGCTTATCCCACGTTAATTGGCACAGATAGTGGGATCGCCTTACTTGTGGATTGGGCAGAGCACATTGAGATTCCAATTGTTCGGAATGTATTCTTCCGACCATATTCTTCATAGAAACTCGTGAATGCATTTAAGTAGAGCTTCGCCTCCGTTCTTAAACAGCTCAGCAGGTAAGCCATCAGCTCCCGCGGCTTTGTTATTTCTAAGCCGAGCTATAGCTGTCAGAACTTCATCATAGTCGGGCAGCACTCACTGTCATCCAAAATTTGGGTTTCCGGAATATCATCTCTATTGGCGGGATTGTTGTCAGCTTCGCCATTTAGAAGCTTAGAGAAGTGTTCCCTCCATAACGTCAGTGTACTCTGAACATCTGTCTCTAGATTCCCGTTTTCATCGTTGCAGAAAGAGGCCCCGGTTTTAAAACCATCGGCAAGGCATCTCATTTTTTCGAAAAATTTTCGGGCCTCATTCCTGTCACTAGTACACTTTTCAATAGTATCAAGTTTTTTTGTACCCAAAATTGCATCAGAAATTGTTGTTGCGATGATGGTTAGAGGATGAAAGGATGGAGAGGGGGAAAGGCCACAAGTCGAACAATTTGGGTCATTAAATAAAAAAGTACATAACGACATATTTTGTGTCCTATTCCTTTAGGGAGCTTGTTTCTTCAGCTACAAATAGCAGTTATTAAAATGTAGAAAGTTGAACAAGTTTAAGCGCTAATCTATTCAAAATTGATCCCCTTGAAAACTAAAGCTCCAAAATAGTGCGCTAAACTGAGGCCAAATTACAGCACCCGTGATCGAGCAAATTTACGAAGGGCACGACGAGACAAGTGCTTATCAATCTTGTACAATTTTGCTCGACCACGTCTGCTGTAATTCGGCCCCTGGACAACCAAATTAGTAAAGAACAGAGGTCTGCAGCGATGAACTGCTATTGCTTTTACACTCAGTACGTACTTGGTTTTTGTATGACTCAATATCATTAATACCATGCAACATATTCTACGCCATCGTGCATCAACATCAACGTGCAACGATCGTACCAAAGTAAAACACTCTGTGTGATGTGTGCTTCGACTTCAAGCCAGTTTTTTACAAGTTTTTTAAAATTCAATATTTTTGACCTTTTTAAAAAAAAAATTTAACGGTAAAGTTGTAACTATTATTGTTAAGTGCTTTCGTTTAACCTTTGAGCAAAAATAAAGAGATGTTTGGGTAATTTTTCCACATAAATTAATGAATTATTAATCACATAATATTAAAAAAACATTTTGTAAAAATTAAATTTCGCGAAAAAATCGAAGGGGGTACCCTTGTTATTTTGATAAACAGTAAAATAATTTTTGTGCTTAACTGGAAGAATTTTTGCAAATAAATGCTATGTCATATGAAAGGTAGCCAAATGTGCAATTATCACTTGATTTTATTTTTATAAAAAAAACAATTTTTAAATCATTTTTGGAGTAAAAAGTCAATATTTTTACATTTTTTGAAAAAAGTTAAAAAATTATACACTGACCTAACGCTACAGTTCGTACTATTTCTGTACAGAGGTTTTAATAAAGTTTTGAAGAAAAAAATGTTAATGAAATACATTTAGTAGCAGCGGAGATTACAGGCCGTATTACATGTGATGTAAAATGTTGAATTAAAATATTGTAAATACATTTCTGTAAATTTTTGCTGTAAATATTGTATATACTTCATTTTATAATGTAAATATTGTACATAACTTTTTTTGGCTTTAATTTGATTTGTTTATTTTTAAAACATGAAAAAATAATTAAACGACGTGACGTTGAGTGACGTTAATGAAAAAAACAACGATATGCTAACATAGAAGTTCTATTTTATTTTGATTTCTACTATATATTTTGCTATGCAGTGACAACGTTTTGCATAATCATGATTTTTTTTGCTATATATTAGCCGCTTATATAAGTTGCATTCGCTGCTGTACCATGCGAGGCTAATTGGATCATGACATTTCGAAATCTTTCTTATGGCATCGCTTACAATCTTCTTTTTTTTATAAGAATGACCGTTTTTACCTTTGGGCTCGGTAGACTCATTCATAACTTTCAAAATTTTCTATCTACTATTTCAGGTTATTAAATTCTTTCTTTCTTTCTTTCGCACACAACAAATTCTTACTTGTCTTTATTTTCCTGGACCAACAAAAGCTTTTTGTATATATTGTAAATACATCTGTGTAAATATTTACTGCAAAAAATTACTACATATTATAATGTAAATATAGTAAATTTGTACTGTAAATATTGTAAAAAAATAATTAAATAAAATGTCATGCAATTTACATTTCTGTAAATATGTACTGTCAATATTGTAAGTAGATTTAATACTTTCACTTGTGTAGTTTTAAGTTGTAAATATTTACTTTATTATATTGTTAAGGTTAGGTAAATTCATTCAAATTGTTTGCCCATTCTTAGTTGTAACTTATTACATTATATAATAAGTTTTCAATTTAGTTTTAAGTTATTACATTATGTAAAAATATTTTTATTTAGTTTTAAATTATTACATTAAGTTATAAGATTTTAATTTAGTTTTAAATTATTACATTGTGTAATAAGATTTCATTCTAGTTTCTAAGATGTTATATTATATAATAAGCACCGTATTATATTGAACAACAAGAGACAGTTCTTCAAATTTTGACTTTTTTATTAAATTAGATACTTAGAAAAATAAGGTAAGTACATGTAACACAGAAAATAGCTATGCTTATTAGCCAATTGCTTTTAATTTATTTTTGCTAAAATTCAAAATAAAATAAAGTAAAGATTAATTTATTGCTTGTTAATACCACAGTTGCTTTAAATTGAAATTTAAAAATATTTTAAATCTTTTCTATTTGCTAAAATTTAAATAGATTTAATGCAAAAGATTTCTTAAAAATAATTTTTTTAAAAGTATTAATTTTGTACAACTATTGAATATGAAAAAAAAGTTTAAATCAATTCCGCTCATTTTGATACTTTATAAATTATATTACATATATTTATACCTATTACGTATTTAAAATACAATTGAAATTAAACTTAACATATACAAAAATTAGTTCTTTACAAAAGGAAAAAAATAATTTCTTATTTTCCGATATATTTATTTCCATTTATTAAATGTAACATAGGACATCTCGGACTTTTTTAGTTCCAACAGTACTAGGTTTGCAATGCCTTAAGTCCCGGGATTTTCAGGATACCGCCTTCACTGCAAAAAAAAATGCAAAAATATTCCACCTAAAAGTTCAATGATACTACCTAAAAAAAGCCTGAATGTGATTTTAATAATACAAAAATAAAAATCTTTTTTAACTATCTGTACAAAATATGACGTGAAAAATAATCAATATAAACCTTTAGTTCAAAACTCACAAAATATTAAATAATACTAACTTAAAAAGCTTACCTAAAAAATTAAAGAAAAACTTCCCTAAACAAGCTGTAAAAAATATCACAAAATTCGTACTTAGAATTACTAAAATTATATACTATTTTATTGTTTTTTAAATAATTTTATCAGCCTTCCGAATGATCTCATTTAATATAGTTTTTTTTAAGAATTGATCTTTGTTTTTCAGAAATAAGCAATGAATACTATCCAACCATTTAATCGAAACTGTGTTTTTTAGTTTTTTAAAATCTTCTGCAAGTTATGCTGAATTCACTGATAACCTTCAGCATGTTTTTGTGTAATTTAAAGCACCCTCCAGGAAAAATCGGAAGGCTTCCATCTAAAAGTGATAAAGAAACATTCCCCACCGTATCTTTTGAAAGCTTAAGGGTAGTTTTGTATTTATATTGTTTCCAAACCGCTTCTTTAAGAATGCATGTGGAAACTTTTATTTATTGTCAAGCAATGACAATAGAAAATATTAATATCATTGTTTTCTAGCCGCTTATTGTAGAATTCGATAGTCTAGTGGTAGCGCGCTCGACTGTCGCTCAGGGGTCCCGGGTTCGAATCCTGGCCGAATCCATTTTCATAACAAGGGAGAGGAATGTTTCCACATTAATTCTTAAAACAAGGGAGAGGACTGCTTCCAATTCGCTTTTGAGGACAGCGGAGAGTAATGTTTCCACATGACTTTTTAACAAAGCGCGGAGGAATGTTTCCCTCTAATGACATGCTATGTTAAAAAAGCAATGGAGTGTGCAACAAAGGGGAATGCTTCCTACATTCCATGGAATGTTTCCTGGTAACATCCGGGAATGCTCACATTTTCTGAAGGGCAGTGTCGGGCAGCTTTGCACACCTATATTTTCTCATCTTGAGTATGTATTAATAAGCGCTTTAAAGCTCACACTGAAAACAAAGTAGTGCTAAAGCACTTTTTACAGAAATCTTACTAGGCATTATGGGATTTTTTTTTTGCTCGGACTTGTATTGCAAAATTAAATTAATAAGTAGTGGACGGAACGTCAAAAGGAAACAGACCGACAGACGAATAATGTGAAATACAGATAAGCAGACGGAAATGTAAAAACTGCTGCTAGTAGTAAAAAACAAATATGTTTTTTATTGTGCTTATGTTGCTTATTGTGTTTTGCCAAGGCTAAACTGACAGCGTAAGATGCTTTCATTATACGTACTTGGAACTGATCACTATATGATATGATATGTGGCATGCCGCATTTAAATAATTAACTAATTTCTCCATCATATGCCCTACAATTACCTTATATTGGCCATGCAAATTATCGTAATGCCTTGTTATGCATAATTTTTTAATTTTACCTCTTTGAAATAGCCACGCAATGCCGTTATTTTCTAAAAATAAACAATTTTTCATACATACTTCCAAAAATTTTGCATGCATAAAATTTTATACAGTGTAATCTCACATTATATCTGTGTCGATGAGCAATAACAGCTTAAGTCTTATTTTAAAGTTTCCAGAAATCTTGCTTCAAAGTTTTCAATCACCATATAAGTTATATGAAAGGGTTTTTTTTGTTTTTGCGTCATATCTTTGGCCTCGATGTCAACATCGATGTTCTTATGAGCGATACATCGTCGATACATCGGTCTGAAAAGGAAAAACATCGATAACGTTCGCTCGATTTTTAGCCGATTCACAATTTGACATCTGGAAATACCACAAAAAGCTAACACAAAAAGCAAAAAATTAATATTCTGATGCATCTTCAATAGCAAATGTAAGCGAAACAGAAGTGCAGATGTACCTGTAGTCTCCTATTACACCAATAAAAAAGATGCGATCGAAATTTTTTCAAAACTTGCGAAGATTGGAATGCTATATCTGTACCCAGCGAACACTTGTTCTCGGAAGCTAATCCAATTTGGTAATCTACGTTGTATGGTATTTTTCGCTAACTTTACTAAAAATGGGCATGACCCACTTTAGTTTAGTCCACTTTTCGGGGGATAAGCTTGGAGTAAAGCAAAGCGCACTAGGTCGAAGCTCAATTGAGCTGAAATTCTGACATTCCATTGCTTTGAGTATGAGATGGTTTAAGTTAAAAAATTTTGCCACACCCCCATTACCGCCCAGAATTAATCAAAAATGTTATACTTCGAACGGTTTTAATTAATTATATATATCAGAAAATTCTGATCGTCATGCATTGATGTTTCAAACGGAAACGTCTAGCATGTGTTTTGTTCGAAGGTCAATTTACACTTTTACAAATTCATAAAACGATCATAAAAAATTCATTGAATTGGTTCAGGACAAATTCTACTATAACTATAACGTTAACTATGAATATATAGATAAGGAAATAGATTGAAACATAGATTTATGTATATAACTTTCGAATAGTTTAAAATATTTGAAATATTTTTCACAGAATTATTTTTTAAGCTATATTTGAAAATGTTTTTCACATAAATTAGTTTTTAAGCTGTAACACATTGCAAAAAATATAACAATATTTTAAGCAAATTAGTTTTCATCAAAAAATCATGGGGGGGGTGTCCCATGATTTTTAATGATAGCAACTGTTTGTGTCAAAATAGAACAATTTTTGCAGGTAAATTATGTTATATGAAAGAATAAGGAAAATTAAAATTAAAAATATGTACAACAAAAGCAACTCTTGGCCTATTGTTTAGTACAAGTTGGATATTTTAGAGTTTTTTTTTTTGAAACAATATAAAACATTGCATTGGTGAGGTAACGGTAAACCTTTTCTCATTTTCCCAATTTACTTAACTGAACTTTCAAACAAAGAAAATTGGACTCAAAGATGTATAAATTCGAATGTGCATAAGTCACTCGAACGTTTTTTGTTGGATTTGATTACAGAATTATATTTGAGACATGTGTATTTTCCTAATTCGGTGCCCTAATTCATTTGTATTGTTATATAATCCATCGATTATTAATAACACGGTGTTAAAAATTAAATATCCAAAAACTTTCACGAAATTAGAATGATTGTTAAGTCGGGTGAAACTAAATATTACTGTATACTTGCACTTATACCCTCTGAATCATATTTGGAGCCAAAAAAACAGTTTGGAGATATCTTACGAAAAACTTGTAGTATAACTCTTAATTTTTGGAAATTTTTTATTACTTTTTTTAATGTGGAAATAAAAAATTCACTTTTTCGGTCAAATTTTACTGCTAAGACAACTACAAGTGAACCAACTAATTTTAGAAGTTGCCATCAACTCCACATGAGGTCTTAACAGCATCTTCATTCCAGTCATCAGCGCCGGTAGCTACATTCTCAGCAGCAACCTCTTCAGCCCAGTTGGTAGCCTCTTCTACTAGATGATCAACGACCTCAGCCTCAATCTTGGGAGCTGGCAAGAGTTCTTTATCAGCAGCTTCCTCCTTCTCAGCCTCCTCTGGCTGGATCACTCAACATTGCGTGAGATGGTGCCACGAAGGCGGAGCACTTCACGAGACAACACCCACCACATCAAAACGACGGAGTGAGGTGACTTGTTGTTGCATGGGATAGCAATATCAATATAACGCAATGGCGAGTCAGTATTGGTAAAAGAAATGACTGGGATGTTGACATAAAAAGCTTCCATGATGGGTTGATGATCGGTAATGGGATCTGGGACAACCGACAGATGTGGCTCGCGGTAAGCTGACTGAATCTGATTGGTGAATGCACCAGGAGTAAAACGACCAGCAATTGGGGTGGTGTCAGTGTACTTGGCAAACTTCAAGACAGCACGTAGACCAGTGGGACGAGATGAAATGACGAAGACATCCTGAGGATATTCGATGGCGGCAATGGCGCGTGCGGCCAACATCAGTTTCTCCCAGGTCTTGCCCAAGTTAAGAGTTAATGCCATCAGGGTGGCGTTTGTAGACGTATTGTTCCATCTGAAAGTTCACATTTTCTGACCCCAAATGGGTGGTCGCGACCAACATCTTTGTGATATCATCCTCTTTGAGGGACAAAAATATCCAAACCTTTTATATCCTTAAATATCCAAGTCGATGCAGGGAGCGATAATAAAATGGAAAGAATAATGGTATACCTTTAGCATTAACATTAAATTTTATAACAAATAAAATAGTTTTTTTTTCAACTTCAATCAATTTTTGTTGTAAAATATTAAAATTGGTTAAAAGTTTAAAACTTTTGAAAATCTTAATCATACGAACTATTTTTAATTTTAATCGTTTAAAAATATTTATGAAAATTATCAGTTGGGTAAAATAATGTTTTTTTAATTGACCAAGACAGCCAACAATGTATATGAAATCAAAACTATCTAATATAAAATTTTAATTTTTTGCATAGCAAAAGTAAACAATAAGTGACCATAATTTTTTGTATTAGTTTTATAATAGTAGAGATGATTCAAATTTGGCATTTCCTTTAAGCTTTAACTGGTTAAAATGAAAATTATTTAAAGCTTTTATATATTTACTACTAATATATACTAGAAATATATATACTAGTGACTTCATATACAATTTTCTTCAAAAAATTGTTAGAGGAATTGAAAAAAATATAAAAATGATAAATTTCTTATAATTTCGATTGTATCTTTGTACCCTCTGATAATTCAAATGGCCCAGATTGATGTTATTCTTAAAAAAAAAGAAATTTAATGGATATCCAACTTTACATGCCGATGTTTCACTATGTTTTATTCTTTCACCTAAGAACGGTTTTTGGCCCTGAATCACGATTTTGAGGATATATTCGAAAAACCAAGTATGCAGTACGTTTATGTTCCATTAGACCTACAACCTCCACTATGCCTTGAGTAATTTTTTTTTACTGTAATACCGTGTTATTGTTGATACACATTACATATATTTATATAATATTTGAATTAAGCCTATAAAAGATGTATTGCTGGCCCGGGCGATAACGGCACTTGAAGATTATGAAACAAAAAATTTTAATAAATTGTTGTTCTGTAGGCTTGTCATTCTGACAGTAGATTAAATAGTAGATCAAAAAAACGTTGTTTCGAGAAAAACGCTTTTAAAGTTTTAACAACATACAGCCCGCAATTAAGAGGTGCTCTTGATTATGTGCTATAACTTCGTTAATATTTTGAATTTTGGTCTAAATTTTTTACGGTATATTCACAATATATTGTACATTAAAAAAACTAGAGCACCAGACTACATCCTAAACTAATTGATTTATAGAGCTTACTGTAGTAATATTACATAAAACCAACATTTAACAAATCATATATTTTATTAAAGTCCATTTAAGTTTATTTGTAGCTTATTTAAAAAAATCATCGATAAATTTACGAACGAATAGTACAAAGTACAAGTTACTAAATAAGTTGAACTTATTGTTGTTTAATTTTTGTGTTGTACGAAATACTTTTAAAATGTGCGTACTCTTTTTTATTACTATGCATAAAAAAATGTTTAAAAAATAAAATGAGTTTTTCTTTATACATTTATTTTTTATGTTTTTTCGAAAATAGTTGAATATGACGTATTTTGACGTATTTTAAATCAACCAATAAAGTTTTTTACTCACAAAAATATGGCAGCACTGGGTGCAACGCCGTTGTTCAAAACTAAATTTTACTAGAACTCTTAAAACCTCTCCAACTCAACACTTTTATATAACTGAGCATAAACATTCATAAACATTCAAGTGCACGCATGTGTGTATATGTACATTCTCTCTGGCACGTACATAAGCATGATCGTAATTTTATTTAATTTATCTTTAAATTTTTTTAAAATTTTTTACATTTTCGTAAGTTTTTTCCTATTATCTTCGTACCGCAATTATCTACATTAAAAAATAAACAACTAGATTGGTTGAAAATAACGGCAAGCAGAGGAAAACAGAAGCTTTCTCACTTTTTTTTTTATGTATCACGCATTCCGTATTGCGTACGTGGACATTTTTCAGTACTTTAAGGCTGGGGCCAAATTATGCAGTCTTGCCGCGATCGCGACACCGATCACACGTTCTTTTTACATTTATTTATTTAATGCCATTTATATATTTAAAGCCTCGTTCAATTTAATGAAATAAAATAGAAATAAAATAGAATAGAATGGAATAGCCCAAAATAGAAAAATGAAATAAAGCCCAATTTCAATGAAATAAAGCCCAAAATTTTATTTCATTATTAAAATGGAAAATTTTTGGGTTTTATTTCATTTTTTATTTTGGGCGTTATTTCATTGGGCGTTATTTCCCTGAACCCATTAGATCTGTTCCCGTACTCGATTCAAGTAACTTAAACTTGCTTGAAAGCGTTATTTTACAAATTTTTGAAGGTCGAGAGAGAAGAATAACATGCAAAATGTCACTCTATAATCTATTACAATTACTTGAAGTTAGTACGGGAACAGACCTAATATGTTATATTATATGTTTGAAATGCTTGAATTTGAATAAATTTTTTTCAGTGCAAAATTTTATCTGCTCACCTACTAATGCTCATTTTTATTTTGACAGATAGACAGACTCTGACAATGAAGCAAATAGTTTTATACCGCGTTTTGGCTCACATCACTTCAGAAAATGAAAGTGGGAGCATGAAAAGCAAATCTTGTTTGTGTTTATTAGCTCGTGTTTGGTCAATACTGCCCCCCACCCCCCTAGGCAATGATCATTTTTTATATATCTTCATTAGGGCGGGTCAAATTCTGGCTCAGCGAAATTCGTAAAATACATGTAATTTCAAGACTTTTTCTCCACTACAGCATATACAAATTCTGAAAAAAAGCTGTGCGGACTTTCGTAAATAGATTCATACACATACATTCATACATTCATATTTTATAATTGAGAACAAAATCTATTTACGAAAGTCCGCACAGCTTTTTTTCAGAATTTGTATATGCTGTAGTGGAGAAAAAGTCTTGAAATTACATGTATTTTACGAATTTCGCTGAGCCAGACCACCAAAAAATTCGTCCATACAAATTGACCCGCCCTAATCTTCATATTAAATCAAAAAAGCCGTAAGTTTAAATAAAAAAATTTTTAATAGAAAATCAAAAAGCATTATTAGTTGTAAGTTACGCTTAAACTTAGGGCTTTGAAAACTTTGTTAATAAAAACGTCGGTTTTAGTTGTAGAAGTGTAAAATTTTACGAATCATGTATTTAGATAAGATGCGTCATAATCAATCAAAACGTCAATTTTGAATTTTTTGTAACTTATGGCTTTTTTGATTTCATATGACGATATGTTCATTATGTATTTAATTTATTTTGAAAAGAATATGTACGAAAACACTTTTTTAGGTTAATTTATAAAAAAAGCAGAGCTAAACCATTAATTTTGAAATAGTATGTTGTACTCGTTGCTGTAAGGCGATTGCTTTCACGTTTTTTTTTTTTTTTTTGCAAACGCTGCTAAAAAATACTGAATTTTGTATGTATTTCAATGCATTTATTTATTTAATATTCAGTATTTCTCAGCCGCGTTTGCGAAGAAAAATTGAGAGCCATGTCGCAATTGTGACAAAAAAGAGTAATATGAACACGGCCTAATCAGTTACGATACCATTTCGTTTGCCTTTGTTTCACAAAAACTTTTCAATACGTATTCTTTAATTGAAAAATTTTTTCTACGAATTTTATTTGTAATTTTCAGACACGAATAGAATTTGTAGAATGGACTTAGTTTGGTACACATTTCAAATATTTTATTCGTATTCATACAAAAACAAATTTATATTGTACTTTACATTTACGAATGATCGGAATACCTAGTCGCGAAAAAAAACCTTCTGTTCGGATAGGGTTTGAACCGCGGTTCTTTAGCGTATGGGGCACGTACTCTTCCAGTAGGCTACGGCCACCTTGCAATCACACATGTCCTTATATTCAGTAATTGTTCGACAAACCAGTCTGAACGATTTCATTGGTAAATTTTTTAAACTCAACTAAAACTTCATACCTTTTATAAATAATACGTTAGGTCAACCTGCGAATGAATTTTATAGTAAATACCACGAATGTAATAAAACAAATTACGAAGTTATTCCAACGAGAAATTGACGAATGTTAAGGGATGATATCCCTTATTAGTCGAAGATCATTCTTCGTAGCAACAGATAGCAAGGGGCATTTCATTCAATAACGGATATAAACTTTGACTATATAAAGTCATTGTAAACACGCAGAAGACAAAGTAAATAAATTTAATGAAAAAAACAATGTTTTCCAAAAAGTCGGCTTGTTTTGCTATAATAAAAATTATCCAATTTGGATTTTTTTTTAATTTTTCCAAAACTTAATAAAATTACAAACAATCCTGCAGCATTTAAAATTAAGAAAGTTGCAGCGATTTAGGCGAGAGCAAAGCTTCTAATTCAAAAGCTAAAGAAAAAATTAGGAAATTTAATAAAGTAGGCCAATTTTGGATCAAGAACTAATTTTTTAAAAAACCTTATATCATATTAAGCAAAAGATTTTACATTAGAATATGTTATAATCAAAAGTTTTTTATGACATAAATGTAAATTTGATAAGTGTCGATTTCAAACAATCATTTTATACTTCTTAAAATTCACTTTATTTTACGGCGCCCACCCAGTTTTTTCTGTACTTTTCTGGAGGTTCTGGAATATGTTATGAAAATGTATGAAACCTAAAACACTTCTAATATACATGTACCTCTTTTTTATTTATTCATACGTTTTCAATTTAAAAAAAATAAATTTTTAAATTATTCAGATAATAGGTATATTTTCTCACTCAATTGTAGGAACTTGCAAGCTGCTAGAACTGATTCATGATGGAAAAAGAAATAAGTAGATTGGTGTCAATGCGGTGTGAGATCCGGTGATAAATCTCCCTTAGCATGCGGGGAACATTTCAAGAATAACGGAAACTCACATTTTAAATTTTTGCGAACGATATGGATTTTGACCTCCTAAATCCAAAACTAAAAAATTTTAGTGCACTTGAAATTGGTTTGGAGTTAAAGGTTTCCAAAGTTAAAAAATGACCTAAAATTTTAATTTTTTTCAGTTTTTCAACAAAAATAAAATTTTGTTTAATATTAGGAAATTTAGGTATTCTAATTTTATAAGTTGAAATCTTGGGGCTCGATAGTAATTAATGCGATTTCATTTAAGGATATAGGCCTCTCATTATTTAATTTATAAAACTATTAAAAATATTTGCATAGCAAAAAATTTCTAAAATGTATTACATGACAAAAAAATAAAATACAATTTTTAAATATTTCGGACATGATACGAGAAAGATTTTTACACGAACTGTAAAATTATATTAGATTTTCTAATGGGTACAAGCGTGTGTCAACTGGTGTAGTGTGTGTATCATGTTTACAAAATTAGTACCAAAAATCGTAGTAAATAGCATTATATAGGTTACATTTTGTTTATGTTCATTTTAGATTCAATTATGCCTTTTCCACCGCACCCCCTAGAACAAATCCTGCGGACGCCCTTGACTACAATCCAGAAATCTGGATCTAAAAACAATATAGCTAATTATAAAAATATTTCTTAGCTAACAACTATGTATTTCGAAGCTTTTTGAGTCTATAGTTAAAGAGAAATAATTTTTTACAGTAGAGCATATTATCTCTCCTCACCAGCCTGGTTTTGTACCTGGTTGCTCTACTATGACAAATCTTGTTTTATTTTCTGAATGCTGCATATCTGCATTTACTGAGGGATGTCTGGTAATTTGGTTTACACAGATTTTTCCAAAGCTTTTGATAAAGTTTCTCATGTTTTTTAATTAGAAAGCTTAAGAAATTGGGTTTTCACTCAAGTTTCTTAAGCTGGCTTGAGTCGTATTTATCAAGCAGGCAATGTGTAGTTGCATTTGATAATGTTAAATCCTTTTCTTATTTAGCAACTTCAGGTGTTCCTCAAGGAAGTGTCTTGGGGTCTCTACTTTTTATTTCGTTTATTAATGACATAACATAAATTTTGTCCTTTAGGAAATTTTTGCTCTACGCTGATGATCTTAAGATCTTCCTAAAAATAGGTCATTTTAATGATACTGAACATTTGCAGTGTGAAGTCGATAGACTCTGTTTTTGGTGCTGCAGAAATGGTTTTTTTCTAAATCTTAATAAATGTTTTTCAATTACTTTCTCTAAATCTAGCTTTTTCCGTCCGTTCGCTTATAATATCGCCAACTTCCCTTTGACTTCCGTCCAACAATTTAAGGACCTAGGTGTTGTTTTTGATTGCAAGTGTACGTTTACTTCTCATCTGGATTACATTATTCCTAAAGCTTATGCTATGCTAGCTTTTATAAGACGAAATAGTGCATGTTTTTCCGATCCGTACACTTTGAAAGTCTTGTTTAATTCGTTTGTGCGTTCTAGATTGGAATATGCTGCTATTATTTGGAACTCTTATTACGATTCTCGTAAGTTGCGGATTCAAAGGGTTCAGAAATCTTTCACAAGGTTTGCCTTGCGTTCTATTAATATTGATGGTGTACCTCCTTCATATAAAACGTGATACTTATTAATAGGGCTTAAAACTTTCGAGAGCAGAATAAGCACTTTATCTTTGCTCTTTGTTTTTGATATCATAAGTGGTTTGGTTGATTGCCTTGCACTATTGGAAATGATCGATTTTAATGTTTCAGCAACTATGTTTTGAAGTTATGATCCTTTTACTTTACAAATTTACCATTCCTATATGCTATAAATGCTCCTATTAATCTTGTCTTGCGTTTGTTTAATTCTATTTATTCTAGTTGTAATCCTGATTTTACTGTTTCTAAGAATCAAATGAGATCTATTTTAAACACTATTTTTTTAAATATTTTTACTTTGTTTCATTCTTAATATTTAACTAGTATGTAAGAAAATTTATTCATAGACTAAACTGAAGATAAAGAAATAAATAAATATTATACTGTTAGCAAATGGAAATAAAAATGGCTGTACATTAAAATTTTGACTCTTTTACAGAAAATAAACTTTGTTTACCATAATTTCAGAATTTATTCAAGAATTATCCCTTTTAGATGAACTTACTTCAATCTAACAACAGTGGAACAGAGGCCTGCATGTTTATACATATCATCACAATTATATATTATGTTCCACTTTAAACAAAAACATCAAATCTTTGAATTTCATGGAAAAGAATTCTTCATTTTCAATCTTTTAACAAGATAAGTAGTTTCTCAAAGAATCGTTCATCATTCTTTAAGCTCACTCAACCCAAGATCGCTTTTATGATAGTTTTTGCTACAACGAAGTTATTTCTATTGATAATCTATCATAAGTATTCTAATGAAACACTTTGAGATTCCGAGAAATATTTGCAAAATTCTTAAACTTTTGGTTGATTAAGATCTTTTTATTTACATCTTGCTAGAACTATTCGTTTGAACCTCTAATATAAAAAGAAGGTGAGCAGAAATTTCTTAGCATAAGCACTTTAGCCGTTAGCATTTGGTCAACATGGTCAAAACTCTGTTGCTAGTTGGTGAGCATAATAATAAATCCTTGATCTTGTCTTAATTCAATTGTTTCATTAAATTTTAGGTTTATTACTGGCTGCCTGCTGCAGCTGCTCTGTTGGTGCCAAAATCAACAGCCGAATATTGGAACATGCAAGGAGTGCAGATTCAGAGACCAATGGGCCACACATTTTATACTACGCACAGAACGAACACGTAAACGATGAGAAATCACCCGAGCCATCTATAGAATATGAGCGAATGAGTGAAGAAGCCAGCAAAGTGATCAAGAACAGCAATCGACCCATTGATAGTCGCAAGTTACCTGAATATCTGTATCAAAATGCGATACCCGTTGTGAATGACAAGAACATAAACTATCTGCTGCCGCAGTATGGGTATCCTATATATGGTGCCCAACTTGTTGAACGCCCGCTGCTCAATGAGCTGAGGAGCAGTCCTAACTTCTGGGAAGTACCACGTTGGAAGCTGCCCGAACGTCTGCAGTTTGCATATAATTTGAATGCAGATCTTGGAATTACACCTTCTAGGAATCCGATCATTGCCGGCGATAAGGAAGATAAGATTGAACCAGCATTTCTGCCGTTTGCTGTGCCCGGACCACCTGGTCCACCAGGTCCACCAGGACCTCCAGGACCACCAGGTAGAACAGGTCCTCAAGGTAGACCTGGTCCACAAGGACGTCCTGGTCCAGCCGGTCCGCCCGGCTTACCTGCCGGTTCACCAATAAGCCAAGATTATGATACTCATCAAAATCAAGGCGCTCACCAAAATGGTGTATGGTATGCTAGCGGTAAGCCCATTTTGCCACTTCAATATGGCTCTAATGATGAGTAATAAAAATGAGTTTATTATGCATAATAAAAATTTAATATAATTTCTCTTCGTTTTATAAGAACAGGTTTCTGTATTGAATGTTCGGCTTGAACATAATATGACGTTAAAAACGTCAGCATCACCAGCTCACCGCGATTCAATACGAGTTTGTTGTTGTTGTTGTTGGTGTTGTCTGGATTATGCCGCTTGTTTACATTTAACGACAAGAGGTTAACGATCTCCAAACAAAAGATACAATCGTTAATTTGACTGCCCCTCTTAGATTGTGTTACTGTGTCGTTAAGTCGAAGAGATAAATGTTCAAATATTTTTTGTTCAAACAGAGCAAGAAGAAAGTTACAACAGTGGCATCGTTAAATCGAAGAAAGTTTTCAATAATATTTATGCAAAAACGAACATTAAAAACAATAACAAAATAGGTTCATGGCGTCGAGTGTGAGTTGCGGGTGTTTACTCCATTAATACTGAGCATATTTATTTATGAGAACCTTTGTTGTAACTTTCGGATGTTGATGTTATTCAGGAGCGGCCTTTAGGATAGACAACGCAGACCCACGTCTGAGTGTCGAAAGATAGGGGCTCCAAAATTCAATAATTTTAATTTTTTTCTTACCTTTTATTCTTTCACAAAGAATGTTTTTTAATGTACAAGTTTGAAAAACATTTTTAGGATTATACACATTAAATATTTTGTTAAACCTAATTACACCATTATACTTATTATTAGGGCAAGGAATCTCATGCACTAAGAAATCGAAAATATGCGCATGAAACATGCACTTAAAACTATAAAATATGCGCTAAAAACCAGAGACTGTAAAAAGTAATTATTTTTAAATTTTTAAACAGAAAAGCATCATGAAAAAATTATCGCACCACCGTTTTGAAGGTAGAATTAGAATGCTCTCACAAGTAGAACTTGATCTCATATAGATTTTTAAAATTTTGATTTTTACAATTTTGAACAAAAAATAATAATTATTTCTGCTTTTTATTTTTTTAAGGCAAAAATCAAAATTTTCCCGATATTTTTTTGGTCACAAAATAACTGGTAAGTTTTGATTTTTATTTTTTTTAATCAAAAATGAAAAGTAAAGTTTGCCCGATATTTTTTTGGTCACAAAATAACTGGTATGTTTTGATTTTTATTTTTTAAAGCAAAAATAAACAGTAAATTTGTCCGATATTTTTTTGGTCACAAAATAACTGGTATGTTTTGACTTTTATTTTTTAAAGCAAAAATAAAAAGTAAAATTTGCCCGATACTTTTTTGGTCACAAGGTAACTGAAATGTTTTGATTTTTATTTTTTGAAGCAAAAATAACAAGTAAAGTTTGCCCGATATTTTTTTGGTCACAAAATAACTGGTATGTTTTGATTTTTATGTTTTAAAGCAAAAATAAAAAGTAAAATTTGCCCGATATTTTTTTGGTCACAAAATAACTGGTATGTTTGATTTTTATTTTTTAAGGCAAAAATAAAAAGCACAATTTGCCCAACATATTTTGGACAACAAAATAACTTTTAAATATTGATTTCTATTTTTTATTCAAAAATTAAAAGCGTACGTTTCACGATTTGACTCGTTGTAAGTAGATAGAGTAAGTAGAGTAAGTGATAGAGCATGCTCATGAGAAAAAAAGAAGTGACAAGAAGAAAGTGTAGATTTAAAGAAAACTGGCAAATTTTTAAATCATTAATTAGAAGCGAAATGTTTAAATACAGCGAGTCTAAATCTTGTTATTTCCCTTAAAGCCAATTTTTCAGTGCTGGTTAACAAGAGTTTAGTTAATCGTAGATTAAAGTTAGCCAGATTTTAACCACACAATCACTTTTTCAGTGCTTGGTTAGGTACTTAAGCACCATTAAACGTCATTAAAATTCAAATAAATATATGTAAAATCTGAAGTCTCAAAAAAAAAAAACAAAATGAGTACAAGAAGAACAATTTTTTTATTAAGGAAATTGAATTTTTGTTAGCAACAATCAACAAATCATCGCTGCGCCTACCAAAATGGTAATGCTTTATAAAAACAACAAATTTATTAAAGAGAAGGAATAACGAAACTGTCCTCAGCAATTACAGCTTTGCTCAGTGTGAATTTATTTTTTTGTATAAATGAAGTAAACAAATCATTTGTCAAAAGTGAACGGTAAGTTAACAATAGTTTAACCAATGACTATTGAGCGGTTAACCTTAGTTTATACTTTATTTAATATTCACTGAAAAACTTATTCTTGGCTTAAACTTAGTTTAACCGAAAAACAGAGTTAAACTTGCACTGAAAAAATGGCCCTTAAAGCTCTTACATGGCTCGGTAAAGAATTTCAAAGACGAGTGACATTAATAAAAAATTATCTTGTGGAGTTGAGGTAGCTTAGACTCTGTGAGGTCAGCATGTAACTTCTCGTTGAGTGACCAAAGTGAATTTTTCATACAAATAATGCGGCGTTTTAAATACTAGGTATTTATGCAGAAAGATACAATTTCTACCATTGAGATTGTTAATAATATCACTTCCAAGAATAGGTTTTTTTAAACATATCGTGTAACCTGGTTGAATGCTAAGTTTAGTTTAAATTGAGATCGGGAGTCCAAAGTGCTATAAACACATTCTTTTATTATAGGTAGTATAAGTTTATGTTTCAATTCAACAGGCGAATATTCAGCTGAAACTTTTAGATTACGCAGAATATAGTATTTTTTCGAACAACACTGTTGATGTGGTCACTGAAAACCAAGTTTTTTCATTTTGCTGACGAGACTTGGCATTTGGTCTTTTAAAATAAGGTCTGATATATCTTCAAAGAAGACATTAATGGTATTCACTACAGTGTTAAGCCTTGCTAGCTTGCCAAACTTAATAAATTTGTTAAGTCCTGTCAAAATTTTTGCATGGGAAAAGATTACACAGCTTGTTAGCAAGTTAACAAGCTCAGCATCGTGTTTTTGTTTAGCAGATACCATTTGTTAAGTCGGAAATGTCAAACTTATTGAGTGTAGTGATGAATTGTTTTGTGAATGAGTTCCAACAAGTACCAAATTATTTCTGATTTGTAGTTTTAAAGTCTAAAAACTGCCCTTAATTAATAAAAAATATAAATTTTGCAATGGGGTTGGTAGAGATTCAAAACATTTCAAAGTTTCTGAGTAGCAAATAAAATTAATGTTTGCGATATTGAAAACTTAATAGTAAGAAAACTTGACACAAATAAAACAGTGTTCTTTTATCTTATGTTTTTAATTAATTTTGTTCCTTTTTTGTTTTTTCCTACGTTATTAACTACCACTTGAACAAATCTACTACTCTTTTCACAAAGAATCACCGGATTCGCCCAAAATGTTTGAGCGCCGGCCGATTAGAGCGAACGACGAAATCCTCGTTTGTTCGTGCTGAAAAAGTGTTTCCACTGCACGAATAGCGTTCGCGAGCATTTTGAAAAAAAAAACCAATGTTCCGAACCCTGGTTCGCACCAAACTGTTTTCACTGTCTTTGAGCTTTGGAAACGCTCAGTTATATTAAAATTAAAATACATTTTTGGTTACTGAGTACTGGTTACACCACAGTTTTTTAAACCACAGATTTTTTGCTGTAGAAGTCTGTCAGCTGATTTTGACATATAAGTTTAGCACTTGCTTGTAAAATGTCTTACCAGATGCGTTCACATCAACAGCTTCTAACTTTAACAATTTAGCAGTTTAGCAGGAAAATTTTACTGAATAACATTATTATCTTTACTGATGGGTAATACAATTGATTTTGACGAATTAAGTTGAAGCCCATTGCCAAGAGCCCATTGACTTATGCTCACTAGATCCTCATTAAGAATGTCTACCAGGTCTTTCATGAGAACAGTTCTACGGGGCAGATATATCTGAATATCATCAGCATAAGCATGCATGGATGAATGCAAATGCTGAAAATATCATTTAAAAAAATGGAGAATAAAAGAGGATCTAGTACCAATCCTCGAGGAACGCAACTGCAAACAGACGAATGACTCGAAACATTTTCACCAACCTTGTTCAGGAGTCAGCTGTCACAAAAGCCATACATATATCGCCGTCCTAATTCTAATAGGACGTATGTCAAAATTGGTCAAAATAACGTTTATTGACGGTTAAGGTAGATTGGTCAAAACTACATCTATGTCCTTTTTTAGTTTTTAAAGTTTGTATGAAAAAAAGGGAGGTAGACCGTTCGAAACAATACATTATCGTATGAACTTCATACAAATAATAAACAGTTTTCTTCGCCTCCTGGACAATAGATAATTTTGACTTACGTCGTATTAAAATTAGGCCGACGATATTTAAGCTTATAACATAGTAAAGGAACTTTAACTGTATCAAACGCTTTTGAAAAATTTAGTAAGCATATCAGAGTTACTGATCCATTGTCATACGAGTTTCTTATATCGTCCAAAATCTTAATCATATCAGTAGAACAGCTATGCCGAGTGCCGAAGCCTGACCGCTGTGGAGAAAACAGTTTATTTTGCAACAGGTAGCTTGATATTTGATAAGCCATTAGAGATTCACAAATTTTCGATTGTGTATTCGTATTTGTATTCTTCCATATCTCAGAAAAATTCGTACTAGTAGCTACTCCCAAAAATTGGAACACTCTTATTGACATTCTTTACAACAACTGCAGCTTACAGCTGCAATAATACTTTCTCGAAATAATTAAGAGTTGAAAATAAATATAAATTTTTTTTTTAAATCTTAAAAACATTTTCAATTTAGAGCAATGATGAGTGAAAAATTAATTTGTTTGGTGCACACAGCGAGAAAAAGATGGCATATTGAGATAAGTTTAGGGTATATCCCATAATGACTTTTACAAAATGTGCGCAATACTCAGGTTAATACTTTGGTAATTTTACTGATTTTAAAAAATTTGGTCTATAAAAAATAAATTTCTTAAAGAAATTTCTTTAAGTAATACAGTCCTTGGCCATATAATTCGACGCATAATATTTTGGGTGCAAATCTTAATTATCAGCTAATACAATTTGGTCTTTGAATATCTATTACCGATAAATTTTACCTGTAATGTAAAGTTCAATTTATAAAATAGCTGGTAACACAAATAAAATGTTATATTTATTGAAATTTTTTTGTTTTTACTAACAAAGGTTAGATTGAGGCCGCAGCAGCTGTACGTGCTCAAACCATACACACGTACCACGGCTCAGTTAGACCTATAAGGTCCATTGTGATACTGCTGCACACTTGGCCTTTAGCCCGAGTGGAACCACATTGAGCTCTTAACAAAGCTTGTAAGACGTTTGACGCTTGTCCTTGACAGGTCGTGAAGCTCAGAGAAGAAGAATGGCACCAGATATTTATGCCTTCTTCTAGCAAGCGCGAGACAGGAACATGGAAGGTGGGAGATGGTTTTTTTCTCCTCCTCGTGCATGCAGCTTCTGCAGAAGTCATTTGTGATAACTCCCAGTCTGTAGGCATGTCTGCCTAATAAGCAGTGCCCTGTTACAGATCTATTTTAGATGTTAACTATTAGATCACTATTTTGGATCACCTTTCGAAAAAATCAGGATTGAAAACTATAAAATTGATGAAAAAAAATCTATCTTCAATAGAGCTTTTTGGCAAAACTGTCACCTAAAACTGTCATATTAAAATAAAAAAAGTTGAAAGATTTTATCTCTATTGGTTCTTAAGAAATAAATCATCAAAAATGTGCACGTTGTTCATAATGTTTTCATTTTTTTACCCCTCTAACTTTGCAAAACAAAATAGCGAATAAATAAAAAATGCTATTTCCAGTATCTACAGACTCAACTAAATTTTTAATAATTTGTCAGAATTTTTGAAATAGGTCGAGCACACCGATTTGGTGTTTTGTTTTATTTTCACCCTTTGATTTGTTTCTGGATTTGCTTGCTTCAAAAGTGAAAATTTAAGCAAAAATGTAAGAATATTTATTTAGTTATTTTTATGGTAATGTTTTGGAAATATATTATTCGGTTGCGACACCTAAGTAAATGGAAATATTGCTACACTTTATTGATGTACATCCTCAGCTGGCCAACAATTGCTTCGCAAACACGGTGCAGGAACGACATTTCATCAATTTGCTATGGGCCACTATAACAAACAAGCGCCCAAAACATTTCAAAAATATTTTTATTATAATTTCCAACCACCAGAAACACCAGCCAAACAAAAATTTTTTCATGGTAAATTTTTGCATGCTAGTACTTTGAAAATTTTCATCGCTTGAATCTAGGCTCAGTGGCGTTGAAAGCAATTCGTTTACAGGGATCATTTTAGGACAAAAAACGAAAAAGATTCATAAAATGTATATTATTAGCTTTAGCCGGACGTAGGGGATTATCAAAATATCGTTGGGATATGCCATTGGGAATGGCAATGGAAAAAATTGTTTATAAAAAAAAGATAAAAAACTTCTTCGGCTGGAGACAAGTTTTTCCAACAAAATCCATTTTGAATAAAATTGATTTGATTAAGCCTGTTTTAGTTATACCGTCAACCAGGTCAAAAAAAAGTAATTTTTAATAAAACCATGACGCAAAAATATGCCATTAAAAAAAATAAAACAGTTTTATTAAATAAAAGATAAAAGATGTGTGCAGAGTTTGATATGAATCCATCAAACCGATTTCGTTTTATAAAATAAACAAAAAACAAATAAAATTCTTAGGTGTACACTGTTCATACAGCTTAATAGACAAAAAATATAAAATAAATTGTAAATAACAATTTCAGATTAGAATTTTATCTTCTTTAATACTTTTAAGTGTGTATTTTTACTTACTTACATACTGTTTACTAAAAATCGTAGTTGGATTTTAGTTTTTAAACTTAACTAAGAAGTATTTTTTAACTTATTTTTTATTTAAGTTATTTAGGGGATACATTTTTTATAGAATCGAAAGTAATAACCACTAATAATTTGTTTGATAATAAAATTATAAAAAAGAGGTTTATTGTAAAACTATATACATTTTTTTAGTTCATGTTTTTATGTCCTCCAGAGGGCGTCTTCTATTAAATTTGACGTCACATAGCCTATGACGATCAAAACGCTTCTAACAATGAATCATTTGTCAAATTATAATAAGTAGTTTACAAGTGAGGGTGGAACAGATAATAATACATACACAGCAGAAAGTTCTTTGCGCACAAGTCATGCTCAAGCTGATCACTAAATACAAAACATGCTTCTTTTAACCATAGATAAGTTTCACGATTCTTGCTATAATTCTGTTTAAAACACTGATCATTTATTATGATCAATTTTTAATTTCTATAATTTTTATGATCAACGCAATTACATGTATTATGAACAAATTGCTCTTAAAAGCATTTACATTTTATAAGCGTTGATCATAAATTGGTATCAAGTGCTTATAACGAAGAACACAAAGAAAACAACACAGAAGCTTTGTTAGAAAATGAAGCAGTACGGAAAAGAAAGCATGTGAATATTTTTGGCTACAGCCTGGTTTAAGTACGAACAAATAAATAAACTTAATAATAAAGTGAATAATTGTGAATATATTAAGGTTATAGTTCACAAGAAATTTTTTTATATGTATACAAATAAAGAGCTTTTGTAATAAAATAACAAAAATCTTTAATTTTTCATAAATATGTTTATTCAATTCAATATAAATTGCGTATGATCCATGAACAATTTAGCAACACAACTTACGCCAGTTGCTAATACGTTATGAACACTTCAGTAATACATTCAGTGCAAGGAATTTTTAAGTGGTAAAATTTTTAGTGGTGGATTGAACTGGAAAAGTGTCGTAAAATCAAATAAAATGTGACAGATTCGATATTTCATATAAGAACTATATATGTCTTTTATAAAAAAATATACATAACACAGTTTACAATAATCAAAATAGTATATATTCACTAAAAAAAACAAAAATAAATTAAAAACGAACAAACTTTCAGTCAATATAACAAAAAACAAAACAATATGGAACAAATCAAGTTTAGGGGCAAGAGCCCAATTTTATGTTAAATATGTGTTTATACCCCCTTAATGTCCAATTTTTTCATAGTCCGGTAAAAATTACCGTCCCTCACACTTGCCCACAACTTGCTGGAAAATCATATTTCCATTTCTAGGGAGTTGTGAGTTTACCGGGACGG
Source organism: Dichetophora obliterata (assembly GCA_963920525.1). Taxonomy (NCBI): domain Eukaryota; kingdom Metazoa; phylum Arthropoda; class Insecta; order Diptera; family Sciomyzidae; genus Dichetophora; species Dichetophora obliterata. The sequence goes on along the minus strand of OY986438.1, from coordinate 50,953,582 downwards.
TAACTTTTATCGCCTCGTGCCGCGTTCAACTGTATCTTTAAGTGAAGGCTGAACGTTGTGTGAGACAACACAGGTAAGCAATACATTTTTCCATATCCAAAAATATTGTTGCTCGTTTCTCTCACGACGGTCAGCCTTCGTTTCGTTTTACATAAAGGTGCAGTAAGCCTCCCGCGGAAACATTTTGTTAACAGCTGGCATCAACGTCTAAAGATCAATGTCATTCACAATAACAAGCTAATGATATTCACAATTGAGCTTTCTAGTGATGTTTTTATAAAATGTTTTTCACAGCGAATAAATTCATAACAAAATTTTATGATGGTGGTTGATTTTAGGCTTAACCACTAGACTATGAAATAGTGGTTGATTTTAGGCTTCGGTTTTAAAAGTCGTTGATGTTAAAATTTTGAAAATATGTGGTAGATCTACCACAATAGTCACAAATGTCTGTGCCCTGAATACATCTTACACAAACAATTTGCTCATATACAGTGGAGTCTCACTTGAGCGGACACCGAAGGAACCATTGAAAGGTGTTACATTGATACAAGGGGCTGTCCGGCCAAGAGAAAACTACAAATTTGAATCAACAAAAATGTGTCTAACATTAGGTGCTCTCTTTCTAAGTGACCATAACTGTCAAACCCAGCCATTTTGGTATTTTTGCCAATTTTTACTTTCATATTGCATTCTCATTGGTTGCATATTTTGTATGAAATATCAACTTCGTTTTGACAGTTTTGGTCACCGGCTTTCCGTCCAACTACTACCTTGTCTAATTTTGCCATGGTTAGAAGCTGTTTCCGTACTTTTGCCAATATTGTAACAGTGGTTTTATCTTATGGCTGAGGTCAGCTCAGCCGTGCCAGGATCGAGTGAAAGATCCACAAACTTTCAACAAATTAGAACGCAGTTGGTGTTGGTTTTAATATTACAATTTCAAGTTTTATTGAGACTTGTTCCTTAATATTACTTAATGCAGCGTAACGTCAGCAGTTTGGGTAACAGTGAATGTAAGCGGTCGAATGGTCGGAGGTTGTAGGTCCAGCTGGTGGCAAAATCGGTATTCGGTTAATCGGTAAATCGGTGAATCGGTAATTCGGTGGATCGGTATTCGGTAATCGGTGGATCGGTAAATCGGTGAATCGGTTATCAGCAATCGGTAATCGGTAGATCGGTAAATCGGAAGATCGGTATTCGGTGAATCGGTAATCAGTATTCGGTAGATCGGTATTCGGTAGATCGGTAGATCGGTAAATCGGAAGATCGGTATTCGGTAGATCGGTAGATCGGTATTCAGTAATCGGTAAATCGGTGAATTGGTGAATCCTGCCAGGGCCCCTAAAGCGAAGATCGGTAATCGGTAGATCGGTAAATCGGTGAATCCTGCCAGGGCCCCTAAAGCAAGACCCATTATTAATATTTTTAGAAAGTTAATATATGCCGGACTGCGTTGGACGAACCAAAGACAGGTTCTCAACGCAAGTGCGACGTCATCAAACGGAGACTCAAAGGAAAGAACCAGCAAGCTGGCTCACCATCGAGTCCCTGCAACCAAACCAAGCAAATCCCAATTAGAGTATGCCGACTGCGTTGGACGAACCAAAGATTGGTTCTCACCGCAAGTGCGACATCTCAAGCAGAGACTCAAAGGGAAGAACCAGCAAGCTGGCTCGCCATTGAGTCATTAAGTATAGCTTACCTAAAGCAAGACTGCTTTGGTTGGTTTTGTGTCGCCCTTTTATTCGATATGGACAGAAAACCAGTTGGGAATTATACGTTCAGTTTTGTCTTTGGCCTGCCTAGCTATGCATAGATAGGTGGTGTGCGTATTAATTAGTGGCTTATGCAGTAGTGCGGTTGTGTGTTGTCAATTAGTTTTATTGAGTAGGTATGTAGCGTGTGTTTGTTTCTATGGTCTGGTGTCGTAGTGCGGTTGTGTGTTATTGCTGCTTTAATAATAATAAGTAGAAATATTTAAGTAGTACAATATGAATACATATATCGATAATATTTAATATTATAGTTTACGTAGTGTATAAAAATATAATATTTGTAACGTCTTTATATTTATAATAATAAGTAGGAATATCTGAGTGATATAATATGAACATATATGTACATCGAAATTTTTTAATATTATAGTTTATTTAGTGTATAAAAAGTATATAATATTTGTAACGTCACGTTACAATATTCTCATATTACATTTTTACTCTCAGTTCGAGCTTACCACAAGTTATACAAATCTTACAGAGTACGGAAACACACCTATTGTTAGTTTTTTTTTTTTTTCAATTTCCTTGCTAAAATTTGGCAACAATCTTTTTGCACGGTGTTGCCAGAGTGGAGTTTCTTGAGTTGAAATTGGCATATGTTATTTATTGAAGCTTCAAAATAAAGAATTATTGCGTCTGGAATATGACAAAGAAAAACAGAAAACTTGCTGCAAGTTAACATGTCATGAATCGACCAGCGGAATTTTCTCACAAGAAAGCTATCACAAAAAACATGCTGAAGGTGGTCAGTGAATCGGCCTTAATGGCATAGATTACAAGCTGTTGGTCAAATATGTTTGTACACCATACGTACGCACCACAATATCGCAAGAATTAGTATTGTCAACTCTCCGAAGCCGAAGCGTAAATTGTAGAAAAAACGTTATATTGAAAAAATTTGGTGAGAGAGAAAATATTTTACTATGTTATGTAATGTAGTAAATATGATAAACCGTGCCGTTCGCTTGTTAAAGCGAACAAATTAAAAGAGTCTTGGCAAGCTTATTTGTAAATTATGACATGAAGAAATCGGAAAAAAATGTCCATCCAAGAGAATTTTTTTGTCAAGCGAGTGTCCGCGTCCGCTCATGAGAAGCGTCCGTTTAAGAGAAAGCGACTGCAATGCTTTTCTTATGAAGCGCTGCCGGGACCTGGCAGCAATGTTCGTCTAAAGTGGATGTCCGCTTATTGAAGTGTCCATTAAGGGAGATTAAAGTATAAATTTAAGGATGAGAGATTTGTACACACAAAATTTCGGATTTAATTTTGATAAACAACACGCCCGATTATAACCGAAAACGCTACTCTGGCATATATCCCAAAAAAATTGTCCCAGAGCCACAAAACTAAGTATGATTATTTTTTTATTTTGCAAATAATTATAATAATTAGCCAACTAACATGCCTACCTACCATATAAACAAAATCGATAATCTGCTATATTTTGCCAAATTATCCCTTTCAATTAAATTTGATCCACATTAATGTTTTGTATCGAAGACTAGTATGTAAAACTCTTTCGAACAAAATTTTGGACTGTGACTGGGATATAAAATATAATTTATATTTCAGCGTGTGTTATAACTTTCACAAAATGCTGAAAGTGTTCGAGTAACTTGACTTAACAAACACCATTGAAATGTTTGGCAAACCAGCATAAAATATCAAAACTTGTGATGAGAAAAAAAAATTTCAAGAAATAGTAAAATAAAAGGAGTTTTTTTCGGATTTATTCTTTCAATTTATTTGGCGAAAATACAATAATTTTGTATTTAATCTCCCATACAGCCTTGGTTGTGTTCCTCATTTATTATCTATTGCTTTTTTATTGAGTAGAGACTGATATTGGATTTTTTTAAGGCTCTCTCTCTCTCAAACAGATTGAAATGCCAGCTATGCTTAGTTCCAGCAAACCAAACACCAGGATGATACCCAGGTATTTTGCTTGAAAAGTTAGCATTTGCTTGTATTTCTTTCCCTAATCCATATTTTTACTTCTGCTTAACTCTCAAGCTGAAAAATAATTTTAAATTAAATAAAAATAATTTAATTGACAAAAAAGCGCGCAAAAATTTATTTTTTTAAACCTTTTACTCAAACTTTCACCATAATTTAAAAAAAAACCTCCGGGGGTCGTTCGTAGGTGGGATGCTCAATTATTGACCTATAATTTAAAGTGACATTTGATTTGTTGGTGTCAGATACATGGGAGAGGTCATATTAATCGAAAAATTTTAAATGTTTTTTTTTCAATTTCTTTTTTAGCGACCTCTATAAAAAGCCAGAAAATTGCTAAAAAAAAAATTTATTAAAGTAGTATAATAATAACCCGTATAAATTTCAAAAAAAATATAATAACTCCTTGTTCTTCAAAAAATGTTTGAAAAGCTACTGTTTTTCTCTTTTTACACGCATATTTTACACCTTGAACTTAATCGAAAAATATTTTTTGAGTGTAATAACAATAATAAAACTTGCAAACTGTCATGGTAATAGTCGAATTATGCTAACAAAAAGAGTAAACAGAAAACAAAAAAAAAATCCAACAATCAAATTTTGAAGAGCTTTATGCAAATCATTCAAATTTTTAAGATCATAAACTTTTTCGTTCACAGCTTTAATTTTTTTTTCATGAAGTAAAGCACAAACAAACAAGACTCATTTTTTAAGCGGTAAAAGCACCAAAGTAGAAGAAAGGTCTTTATTTAAATTTCGTGGAAGAACGAAACCAAGTCGTTTTCACTTTCATTTCTGTGCATATTTATCGGTAGCTATAAAAACAATCGCAATACCGCGATTTCGCTCATATTGATAAGTTGACCAAATTTAAAATGAGTGCCCGCTTCACCACACTGAGTCTTGGTGAGTTTGACGCTATTGAAGTTAATGCTTTTTTTTAACCATACATTTTCCAAAGTTGTAGTAATTTTAACCGTGCTCTGTGCACTTAGCCTCTCCAGTGCAGCCTCAATAAGAGAACGATCTCCGGCTGGCGCCGAAAATTTAAATATAGGCTTCGAAGCTAGACAAGCCTCCACATCTGAAGAAGGATATGATGAAGATTCCGAAGAGGGTGATGACGATCAAGCTGCACAACAGTCCTACTTGAAAGAACAGCAATACGATGAAAGTTCTGTTGAAGAGAGTGAGGAGGAGAATGACGATGCCGATGAGGATTACGAGAGCAACAGCAGAAGAAGGCGAGCAGTGAAGAGCTCTGCTGAGCAGGTATCCGTCGAAGCCGCTTCTCACGTGACTACTCCAGCATCTGAAGACAGCATTAAAAATGAGAAAGAAGAAGCCTCAACTCTCGTTGTAGCTGCAACTCCCGCATCTCCAGCAATATCGTCACCACCAAAGAAATCATCAGTCTTAATTTTAATTAGGGACACTTTGAAAAAGGTTACCAACGATCTGCCTACCCAGCAGTACGCTTCGAATGCCTTGCAGTACTTCCAGCTTTTTGAACATTTTTTGCAAGAGACCATCGAAGAAGTTATTAACGGTGACGATGATGATGAAGATGAGGAGGCTTCAACTAATAAGACTGAAATTGAAGTAGTTGGAGAGGAGGCTGGGACCAAAGCTCCAGAAACGATACAAACTGCTGAAGCAGTTGAAGATATCGCACATATTGCGCAAGTGACGGAGGAACAGAAGAAACCTTTGGAAACATCCGAGCCCGTTGCTGTATCACAAACGGAATCAGCTGTAGCTGCCGAAGAATCGAATCCAACTAAGGTTAAATTTGTTTAGAATAATTTTAGTGTATTTAATTTATTAAAGCCGTATTTATTAAAAATCAAAACTCTTAAAATGATTGTATTTAAGTTGTCAATTGGTTAGCGGGTACGAGATTTAATACGAGTTTTAATATTGTCATTGTTAGTAAAGACAATGCAAAATTTTCTCAGTTTTAATTAGTGTCCGACCGAAACCGGAATTTTGGCCGAAACCTAAACCGAAGCCGAAACTGGTTATTAATATGAAAATTTAAGTTTTTACAAATAATTTTTTTTATTAAAAGGAAACAAAAGTACACATAAGAAAAAAATTTAATATAAAAAAAGTATTAATTGAAGTTTACTATAATAATAAATGAGATAATTTTTTTATTCTATTTTATATTACAAAAGCATTGCATTGAAATGTACACACTCAATACACACTCAGTACACACTCAAAATAGTATGCACCTACAATGTACGTTTTTGTAGAACTACAAAACAAAGTATTTTTGTTTTTTTTTAAGGGTTTAGTATTATGAAAATGGAAATATTTCGTTTTTTTTTCCTTAAATCCTCTCACACAGAATACGTTCGGATGTTTAATTATCATTTTTTGGTTAAAGTACCTATAAAACTTACATAGTAATTGCAATAGAGATGATAACCAAAATGTTTTTCTTTAACAAGAGAAATCAAATTATAGACGAATTAATAATTTTTGGTTTGGACAATGAGTTGTAAATATTTTTATATATGAATTAAATGACTGGTGCAAGAAGTTTTTACTAAAAGTTTCGACTAGTTTCGGTTATTCGGCCATTTTGATGCCGATTAGCCGAAACTGGCAGAAACTGACAAAAAAACCGAAACCGAATATTCGGTGGGACACTAGTTTTATAACATAAAAAGTATTACAGATAAAAACCTATTTGAAACGGATTTTTTAAGCTGTTTAATTTAGTTACTAATATCAGTTTTTAGTTTTTTGATATTATAGTTTTTGATTAAATATATTTTATTTTTCTGATGCAATCTTAATTTCAAAATAATTCTCTGCAATATTTCACTATTAGGTTTTACCGTAGAATTAATTATTTATGAAAACATACGCTCAGAAGGCACATATTCTCAAAAGGCACATGTGAATTTAATTTAACTTTTAAGAAAAGTTAAAAAATATTAAATATGAGAAAAAAAGGGATTTTCATTTCTTAAGTATTGTTTTATGTCTAAAAAAACAATTTGTAAAGCAAAACGTTGCCGTGTTAGGTTAAGTTAGGTTAGGTGTTACTTGAGTGTATGCTTTCATTAAATAATTAATTCTCTCTTATTCATTGCTCTACGGTAAAACCTCATAGTGAAAATCACTCATATTGCAGAGAATTATTTGAAAATTAAGATTGCATCAGAAAAAATAAATAAAATGCGAACTTTTTTGTGCGAGATGGACCCCCCCCCCCCCTTCCATACAATTTTGTTCTTGTCTTGGCCCAAGAAATCAACCAGAGCCGGATTGAAACGTTGATCTGAGACTTTTATGTAACGTTAGGCTGATTCAAAAAAAATCAACTTTTTCGAAAATTCACCGAGCCCAACCGGAAATAGGATAGTTATATCAAAAAATAAATTTTAATTTTGTGCTATCAGCGGTTTTATGTTTTAGTTGGAGAGAATTGACGAAAAAACTCTAAAGTTAAAAATTTCATATCTCACTCATTTTAAACATAAAATCATGATTTTTTGACAGAATACTTAGTTTTAGTAATTTTTTTTTTAATTTTCAGATAGTGCTACTATCCAAGTTTATACGACGCCTGTGAAAAAAACTTTAAGGAAAGGAATAAATAGTCGTGTAAGAATATGTTCCCATTAAAAAAATGTGTTTTTCCCATAAGAAGCAAAGTTACTATTTTAACACAATATTGGCTAAAAAAAAATTAATCTAGTATCCAAAATGTGACTTTTTTATAAATTCTAATCTATTTTACGTATTCTGTCAAAAAATCATGATTTTTTGTTACTAAATGGGTTTCTAAATGTTACTAAACAGAAAACCGCTGGTGCACCACCTTAAAATTAAAACATTTTTTATTTTCATTTTCATATTTTGATATAACGATCCCATTTTCGAACGTGCTCGGTGAATTTGCAAAAATTAATTTTTTTTTAATCACCCTAATATAACGTACATAACTATTTTTAAAACTCCCCGAAATATTTTCCTGGATCCGCCCATGACACCAGCCATAGCAAAAATTATAAAACGCAATAACTTTTTTCTCATTGAAGTTTTATTAATACAGCTCACTCAAGAATCTGAAATATAGGTATCTGAAATTTTAAAAAAATGCCAGTTTACGACCGAATGCATGATGCTTAGGGCCGTCAAGAGGGGGGGCCGGATTGGCCGGTAAGTAAAGAACCAAAAAGGTGTTTGGTTTATGAGGAAGAGAAATGTTTTTTTTGTTTTCACGAAAAGTATTATTTTTCAAATTTCTTAGCTTGCTTTATATCGGCGATATCAAAAATTATATTAAAACTTTTCCGTGCCTTGGGAACTTTTGAAATTAATAATTTGATACCTAAGTTGAATACTTTGTTCTAAGTTGAATACTTTAAATACTTTTTTAATTTGCATGAAGACTTTTTATATAAATGTCGCGGAAACATTGTAAATGAGTTCTTTCACTCATCAGTAGAAATACCCAGTAGAAAATTTGTCTAACGTTGTATTTACTAAACTAATATTGTATTGAGCAAACATTATACACATTATAAAAATTGAAATGTTTCGATTATCTAATCAAAAACTCTTCAAATCAGTGAACATGAAAGTTTGATGATGAATATCTTTTGAACGCTTAATTCAATCGCCAAAACATACGATTCCATTTTTATAGAGCAGTTAATTTTCTACAAAAATTTGTATTGCGCATTTTATAATAGTAATTTACAGTCGAGTTATTAAACTCATAAACAAAAATTAAATATGTCATAAAATAATCCAACTTAAATCTTCAATATCATTCAAATGGTGAGGTTTACAGAAAAAATATGGGATTATTTTTTTGTAGAGCATTAAATTTCCTACAAAATTCTTTGAAAACCTTTTTCTGTACAATCAAATAATGATGAGGTATGAATTTTTTTCTATTGGACCATCTTCCAGCGAAGCATCTTCCTATTAAAGTTAAAAGCTCATATTTGGTGAGAATTTTTTAAAGGTGTCCAGAAACCCATTTTTTTTTTACTCACTCTAAAGTATACACTTTCTTTACATAAAAACTAGCAAATACCCGCTGCTTCGCCTGCGATAAAAATTTAATATTTACATGTAAAAATTTTAAATCTTAAAATGAAAGTATTTAGTTGTATTAAAACAAATTCAAAATATAAAAATTATTGTGTTTGTTTTGTTTAATTATGAAAAAATGGTATATGCCCATTCCACGCATAACGCAACACTTTTTTTCAAAAATTGACCTCATGGCTTTCGATTTGTCTTCTTTTTCGGCTATAGGATCCGATTCAAATTCTAAGAACATATGTTCATTGATTTTTTTTATCGCCATTCGTTTTAAAGTTATGGCCGTGTGATGACATCGGTGTAGCTTTTAAACGAAATGCCATGTGAGCCAGTCTTCAAAGACCATTTGAAAACTAATTAACAAACGCGAGAGCTTTGCGAATGGGCTATAACAAAGGAGTCAACAATATGTTATCGGTTTTGCTCAAAAGAGTTTTGAAAATGTTGAAGCTGAGTTGATGACAAAATTTAAAAATGTGCAAGCTATAACCGGCACACAGAAGTTACACAGATTTATTCCCATCAATAATAGGGAGAATAAAACTCAACGATATTCAGCTTCAGAGGATTTTTTAATACATTAGCTGATCAAACCATCATAACTTTTGACGTAGAATTACGTCTTATAGCGCGGTTTGTATGGGGGTCATTATCACGAATTTTTTCAAAGTGATATTTGACACTTTGGGGTATACCTACAGCCTTTGATATTCATCGTACAAAGAAAAGAAAAATGCCAAAATATCAGTTTTAGTGGGAATAAAACGAATATCTAATAAAATAGCAAAATCTAAGAAGATGAAAAATTTATATATTCGTATGAGAAATGCACAAGCTGCTTAGCTGCAGTAGCTGCTTATGCTGTTTTTAAGGTTGTCGTTGCTGTTGTGTTTGCTTGTTTGGTTCGTTATCACGTCGTTCGTTGTTTTGCTGCTTTTGTTGTTGTTGTTGTTTCTTATTAATATGTATGTAAAACATACATATATAAATACTCTCAGTTGCTTTCATTTTTTTAATGTTGATTTTCTATGATTTAATACAAATTCTAAATGTTTAATAGTTTAAATCATTCTTGATTTTAGATACAAATGCTAGTTGTTTGATACTTTAAAATCCTTGAAATTGCAAATAAAATTGAGCTTTAGGTCAGGTTAGAACAGTTAATTGCTCTAACGAACTTTTTCCAAAGAAACAACAACAACAAAATTTTCAATATGAAAAGGAAAACATCACAAGCTGATTATTTAGTTATCTGTTTGATTAAATAGTTAGAGCAGTTAATTGTTCTTACCTGACCTAAAGCTCAATGAACGATTTTAAACTATCAAACAACTAGAATTTGTATTTAAAATCAAGAATGATTTAAGCTATCAAACATTTAGAATTTGTATTTAAATCAAAGAAAATCAATATAATAAATAACAAGGTCATATAGAGAACTTTCAACTGTAATTTAAAAAAAGACACAGTTTGGATAGTATCGTAAGTACAGACGTAGAATTCTTTTTTATACAGTAATAGAGAAAAATTATTGTTTTTTTTAATTATATTTTTCAAAACTATTTTAAAAGATTTCATCTTTAAAGTAAAAATTATTCAAAAACGAATTTATTGTTGTTGTTGCCTTCTTCAAACTTACTTGATATTTTTCTCAATTAAATTCATGTTAAAATTTGTTTTATTTTATAAAAACTTTTCGTTTGATATATATATTACTAGCTGAACCCTTTGTGCTTCGCTAACCCCCTCGTATAAAATAAAATTAAAAGTATTGATATATTTACAATAATTTATTTATTTAATTTAATTATTGCAATGCTTCGCCTCTTTTTTTGTTGTAAACCAATTAGAATTCAGCACTGAATCGCATGTAATTTGCTTCATGCTCCCCCTTTTTATTTTTAAACCAATCAAAAAGCAGCAATTACACAAACAGCTGTTTCGCAGTCAGTTGTGGGAGAATGAGAATGGGGTTACCCCACTCTCTATTTTAATTAACACGTATTATAAAATCAGCTGTTTTGAAGACAGTGGTGGAAGAAAGAGAATGGGGCTACCCCACTATTTTAATTAATATGTATTTTAAATTTGTGGTAAAGCCGTTAATAAACGTAGTAAAAACGTAGGTGCAGAAGTGTGCATGGTCGAAAAATATTATCATGTAATAAGTATTCCTGAGTCAAAGCTGAACGCTGTGAAAATTTAAGATCGGTTATCATGTCCAGCCTCCAATATATCGCAATCAAAGGAGCGTGCTCCGCCCACTTTTCTTTTGGTACGTATTTCTATTCATGCCAATACCATATATAGCAAATACTGCCGCCGTTGGTCAAAAAATGCCCAAAATATGACGATTTTAAATTTTGGGTTATATGGGCGAGGCCACGCCCCTTCGTCCACTCACAACTTTATATAGTCAAGAATTTATTATTTCGTAAGAATATCCTATTGTGAAAATTTAATGACGATCGGTCCAGTAGTTAAGACTATATTGCGATTTTTAATTTTCCTAAAAAGGGGCTGGTCCCACCCACTTTTCTCCTGGAACGTATTCCTAATTATGCCAATACCATATGTACCAAATAGCATCAACGTTGGTCAAAAAATGCCCAAAATATGGCGATTTAAATTTGTGGGTTATATGAGCAGTGCCACGCCCCTTTGTCCAATAAAAACTTCGTATAGCCTATTATTCTTTCCAGAGTAATAGTAAAATGCTGTAAAAGTTTCAGGAAGATCGGTCCAAGGGTTTAGCCTCCTATAAAGCACAAACAAACAAACAAACAGACAGACAGACATTCATTTTTATATATATAGATTGAAAGCAGATTAATTATAATTAAAGTAAAATGGGGCGAAAAAGGGGGATTTGGTAATAAAAAAATCTATGGCTACCTTACCTGTAGATAAAAAGTATATAAAACTTTAGGTAAATACATATTACAAAAAAGTATTTTGTATAGCAAACATTGTTAGTGGTATAAGTAAGTATCTGAATTAAAAAAGGGGGCGGTGAAGTGGGTGTGGTTCACAGTAATATGGCGACGTTAACAGTATTAAGAGAAATATACTACAAAATAAAAAATAATCCGTTGGAAGGAACAAATTTGTACAAAAAGTTGAACAAAAAGTTTAAAACTTAAATTTGGCGTGAAAAGGGGCGTGAAAGGGGGCGTGGCGTAAGAAATGTTTATTTCTACCTCGCCTGGAGTATAATGTGTATACAATTTGAAGTAAGTCTGTTAAAAACTATATGGGAGCAATTACATAATTTTAAAAAAGTGGGCGTGGTTGAAAAAAAGTACCCTATTAATCATGCCAGAGTCCCGGTTAAATGCTGTGAAAATTTCAGAAAGATCGGTCCAGAGGTTTGGTCTCCTATAAGGTACAAACAAACAAATAAACAAACACACATTCCATTTTATATATATAGATATATGTTAATGCTCTTAACTACAGGAAAAATAAATAGTTCAAATTTTTCTGATATTTATTTCCATTTATTAAACGTAACTTTGAATTACATTTAGTTGTAACCAACATAAAAACTAACAACAAATTCATCACGAAAAATATCAAACGAAAACTTTTTATAAAACAAAACAAATTTTTACTTGAATTTAATTGTGAGCTTTTTAGATAAAGTAAGTTTAAAGAAGGCAACAAAAACAACAAATTTGTTTTTGAATAATTTTTATTTAGATGATGAAATTTTTTTAATTAGTTTTGAAAAATATAAATGAAAAAAACAGAATTTTTCTCTATTACTATATAAAAAGGAATTCTACGCAGTGGCGTAAAAAGCGGGCCCGCAGAGCCCGCATTGCGGGCGGGCGCAACTTAGCCAGGGGCGCCGTAAAGTTCCTTGATGAAAATGATAAATAAAGTGGAGAACGACGCACAGTATAAAATAAGCGGCTAAAAATCTAATATATATTTCCAAGTTGCATTTTTTAAAAATAAAATGTTTCTTGTTATTCAAATTATATTTATTTTTTTTTATATCAAAATAAAGTTTAAAATTTCTTATATCCGCAACCTTGCTGTTTTTGTTTACATTTTTAAAATATTATTTTAAGTTTATCATAAAAGTAAACACTAAAAGCGGGATACAAATTTTTAAATATTCAATTTTTAAAAAGCTTAAAAAATAATTTTGAGAAATATTGACTATAAGTTTTTCACAAAAACTTCATTAGACCTTCGTTACACCAAATCAAAAAAAAAAATTCTTGCTAATACGGAAGATATACATTTTTTATTGTGACCTATTTAGCTAAAATGTTAGATATATTTGATGTATGGCAGCTGATTAAATTTCAAAAGTTATACTTATTTAAAAACACAAAACAACTCAATTTTTAAAATGTCCTTGCTGTAATCAAAAAAGCTTACAAATACGAACAAAAACGTAGTTAATTTGAGTGGGTAGTATTTTCCAAGGTTGAGTTACTAAAATATAATTAATCATCTAAGAAATTTATGTGGCAAATTTCGTTGTTTTGAGAAAAGACCTAATGAAGTTTCAGGCAAAAATGGGTTTCGTTAAATGGGAAGTGGGTGTGGCAGAGGTCGGATTTGTGTCACTTTTTCAAGATTTCTCTAATTTTGTCTTTAAAGATATTCGTGCAAATTTTCATAGCTCTACGATCACTCTATCTTTTTTTGGCCAAATATTTTGAGCAAAAGTCGTCTTTGTTTGGCAAAATTCGATTTTGGTCGGAGTCGATTTACCCGTTTGCAAGTCAGCAAGTCAGCTACTGAGGTTATTTGAATCAGTCAGTTGGTCATATTTTGTGACGTTAGCAAATTCTTTAGTTAACAGGTAACGTTCAATACAAAACAGTTAAACTAAACATCTGAAACTTATCATTCCACCCATAAAAAATTATTGACCCCGTTTATTCAATCATTAAGTTTGTTTACTATTTTAAATCATTAATATGTGATGCTTTTTTACCTGCTTTGTGATAAAATCTTATAAATTTTATTATATTTGATATTATAAAAAGTATTTCTTACGTTATAGCTTTTTTTAATAAATTCTATAAAAATAACATATATGAAATAAGATATTTTTAAATGATGATCATCATATGACCATTGAATTAAAAAAGTCTCTTTTTGTTTTCTTTTTTTGTTTGTCAAGAGTTCTCTTGTTTTCTCCTTCGCTTCTAGTAACCTAGTAATAACACAGTTTTACTCTAAAAGTAAAAAGCAGGGCGCTTTTAGAAACCTGCGGGCGGGCGCACAAAATAAAGTTACGCTACTGATTCTACGTCTATACTTACGATACTATCGAAACTGTGCCTTTTTTATTTTGAGACCGATTTTTAAACTTTTTGGAACAAAATCAGTTAGAATTTAATAATCTTCAATATGGCAATCTTGAAAAAAAATTTTGTTCACCTTTTTACTAATAAAAGTTAAAAAAATTTAAAAATATTTTTTTCGGTATTTACCAGTTTTCTCTACCAAGGTCAAGTGGAAGATCATCGAAACTTATGAAAAAAATGTTGGTCCTTATAAGACAACCATTTTGCAGATTAAATTTTGCAAATATCTTTACCGTTATGAAATTTATAGGCGGTAAATTGCCTCAAAATGAAAAGGTATGTGCACAAAACTTGAAATTGCGAAAAAATATATAAAAGCTCCATCATAAAATTGGTTTTGACTTAAAGGCAACATTTTTTTCAAATTTAAAAAATAAAAAAACGAAAAAAATTACGCGTTTTTTAAGAAATTAGCAAATAAATTGTTTTTTAAATATGATGGCAACCCTAACATCAAAAATTGTAAAATTATATATTTTTTCCAGAAATTACTTTCTAATACCTTTCTAACGGTACCTCATTTATAAAAATTGGATTAAAACTGACGTAGATACAATTGATTAAAAACTTTCCAATTCTGGCGTTTTCGGACGATTTGCAGAATTGAAAGGTCAATAACTTTTTAACGAATGGCGATAAAAAAAATAAATGAACTTATGTTCTTAGAGTTTTAATAGGAGCCTATAGCCCAAAAATAAAACAAATCGAAAGCCATGAGACGGACCCGTTTTGCGTTATGCTTGGAATGGGCGACATCATATATTATTTTGTCTTCCTCTGAAAAATTGTTCTTTACTTTCGAAAATATCAGCTTTTATGATATTCCCAAGCCGTTGTTAATATGTTTGGATAAAATTTTGTTGTTGCCTTAAATTTTTTTTATTTATAATTGAATCAAGCAGATAGTTAATAAAACGTTGCTGACGCAACTGTGTGTCTTTCAGAAATGCAAAAAAGAGGTTCTTTCTCAGCTTTAGAAACACAGTGGCTAATCGAGAATATACATACATTAATGTTAAATGATGTATTACGCCTTCAATTCGTGACGATTTTCATTTAAATTCATACAAAAATATTCGTTGATGGTTCGGCGAAGTTAGCTAAGACTATTTCTAAGGCCAAGCCAAGCAGTATTGACCCAATTAAAACCGGCTTCTCTAGAAGCTCATTTCTTCGATTACAGCAAAGTGTTTTCTTTTAATTTGCAGCTCTCTGTGTTGCTGTGTTGAATAAAGCAGGCATTCCAAGAATCATCAGCCAAAGAAAGTCAGATACCGATACTGAGTGCGCGTGAATGAACCTCAGAAAAGTAAGTTCAAAACAAGATCGATTCACAGATTTCTCTTGGATTAAAGTCAACAAATCTGGGCACAGCTGAAGAAACCAGAAAGTTCCCCTAACGCAGAGAAACTTGTGGTAGTTTTAATATTCTTGGTCATATGCATACTTAAGCACACTTTAAAAGCGAATCAAACTTCAGTCGGTTCGTAAATGCGTTGCTGCAATATTGTTAAGAGGAAACAAAGTCAAGAAAAGAACAAACATAAACATGAAACTGGTTAAAAGTGTTCTTGTGTTTTGTAAGAGTTGATTTTGGCTTCATGCCATGCAGAAAATCTGAATTAACAACATTTTTTGCAGCGTTGGTGATACTGGTGTCAACCGGCATCGAAGCCTCGAAAAAAAATAAAAGGAAATCTTCAGATGAATCGAAATCAAAAACAAAGACCAAGTGGTCTACGTCAACCTTCAATGATCCGAAGTCTGTTGTTGCAACCGAAGAACATGGTTACTATGTGAAACGAACTTTTGCTCCTGTGAATGACACACCAACTCTAAAAAGTCCACCATATTTGGCTATACCAATTGCTTGGTTCAACGCTGACTCCGATTGTGTATATGGTAATTCAGCTATCATTAACGGCAATGCGAATGCAGTCCAGGAAGGATTCTTGTGCGATGACGATTGCACAGGACCCTATGAACCCATCTGTGGGAAAACTAGTCGCGAGGTGGCCGTCTTCTATAACAAATGTAAACTAAATGTGGCCAAATGCCGTACTCATGGTCTATGGATGGCGCTAAACTACGAAGAATGTAAGCAGAGCTATGCCGATGAAGTCAGATACACCGACCAAAAATTCCGTACATCTCCTTACTTTAGAAACGCTTCAGCACCGGCTAAAGTGGAGCCACAGATAGAAGAATCAGTCCATGACGTCGCTGTAGATACTCTCATTGATATCAGTGATAAAATAGATCAAGCTGAAACAAACGTCGAACGGACGACTAAAGCTAGTATTGTCGAGTCTACAACCGTTTCTAATAAAATAGAAAATTTAACTGTTAAAAAATCAAACGAATAAAACATAATAAATGACAAAATCAAAATGGTATTTTAGATTGGTCCATTTAATGGTAAAATACACGAATTTATTTTAATCTCCTCTTTGAATGACGTTGTTTTTTTCAAAAGCTTATATAGCTGTTTCAAAATTACCATTGTTTATACAGTAGTATTATAATAGAGAATGACATTTACAGAAAAGAAAAGAGAATAGAAAATAATAGAATATAATACCCCTCAAAATACCGATAGTAATGTTTATGTTAGCGATAAAAGTTCCATGATTTCAAGAAGACATTTTTTACGTCTTTCTTGAGTTTTTTTTCTGCAACTTTGCAGAACATTTCATTAAATCGCATAGAGCAAAATAAAAAATATTTCACGCTAGAAATGCGTGAATCCTCTCACCTCTCTCTAAAATCATCTTTTTCAATCTTGTCTTCGCTTATTAAAAAACTGTAGAAATTTGTGAAGTCTCTCAAGAAAGTTATGAATAAGGCAACAACAACAACAGCTCTGTATAGAGTCAATTACACAGCAGAAGGCGCTACTCTTTCCAACTTCAATAGGCTTGAGTATTTAAGCTGTGACCAATCTACTGTTAAAGTTTTATATAATTTGACACTTGTTCGAATAAACTCTTCGAAATCATATGACATTGAAGCAGAGGTGTTTATTTTAAGTCATTGTTAGGAAAATTGTTAAATATATTTTCTCGTCAAATCATCGTCGCTCTATCTTATATTTTTTTTTAGAAACAAAAACAATACAAATAATTTTTTTATTTAAAAATAAATTTTAAATAAAAATAAACAAAATAAAAATGTTTATTGGTTGCCAGATGCAATTTTTTTAGCAAATAAAATTTTCGCTCTTAAAATTCAAGAGTAGGAATTAAAGTCGCAGTGGACACATGTTAAGACTTCATATGAATCGTGACTTTAGAAGTTAGCGGCAGCAAATTACGACAATGATGATAATGTCAGCGACGTGAAAGTAAAATATCGCTCGTGTTTTCAGATATATATGTCTTGCAAAGATAAACGAAGTCCACGTCCAAAGAGCACAGTAAAGTTGATGTTTCACAAGTTGAGTAGCCAATGTCTGGTCATAATATCAATTTGCCGCCATGTGATGCCGAATTATTTCACGGTGATTATTTAACATGGCACTAATTCAGAGTTTTGTTGTCAACCATTTACATCTCAAATAATCGGCTAATACCTGTTGAGAAACTCTTTCATCTCAATCAAAAAACCCGCGGAGAAGCAAAAGAGAATGTGCAAAAATCTCCCCTCATGCATGTAGGGTTTGCAACAGCATGACAAAACTTGACAGCACACTATGAAAATAAGCAGATCTTGGTTAATAGTCAATTAAAAGTTTTTTCAATCTCCAGGCGGTTTCAAATAAGTCGGGAAGTGCCATCAACAAAATACAAAGAGACATTCATAGTGAAATTTTAGCACTAACAATGCATAAAGTCGACATCAGCAATTAGGATGCGATATTCATATATTTGTGTTCAACAAAGTTGCCTGAAACGACGCTCTCCTTATGGGAGCAATCAGTAAAGAACAAGGCAGAAATCCTCAAATGGGCTGACTTGAATAAATTTCTAACAAATCGATTTCATACGTTAGAAACGGTTTCTGACCTTAGAGGTGCGGTGCCAAAAGGGCAAAAATCGGACGCACCTGCAACAAATGTGAATAAAGTCAACACCAATCAGGCATAAGAGACGAACACCAATTGCAAGTTGTGCAAAAACTGCCATCATGCATTAAAGTTCTGTTCGAAGCTTTTGGCAATGAGCGTAAATGACAGATCATCAGTTGCGAGGCGTTTCCGTTGCTGCCTCAACTGTCTGTCCACTGGCCATACTTCAAAAAATTGTAAAAGCGTGTACAATTGCTCTTCATGTGGACAACGACATCCTCGTTGTTGCACAGAGATTTTCAAAATTCAAATCATCATTACGTAGTTTGGTCATATTTCGAAAATTCTATTCGTATTCGTACAAAAACAAATTTATAATGTACATTTACAAATGATCCTAATACCTTGTTACGAAAAAACCCTTCTGTTCAGCTGGGCTTTGAACCGCGGTTCTTTAGCGTATGGGCCACATACTCTGCCAGTAGGCTACGGCCACCTTGCAATCACACATTTCTTTATATTCGGTAATTGTTCGACAAACCAATCTGAACGATTTTAGTTGTTAATTTTTTTAACTCAACTAAAACTTCATACCTTCTACGAATAATGAGTACGGTCAACCTAAGAATGAATTTTTTACTAAATACTACGAATGTAAAGAAAAAAATACGAAGTTATTCCTACGAGAAATTGACGAATGCTAATGAATGATATCCCTTATTAGTCGAAGATCATTCATCGTAGCAACAGATAGCAAGGGGCATTTAATTCAATAACGGAAATAAACTTTGACTATATATAGTCATTGTAAACACGCAGAAGACAAAGTAAATAAATTTAGTGAAAAAATAATGTTTTCCAAAAAGTCGGCTTGTTTTGCTATCATAAAAATTATCCAATTTGGATTTTTTTTTAATTTTTCCAAAACTTAATTAAATGACAAACAATCCTGCAGCATTTAAAATTAAGAAAGTTGCAGCGATCTGGCGAGAGCAAAGCTTCGAATTCAAAAGCGAAGGAAAAAATTAGGAAATTTATTAAAGTAGACCAATTTTGGATCGAGGACTAATTTTTGAAAAAATCTTATATCATATTAAGCAAACGATTTTACATTAGAATTTGTTATAGTCAAAAGTTTTTTATGTGACTTATGGTGTCAATATTAGATTCTTGTAAACTTTAGCGTAAGGATTTATTTCCCGGAATGTTAAGTAAATAAAGTAAATAAAAAAATAATAAAAACGTAAATAGGAAACTCGATTTGAAGCAAACATTTATACTTCTTAAATTTCTAGTTGTTTAGCGGCGCCCACCCAGTTTGAGAATTATCTGGACTTTTCTCGCGTCACATGCTTATATTAAACCAGAATTCAGAATCAAGCCTTGCAGTGAGGTTCTGGAATATGTTAAGAAAATGTATGAAACCAAAAACAAATCTATTATACATGTACCTCTTTGCTTATTTATTCATACGTTTTGAATTTTAAAAAAAAATAATTTTTTAAATCATTCAGATAATAGGTATGTTTCCGTACTCGATTGTAGGAACTTGCAAGCTGCTAGAACTGATTCATGTTGGGAAAAAGAAATAAGTAGATTGGTGTCAATACGGTGTGAGATCCGGTGAAAAAATCTCCCTTAGCATGCGGGGAACATTTCAAGTATAGCGAAAACTCAAATTTTTAATTTTTGCGAATGATATGGATTTTGACTTCCTAAATCCAAATCTGAACAGTTTCAGTCCGCTCGAAATTAGTTTAGGAGTTAAAGGCTTCCAAAGTTAAAAAATACCTAAAAATTTACTTTGTTTTTTTCAGTTTTCCAAAAAAAAATTGTTCAATATTAGGAAATTTTTGTATTATTATTTTAAAAGTTAAAAACGTGGGTGCTCAATAGTAATTAATGCGATTTTATTTAAGGATATAGGCCTCACATTATTTAATTTATTAAACTATTAAGAATATTTGCTTTAGCAAAAAATTACTAAAATGTATTATATAAAAAAAAATTAAATAAAATATTTTAATATTTCGGACATGATACGAGAAAGATTTTTACACGAACTGTAAAATTTATTAGATTTGCTTATGTGTACAAGCGTGTGCCAACTGGTGTAGTGTGCGTATCATGTTTACAAAATTAGTACCAAAAATCGTAGTAAATAGCATTATATAGGTTACATTTTGCTTATGTTCATTCTAGATTCCTTTATGTCTTGGCCCCCACTAGAAAGAATCCTGCGTACGCCCATGGGCCGGTCCAATCACCGGTTTTAAATCCAATTGAAAACTTGTGGAAGATCGTCACTATGAAAATTAATTAACTGCAAACCAAAAAAGATTTATTACAAGCCATTAAAACAGCCTGGAATGGGATATCGCATGAAAGCTCAATCACATTTCCTCTTCAGTAGTATTAAATTTTTAAGTTTTAATTTGCCTTAAGGATGGGGTACTTTAGTTTTGTCCGCTTAATTTTTCCGATTAAATATTTTTTTTTATACAATTTATGTTTATAAGACTCTGAATTTTTTATGTTTTTGTGTATAATAATTAAGGGATAAATAAATAAAATCAATATTTAACACACATTAATAACGTTGCTTTCATAACAAAAATAAATACTTGAATAAAATACACTTAGCGGGTGCTTTAGTTTTGGCCAATACTGTAACTTTTGACTTAATACATGCAAAAACCCAAAGTCAAAAGTTATGTCGTAGAAATCAATTAAGGATGCAGCAAAATTTGTTTCAACGAGGAGTTTTCAAAAAAATATGAAGCCGGTGAGGTTAAATATTCGTTCCACTCTATTGCACACAGCTATAAAAACATGATATGAAAGAAATTAAATAACGGCGCCTAAATATTTACCACAAATATATTTATTGCACTCTTTAAATTTATATATATTAAAACAAATACATTAATTAGCAATTATCTGTCATTTATATTCCGCGAGAAAAAAAATAATTGACTTTTAAATATTCAAAGAGATTAACATACATTTACTTGAATTTAGTTCCAGTGTTCTCTTAAAAAAAACTATTTTCTATTTCGACTGTATCTTCATCATCATTATCATCGATTCGCTGTAAAGGGTCCGCTATGCCAATTTCTAATTTCAGCAATAGATTGGCTGCAGGCGTTGCTACGATTTGTGAGGAGGTGGAAACCGTTTTGAATTTGTTGCGGCCTTTATTTGATGCATTTGTCTTTGATAACGGTTTTAAGGGTCTTGAAAATAAACTTGGCGGATTTGTAGGCTTTGGAAGCTTGTATGCATTTCCTTCTTTGAATGATGTCTCTTTATCGCATAACACAGTTGATGGCCTAACATTATTGTACGAGTATGTTGATGGCAAATGTTTTGGTAGATATTGTTGATTCGTTTCTTGTTGCAGCAATTCAAAGAGCGGCTTTGGATTAATATTGGACAGATCATCAGGTATGTATCGGTTATTAATAAATTTGCTGCGTGCATCGGTGTCCTCAACTGTCAAGCTTGATAGAGCTCCATCTGCGTCTTCGGCAGTGTCCACCTCCACTTCGCTTTGAGTTTTTACATTAAGCTGCGGAGTGGCTGATACTTTTTCACTAGTCTTCTTTGTTGCAACTTGCAGCTCTTCTCTAATTATTTCGGCTTCTTTATCTGTAACTATAGCCTCCGTTTCATCATTGATTCTAAAAGCTGTTGCACATAAAATTGCTGAAAAAGAATAAACAATTTTTATACAATTTTCTTCACCACCTAGTCGTTGTTCTCCTACCAAGGAAAATGCAGCAAAGCGTTCGAAAACTTGTACTTATTCCCATTGCTGCAAACTAGAAGTGATCCATGTTGATTCAGGCACAGTTGGCTTTTATAGGCCAACAAATGCATCTTAGAACATCGGAAAAGCAAATTAATGTAAATTAAAAATGCTGTCTCTTTTTGGGAAATCTAATAGACATTATTTAGGGTTTTTTTTGTTATAGCTCGTTAACATAAACACACCGAGAGAAATAAAATCCGTACAATCAAAGAAAAAGTATATTTAAAAACTTTTAACGAAATGTCTTTGTAACAAAGAGAAATGCTTTGGAATAAAAAATTTATCTTCAAATAGTAACTGCTGCGTCTACAAAGCAAAAGCGAAAAGTTTTTTGTTGATAAATAAAGGAAAAAGTAAGTAACCGCAAAGATTAATTCTTTGCCAGAAAGATTTATGGGCCAATTATGGTCCAGAGCAATAAACTGCTGTGTCTTCTTACGAGTAGACACAACAGTCAAGAAGATACAACAGTTTCAACCTATTATGGTTCACAACAGTCAGGGCCGGCCTTACCCATCTAGGCGCCGTATTATATTAAATTATAATTAAAAAAGTTATTTTCAACTGCGTACTATATCAAATACAATTTTTGTGCAACCTTTGAATGGTACAGACGTACGCGATGGACACGGTCCTTAGCGAAATTCTTGAAGAAAATTAATAAAAGAGCAAAAGGAATATTAGAAAAAGAAAACGCAAAAAAATGTGGGTTGAGAATAAAAAATTGATTAATATATAAAAATTCTATGAAAGTTTTTCAAAATGACCTTCTTATTTATTATGTTGATTTAATATGATTTAAATACAAATTCTAAATGTTTGATAGTATTTAAAATTAAGTATGATTTAAACTTTCAAACATTTAGAATTTGTATTTAAATCATCTAAAATAAACATTCTATGAAAAAATTAATTACTAATAATAATTAATAATTCTATCAAATTAATAAATTTTTCGAAGTTATCACTTCGACAAACAAATAACAATGACGAAATCTGACAAACACTATCGATTGAGACACTTGTGAAATTACACGACATTTATTGGCGATTTTGTAAAAAAATCACGCTATGCAGCGAGTTTTTCAATTCTGTCAGAAAATCGGCGTCTTTTTCCAAAATATGTATATTTACTCTACTTTTCACTCTCTTTTAGTGTGTTTTCGCTCAGAGAGTCCTAAAATATGTATATTCTCACTAGTTTTCACGCTATTTTTGGGTGTTCTCTCTCAGATAGTCCTAAAAACGCTCCAGCAGTGATATTTTACGCTAATGTAGCGGGTGTTAAGCTTGACCTTAAACAAACATCTCTGCTTCAACGCCATATGATTTCGAAGAGTTTATTCGAACAAGTATCAAATTATATAAAACTTAAACAGTAGATTGGTCACAGCTTAATTACTAAAGCCTTCTGAAGTTGGAAGGAGTAACGCCTTCTGCTGAGTTATTTACTCTATACAGAGTTGTTTTTGTTGTTCTTGCCTTATTTTAAACTTACTTGAGAGACTTCACGCACTTCTTGCGTTTTCTTATAAGCGTAGGCAAGATTGAAAGAGAAAATGTTAGAAGAGAGTTTTTACAAGAGCGCGAAAAAGATAATAATTGTAGGTGAGAGGATTCAGGCATTTCTAGCGTAAAATATTTATAATTTTGCTCTAGGGGATTTAACGACAATAAATGTAAGCAATCCGTGGCCAGTAATTATTGGTTGAGTCTAGACTAAATTGACTACTTTTCTAAAAAAGTTTTTTTGCTTACGAACTTACGAGTAAAATAGAGCAAAGACAGGAAAGTATACAGTGAGCCGAGTAAAAGTTGATATTTCTAGCCTGTCACACAAGATAAGCAACAAAATTTTAGGTCTTGGTGGATAAACGTAAAAAATTTATTCTCACTCCTACAAGATAAGTTCATAAAAGTTAATACGCTGAATTTAATTTTTATTTATATTTATAGAGATAGTTATTTAAAATTTGTGGTTAAGTTATGTAGAGACCAGAGTTGAAAATCCCATAGCTCTTTTAGCTCTTTTAGCTCACTTACAACAACTTCGATATTTCCGAGTGTGTTGTAATTCGAGGAATTATGTACATGGCAATGTTGTTGTTTGCTTGCGTCGAAAGCTACCCTCCTGGAAATGTGAGCATTCCCGGATGTTATCAGGAAACATTCCATGGAATGTAGGAAGCATTCACCTTTGTTGCACACTCCATTGCTTTTTTAACATAACATGTCATTAGAGGGAAACATTCCTCACAGCTGTGTTAAAAATTAATGTGGAAACATTCCTCTCCGCTGTCTTAAAAAGTGAATTACAAGCAGTCCTCTTCCCTGTTCTAAGAGTTAATGTGGAAACAA